>CM029273.1:32537637-32968260 GCA_016920895.1 Vaccinium myrtillus | reverse complement strand
AAGTACCTAATCACTTCCATTTGTGTAAAACTATTTCTAGGAAGTTTTTTACCATTGTCTTAAATCTGGGACGTTACATAGAGAGCTTAAATATCTGATTTTTTGAGCTCGTTAAAGGTCGTGAACAAGTTTGAGTTTGAATCAAACCTAGGCAAGTGTGGCTTGTGCTCAGGTCTGCAATTTTTCATTGAATTCAAACTCGAATTCACTAAAAATCTTAACGAACGAACCTAAACATTCTAAAGCTCGGCTCAATTTGGCTCATTTACTGGAATCCCTTTTTTTGAGCTTACGATTTCATCTTTATGGAATCCCTTTTTTTACTTCCAACCAGCACCCACCTGGTGGGGACAGCTCCTCCATTGTGACATCAAAGGGATATTAAATTAATGGAATCAGTATACATGGAAATAAGATATCATCGTTATCATTTATTTTTTAATTTTATTTTTAGTTCTATCCGTGGATTGGATAGGCGAAAGAATTGTTTTGTGCAGGGCCTCCCATTGATGAGAATAGCAATAGAGGTGGGTGGTGGACATGAAGGCATAACTTGCCCCAAGTTTCACCCAGTCTTCTAAAGATATTGATAATAATCTTCCATTCTCTTAGTTCAGCTGATTTACAGTCCTAAATTTAGTAAGCACGCAATTTCTCACGTTTGTCAATCTGCTCCGAAAGAACCATATTCCTTCATGCACGCCTTGCATTTTGCAATCTTTTTTTTATCGAGCTTAACTCAAATTTTCCCTTTTTGGCTTCCAACGTGTAGCTCTATACAAAGAGGGGATTATGGATGAAATTATGAAGTTAATGACTTCAAAAGAAAAGACATTTCTGAATTTATTTTTGTCTAACCAAACGGAATACATGTGGAAGTGATGAAACAAAGAACTTCGCGGAGAGTTGAATCCTAGCTCAAAATGACTGCTAGCGACATGCTTATACACACATGCAGGTTGCGCGTTACTCACCTTTCCTTAACTAGCGAAATCTCAATCCTAGATGCCATGTATCAAGGAAAGAACGTTCATAGATTATGTTTTGTATCAGTAATTTACTCAGGGATCAATTAAGAAAGAGAAACTTTTATAAATAAAGCAAATACATTTAGCTTCTGTTCTTTTTCCCCCATAAATCCCTCTGTTGTATATGATCCAAATGAATAAGTACCAAAGCAAATGAAAGAAAACTGAAAATATACATAGAAGGTGGAAGAATATTGTAAATTGAACTTCAAATATCATCTTGACAAAATTTAGTAGACACCAGTGGCTTCATGCTCTCCCCGACAACCGTTCTTAAAATTAGCAACAGCCTTGTTACTGTGTTAATTATCGTCATCACCATGGATCTCAAACAACCGACCTTCTTCGTATCCGAATTTTTCCCCGAATCAAGTTTTCGTTGATACCTTTTACGTACTATGTTACCATTTCCACTATGGTCGTCAACACCGTCACCGTAACTTGAAGACTTTGTTTTCTTGTCATAGAATCGTCTGAAAACCGGCCTATTTTCTTCCTCTTCTTCTTCTTCTTCTTCATCAGCTAATAAATGTGGAGGTGTCTCTAGATCTTGTAGTTCCCACTCTTCAATTTCCATGCCATACTCGATATAATCAGCACCCGACATTGCTAGAGCTTCCAAAGAAATTGGCATGATTTAATTTCAGAATATTACGTGGATTACAGGTTAGGTGTTATCAACTTCTGTGGGACACTCTCTGTATAGACTCTATACGAGATTTTGCTCTAGCTCGTAGATGGCCAGATTGGTTGAGGTGCATGTAAGCAGACATGCACAAGCACTCTGACAGCCTGAGTTGTAAAAAAAGAAGATTATTGGGATTACAGGTTTTCAATATATGCCCTAAGAATTACTCCAAACAGGGATATTATGCAGTTTATATATGGAAGAACCATACTTTTTGTATTCTTGATTCACGGGTTAAAGTATGTGTCTAAATGGAATTTTCTCCTGAATTTTCAGAGTAGAAGAAAGGAAGGAAAGAAGAGCAAGTTGAATGTAAATACTATTACTTAATTTTTCTCGTGATTGCGTAGGCTTTTTTGCTCTTCAAGAAATATTCAAAGGGCGCTCATGTGAAGAGAAGGCAGAAACTCAAAAAAAATATAAATATAAATATGGGAAGAACTTTTAGAAGACCTTTTTATGGCCTAATATTTTGCTTTAAATGGAGATTGTATAATGTTGAGCGATTTTATTAATAGCACATTTCGATATTATGTAACGGACATCGATCTTAATCATATTGATTTTTTTCCTTGGAGTATGCATCTTATATATATAGCTAATTCATTTGTAATGGCAGAAAAAAAAACTCTTGCATTTCTAAAAAAGGGATAATGGATTATTGGAGGAAGTGGACTAGAAAGAGAACATAGCTAATTCATCTGATAAAAATTAGAAAGCATCACGTCGATGCATCTCATAATCAAATTTTAGATAATTTTTCGAGAGCTGTGACAATAACACTAACACTATACGCATGAGAGGGTTTATTGTTTTCTGGGATTTATTCCTGCAGCAGTCAGATGTATTTTCTCCAACTTTTGTATTAGCTTTTTGATGTTTGATTTGATGTACTGTCTGTGAAAGGTTGATCACTTGCCAACCTTTCTCTTTTGGGGGTTTTATGGCATATGATTGTCGAGAGGGTTAGGTGTCAACTTAGTTGGGATGTTTCCCTCTTGTGTGATGCCGTTGTTCTCCCATTTGATGTACATGTTCTCCCATTGATGTACCTATTCCATCATTAATGAAATCCTCTTTTTCGCCGTGCAAAAAAAAAATATAACACTAGCACTATTCCGAATCATCAGAATGCAGAAGTTGCGCTCAAAAAGTTTTCCCTACTACACCCAGCCCTAGAAAAGCCCATCTTACCTACCATCCAGTGCTAGATGATTAGCACCAGGGACAGAGTCAAGAATTTCACTACGCAAGTGCGAATTTTTTTTCTCAAAATACTTTGCAGGGGCAAGCCTATATAATTCATAAAAAAAAATATATATAATACTAGATTTTATTTTTTCTTGCAAGGGCGACCGCCCCTACTAGCCTCCCTCTGGCTCCATCCCTGATTGGCACCGTTTGTGCCCATTGCGGCCCTCTTTTGGTCGGGAGCCAAGAGTCCCGATCCCACCTTCTTGCCTCCTAGGCATTAGTTTCTCGGCGGAGATTTCCCACTCGGTCGAGAGACGACGAGACTCGGCTTTGCCTTGGGTCCTAGAGGGTTTCATTCTCATTTTTTATTGTAAAAAAGGCCCCTAGATCCTTAAGGCATTCTTTATTCTACCCAGGCCTTTAGTAATTGTAGTGGGCCAAATAATTGTGACCCATAAAAATAGTCCAGTTGGATTAAAAGGCAAAACTAAAGGCCCGCTTGGGACCATTTGTGGGCTAGGCCGAACCATGACGGTCCGAAACCAAACGGCCCAAGTTAAGTGGGTTTAGAATCCATACCCATGACCCGAATGCTTAAAGGCAGGGTCACGGTTGATTTACTCGGATCTGAATGACATAACCAGCGAGATTTAAGGAAGGAAGTTTTTGCTACTACGCCCAGCCCTAGAAAAGCCCCCCTTACTACCATCCATTGCTAGATGATTGGCACAGTTTATGTCCATAGCGACCCTCTTTTGGTCGGGAGCCAAGCGTCCCGATCCCACCTTCTTACCTCCTAGGCATTAGTTTCTCAACGGAGATTTCCCGGTCGATCTAGAGACGAGAGACTCGGCTTGGCCTTGGATCCTAGAGAAATTTTTTTCTCATTTGTTATTGTAAAAAAGGCCCCTTGATTGTATCTGAGAGAAATAGTTCAGATGGATCAAAAGGCAAAACTAAAGGCCCGCCTGGGACCATTTGTGGGCCAGTCCGAAAGCGAACAGCCCAAGCCGACTAGGTTATAGAATCCATACCCATGACCCACATGCTTAAAGGCAGGATCACGTTTGATTTACTCAGATCCAAATGCTATAACCCACGAGATTTACGGAAGGAAGTTTGCGCATGTGTTCAACTAGCTCGTGTTCAACTAGCTCGTTCGACGTCACGAGCAACGTCAGCCGAGTGGTTATAACACGCGTCAAAGGATGACTCGTTGCATGTGTTAGTAACCGCCTCGATCGCCATCGTTAGAAGTGATGTTAGCCAAGGGGTTATCATGCGTGCCAGGCACGATGGTACTTGGAGAGCAAGTCAATCTCCCCCTATAAAAAGTAACGAGTACAACCCTACTCTAAACCCTAGATCTAAGTTTTACACTTTCATTCATCTTCTTCCACTTACTAGAACGTCAAAGTACCATTCCGGAATTCCACTGTCCGGTCTAGTGCTAACGTGATTGTCAAGCGCGCCGGAGTGGAATTTAGGCGAAGGTTCAACTCAGGCGGTGCTCTTTCCAACTAGTCAATTTAAAGAGGCTGAATCCAGAAGTTGAGTCACCACAGTTACATAAATGCTCGATAAATGTACTCTTGTCTTGACATCTTTGACTTTTCAACCTTTATGTAGGTCCATCTGTATGCTTCTGAATCCAAAATCTTGATTATCAAAAGTGGTTCTTTTATTAACACCTTGTACATAATTTTATCTTTAAACCAAAATCCTGTCATCTTCCGCACGTATCTCATTCGTATAGTGAGTTTCTTTTTCCCCATAGAACCCACTATACGATTGAGATACGTATATTTTCATCAACAATTTCAATTAAATACCGAATCTTTAAATCTGAATGAGTTGTATGATCCTTGCTTTTATTTCCAGGTAACAAATTTTATTTAAATCACAGGCCACAAAAAGCTTTCTAGAAACCTTTAGAAAATTTGGATACCGACGAAATTAAGAAATTGGAAATGAATAAAATAAAAACAAAGAGATAAAGACAAATATAAAAATATTGATGGTGACAACTGCAATTGGGCCACTTGCTTCCAAACCCGAACTGCCAACTTGCTTTCAACCCCGAAATGGAGGGAAAAAATTTGTCCACCCTCACCAAAACCAAAAGAGGGTGAACAAAAATTTGTTCAACCACAAAGTGATGTCATACTTACTAAAAGGTGTATTGATTCCGTGGACCACACACTATTTCAACCAATCAGGGTGCAAATTTCAACCACAAAGTGATATCATAGTTACTCAAAAAATGTATAGATTCCGTGAACCCCACACCATTTCAACCAATCAGGGTGCAAATTTCACCAACAAAGTGATGTCATACTTACTAAAAAGTGTATTGATTCCGTGGACCCCATACCATTTCAACCAATCAGGGTGAGGGTTTTGTTCACCATCTTTTGGTGAGGTGAAACAAATTTTTTCCCCCGAAATGGGAGTAATTATTCATGCATGCTCTTCTTATCTGTCACACATTAAAGTGGAGTCGATACACTTTCGTTTGAATCCTAGTGTGTTATATCAATGCGTGGTAGAGAATGAAATTGAGGCACCACGTGAAGGTACCTGAGCGCTGAATAATTTTTCCCAAAATGGCCACTTGCTTCCAACCCCGAAATGGCCACTTTCCTTCCAAAAAAAGCAGCTAGCGGACAACTTGCTTCATTAGTGGAGTCTAAATATACTTATAAAAAAATAAATCTATAGTATAGTATTGCAAGGGGTGATTTTGTGAGAAGCCTAAGTGCAATAACCGACAATGGCCTAATCTATAGAAGTATAATTAAAATTATTTTAACTATTTTAAATTCAATTAATCGAAACAGGGGTTTTAGTTTGGCTTCTTGGATGTTGGTTTTTTAGTTTTGTTGCCTTTTCGTACAAATAAGCTCAGGGAGATCACCTCAATTGAATCGGTTGAATCGGAATTCTCCGCAACAGTTTTCTTCCTTTTCCATGATTGCGTCTCTTTCCAGCAGTTTCTCTACCGTTTTTAGAGCACTGTAGTTGGTCAGCGTCATCTAGTTACACGATGTCTAACCGTGTCGCAGTACTCTTGACCTGGGATAATATGTGGCTCCAAACAGTATCGGACAGTTTCTGCAGGGAAGCCTCGTCAATTATGGAACTACCGAGGCTACTGGATCATTGATTTGATTTGGTGGTGTGTGTTATCTTGTTTGTTTTTATTTGTACTCGGTAGGTTGTAATAGTCTCTATTAATGAAATTCTTCTTATTTCTCAAAAAAAACAGGGTTTAAAAAAAAACCTAATAGTTAGAGATCAATCAAATATATTTTCCTATCTATATCTATTAACATATATCCTCTCCGTGTCATTTTTATGGTCCACTATTCTATTTTGAGTTGTTCTTTATAAGTATCCATGTGAAAAGTTAGTGGGTAAAAATAGGTGAATTTTTCATTTTGCCCTTAAAAGTACCATCCCTTTTAAAAAGTTAGTTGGTAAAATGTAATGATGTCTCATCAAGGGCAATAGTAAAGAGTCGAAATTTCAAAATCAGAAGCAGACAAGCTGGATTAGAGAGTGTGTACCATAAAAAGTTGAATTTACAAAATTAGACACTTAAAAAGAAATGGATAGAGTATTATAGTTAAATTAAGTTCTTAAAAAAAAATTATTTCATTTCTTCTTTAAATTTCCCTGCATAGCACAGGTTGATCACGTTTGTTATGTATTTGACTCCATCTGTCCATCTTGCAACTTGGCAGATGCAACTTCGCTTGATTGACGTGAAAAAACGCCCCCAACGAACTTGGCTCCGGAAATATATCGGCCCTGTTCAGTTTCCAGTTTAATTTTGATGATATCATCATTTCCCTCATTTCTCTCTCTATCTCTCTTCACTCATTACACTTTATGACATCATCAAAATTAAACTAAACTATCTAACCAAACACAGCCATTGTCACTTAACTTGGTTGGGCTCCTTCATTGGGTCGTAATTGGTTGAACATGCTATTTTGGTTAAGACACGAGAGGGTTGCAAGTCTCCCTCTCCCAACCTTTTTTGTTATAAAAAAAAGGGACATAAATATACTTATAGATATACAGTCCCGATCCAGTCAGGGATCCCGAATCTGGGACTCATAGTTCCAGATCAAATTTCATGATCCGAACCGTCCAATATGTTTAAAACGTGTTTTTAAGGGGTCCCAGCGAGAAATCATCAAAAAATATATATATATATATCGGGTCTTTCCAATCATTTTTTTCTTTTATGATTTCTTGCGGAGACCGTTAAAAACACGTTTTAAACACTTTGGACGGTTCAGATTATGCAAAAACAATTTTCAAAACCTCAAAAACACCATTTTCCATTCAATCCGGGATCATTGACTGGATCACCGGTGTATATATATATATAGGTATAGGTATACACTATACACACACAATTTAGGCTTAATCTAAGTTAAATTCAACCTGAGATAAGCTCATAGTTTGGTTAAAAATTGGACTTGGCTGTAACGCATGTGAGATATAAAAAGGTTCTAAATTATAGTACACATTCTCTAATCCAGCTTGTCTACTTCTGATGCATTCAATTGGCCAGAGCCGGCTCATACATTTCGGGCCCTAAATCGAACTAATTAAACGAAACCCACCCTATATTTTGCATACAAAAATTGGCCAATAAAGAGTCTTTATAAAAACTATTACAAAAGATTTACCATTACAAATGCAAAACTATAGTTATCCAAAAATATACAACCGCTACAATATTTCAAAATCTATCATTTGAACATTTGTCGCATCGCACTTTTATCGGCAAATGTACTAATTAAGTCTTCATAATCAAGCATCTTCACCATATCCTTCTCAATGGACAAATTGGGCCATTTTTTGTATGGATGGGCTACACAAAAATTGTATTGAGCCTAGTATATATATGTAGGGGTCATAACAAATTGGGGGCCCTAAAATTTTTGATTTTTTGGGGGGCCTAAATCCTAGGGTTCATAAGATTTGTGTCTAAGCCGGTACTGCAATTGGCAAAAACCAGTTTCAAACTGGGCGCCTGAGTAGATAACTCCCATTGTAATCCGGTTGCAGCACAGTGTGATTATCTTTCCAGGATATTTTCTTGGCAGATTCCCAACTTGTCTCAACTCTTCAATGCTTCATTTCACAAATGCCCAGAACAAATAATTCTTATTTCCATGCAGTTATTAGCCTATTTTGGCTCGTTAAAAATCTCATTCAGGATCGGCGAATAGACAACCAATCTTTCCCATATTTGTAGTATCGTGAAGTTCTTTTCACGTCAGGTTGAACTAAGATCGACAAGCTTAGGAGTATTGAGAAACCAAGCTATTCAAGCTTGGGTAAAGAGTAAAACCAGCTCAAAAGGTATGTAGCTAAATTAATACATAAAACAAGCAACTAAAATGAGAAAATAAAATGGGGCATTACAGTTCAGCTCAACTCAGCTCTTTTACAGCAGTATCATACGCAAATCTCGTTCTGTAACCTTTTGCGGTCAAAATCCATTTTCACCATTATCTAAGTTCCAAACAGCTATACCCCATACCCCCAAAGTGAACGAAGGCCCAGAGTATTTACCATTGCTATATGGAGAATCTCATTGCTAACAAAACTACAAAGAACTAATACCACCTCGAAAATTCCATTATTTACATCTATGTTTCATGGATCCTTCATTTTGGCTGAAGTACCCGTGTCGATGTGTCCGACACGCGTATCCATCTTGACATTCGGATACTCTAATTGTAATGATATTTATAGAAAAATAATATCAAATTAGCTAGAAAATTGATATGTCTAGCCTTGCACATGGACAGGAAATTTAACCCCTTCTAGTTAAATACATTTCTAAATATAATTTACGATATAATCTGAAAAATTATGCACTCTATAAAGCAAACAAGTGCATAGGACGTGTCCCCATACCCATACCCATACCCATTTGGGGACACATATCCCCGTATACTAAGATTTAAGTTTAGGAAGGTCCGATGCTTGGACTTGCACCCGCACCCGAAACTCACACCCGAGTCCATGTAACATAGATTTACATCATCTTCACTAACAATATGATCCTCAGAAACCCAGTTCACTTGCTACCAGGAAAATTGATCACCTGCACAACCTGAAGTGATACTTCCAACAACTAAATTAACCACAATCTGCAAACAACAGTTTTCAAAAGCAAAACTAATTCTCCATATTCAGTTTCAGCAAGAGATCAATAACATCTGGACTTTATTGCAAAAATTGATCAAAAAAAGGACCAGCAGTAGCTACTACAACAGAGAGACTGGAGAGAGAATATTTCTCAACATTGAGAGGTAGTTTTATTAGTACAAAAGAATACACATGCGGGTATACATACACTTGAAAACATCAGATATACATCAAACAAGAAATATACCTGAGTCGAGACCTGTGTCAAAAGTTGAAGAACTCAGTCCCTGTACTACCAAATCCAGTAGGAGATTGCAGTACATCTTGGAAACAATATCCCTCGATTGAACCAAACCCATCAAGCAATCCATCAAAAAACCCGTTATCCAAACAAGGATTCCCCCTCTCTGCCTCCTTCACTATCAAATCGTCATCTTCATCATCATCATCCTCCACCATCACAACTTCATCCACCGCTCCAGTGGCATTCCCTTTCTCCTCTTCCTCTGCCGCCATTAATGGCATATGGCCTTCGAAAAGTTCCACGTGCCCAAACAACTTGTCCTTTCGCGAAAAACTAGTCCCACATGAGCACTTCCACTTGGACTCGCCGCAGTGCTTCAAGTGGCTCTTCAAATCTGCAACAACTGAGAAGCTCTTCTTATTACACCTATTGCAGGCGTACATCTTCGGACAATGGCTCCTCTTGAAGTGGTTCTTAACACATATTGCGGATTTCAGGGGCCGAAACTTCCTGTGTGATTTGTTCCGATTACAACCGGAAAATGGGCACGAGAACCGAGTCCCCTTCTTCCGTTGGAAAGTTGAGACCGAGCTCTCAGGTTTTGCTAATGCCTCGGGGGTTTTGAACTGGTTCCCGTGGGCACGCATGTGCATACGAAGATTGGCATCGCGCTTGAATCCTTTCCCGCAGATATCGCAGAAATGGATGTGTTCTGCTAGAAGCTCTACCGCATCGAGCTCTACAATATCCCAATCTTCTATCGGGATCTCATCATCCTTGATCTCTTCATCCTTGACCTTCATGTTCACCACATTTTCCCCCTTGTTCATACTCGTTGGGTCTGTTTAATTGGGAAAAAAGTTGAATAAAAATCAAACTGAAAAAAGCTCAATTGAGATTCCGTAAAAGAAAACAAAATTTTATTCTTTAAAGCTATGTATGGATTGATGTAATCTAGAGAATGAATGAGAACCAAATTCCTATAATCCAATAATCGAATTAATTACCTTCTAATGTTTGAATTAATTCGGTAATCGTAAACAGAAAAATGAATCCAATAATTGAATTAATTACCTTCTAATGTTTGAATTAATTCGGTAATCGTATACAGAAAATTTCTTCATTCCAAAAAATTTTTAGAGTCAACATTTCTTTTCTTTCATTAAAGGGATTGAGCCGGGAATCTAGAATTAACATGGGCAGATGGAGGGTGAAGGGATCAAATTCTTACATAGTTTGAGAATCTGATTCCTAATGTTCTAATTTTTGTCTGTTCTAAACATAGAAATCTTGTCACATTCTCATACCCCTCGGTATTCCTGTCATCCAAACTCAGCCTCAAAGCATTACGACTGGAATCAAATATATGTAAAAATAAATAAATAAATAAAATACTAGTGATTTTAAGCAGCAAGAAGATGTTTATTTTCCAATTTTTCAAGTTTGATTACCAAAAACAGAAAAAAGAAAATGTGTGCAACAAAAAACCCAAATTTACCTTCAAATTTCAGATCCACTCCGCCATCGCCTACCAAACCCGCCGTTCCCACTGCAGAACCGTTTGGGGCGATTTTCCCCTGTAGCTGAGTACAGGCGAGGAGGGCAGCGCCGTTGACGATGATCTGGTGGATAGCGGCAGAGATCTCCGTCGACACCATATCCATCTGACTCTTTCCAATCAGAGTATTACTATTCACCGACTCCGTTAAGAACTTCTGGAGAGAGTCCATCCTCGAACGGACGGTCGACAGGTTCAGCAGCGGGACCCGCACGTCGCCGCCACCGACGACAGGATCCTGCCGGAGATCGGACCCCGGAGGATTGGCCGGGGCCTGGAGAAAGTCGCCGGAGTTCGACATCGTTTTCTTGTTTTTTTTTTTGGGGTGGGGGATTGGGATAGGTGTTGTGGATAAAGGGCTTTCGTGTCACAGTGGTGGTGGCGGCGGTGGTTGTGGTGGTGGGACTTGGGAGTAGGAGTAATATATAAAGCGACGCCGTCGGGATTGACTTTGTTTCGACGGAAAAGGCCAAAATTCTGTGCACACGCCTTTTCTTGTGGCGGACACGTGTCGTTATTTTTATGTTTTCTTGATCTCGACCTTTCGTATATGTGAAGGGATCGTATCCCCTGCGGGACTTGCACAGTGTTTTAGTAGATTGGGCTCATTTTTGTGATAACTACAACCAGGGTGCGCACCGATCTAGTAGCACACCCAGTCTAATTTTTTTAGGACTTGGGTAAATATTTAAGCTCATAGTGCCGGGCTAGATTGAGATTTTAAACTCATGTAAGTCCTTTAATACATAGCCCGGCTCTGCCTAGCCCGATTTCAATAATATTTTAATTTTAGTATTGTATATAGAGATTAATGGATTTTGGAGAGTTCCATCTTTCGAGTACTTTAATTGTAATTTAATTTATAGGCCTATTTTTATTTTTATTTTTTTGTAAGAACTCAGAATTTTAAGTATATTACTCTCTTTGTCTCAAATGATTGGTCCTTCTTTCCTTTTTTTTGTTGTGCCAAAATAAATGGCTATTTCAAAAAGTTAACAAAGAAAAGTATGTACTTCTTTCCTTTTTTGGTACAATTAATAAAAAGTTGGATTCCCAAAATAGGACCATCAATTTGGGGCGGAGGGAGTATTACGTTTGTGAATTGCAATTTTAAGTATACCATCCTTTAGAAAAGTAAATGAGCTTGTTGGACGGGCTTGAAAAATTAAAATTTTATTTGGGTTGGACTTGTGCATCTTAGATGAAGCCCGATTATAAATGGGTCGGGTTTGAAAATGCACAAATCTCGTTATTATCTAGTATAAGTCTGCCCCAACCCGGTGTTGTTGCACTCCCAGCTACAAGCACGCAGATTGTTGTGTGGGGCTCACTTAGAGGTCTCTCACACCAAAAATCCAAGCCAATCATGAATTTCAAAGCATGTTCTTGATTGCCTCTATCAAAAGCTAGCTCAATCGGATAACTCTAAGCATTTGATCCAATATTCCAATTTTTGATTCCTTGTTTATGCACTCGAAAACATTTTTCTGAAATCAACGGCTTGTATTTTTATTTTATTTTTGTAGAACCTCAAAATGGGTCCCACAAAACGATTTGTGTGCAATGAGATCTATACGCGTAGAGTTACACATGTTTCATCAAGTTTGTGAAAGTCACCCACTAGTACACAAACTATTACATTAAATGTGCATGGACAATTACTGAACAATTGTTAGAGCTATCTCACACTCACATGAAAGAGAAATTATTGTATTGTTTTTTAAAGACGTCAAGTTGTATTAATGAACGACTAGGACAAATCCTTGGACAATATAGACTCCAAATTGGGCGGAATACAACCCATCGAAAAAACTAAGCTTCTGTCCATACAAGAGTTAGCGAGCCAATGCGCCGCTTTGTTGCTCTCTCGTCTGCACCATTTGAAGGTCCATTGCCGCTTTGCAGCCCAAAATCTGATATCTTCTACCATAGCTTCTATTTCCCAGGGGCACTCCACAGATGAATCTTTGACATAGTTCACCAGATTTATGCAATCTGTCTCAAAAATAGCCCAGTTAATGTTCCTCTCTTCCGCCATAACGCAGGCTATACGGAGAGCCCAGGTCTCAATTGCAAGCGATGAAGTTACCACCACTTTACCGTAATTCCACCATTGAGCTGATCCACCACTGTCTCTAGCGATAACGCCAAAGGCGGCCGTGCCGCGGGAGGAGTTGAAAGCTCCATCAGAGTTAATCTTCACACAAGCGTGTGTTGGGGGTTCCCATTTCGAAACACCAACCTGTCTGGAAAGGGGTCTGCCAACACCCTCACAAACAGCAGCGAGATAGTCCTTGTTGGCCATGAAAGCTTGTTCAATTACTTCCTCTGGGTTAAGAAGTTTGTTTTCAAACACAAAACGGTTTCTAGCCTTCCAAATGGCCCAACAAATTTGAAAAATTTCTCCCACATCTTCTCTCCTTGTCTCTTTAGCTAAATCCCCACAGAGAATATCCTCCATCCATTTATCAATAGCCACGACCTCTTTATGAAAGACCAAGAAAGCTTTGTTACTGCCAAACCAAACTGCCTTACTCCAAGGGCAATGAAATAACAGATGTTCCATAGTTTCACTAGCGGATTCACAAATTGGGCATAACGAATTTACCCCACATTTTCTATGTACCAGATTGGCTCTACATGCCACCCAATTCTTTATGACTTTCCACATAAACAAACAGATTTTTGGTAATGTAGGAATGGCCCAAAATTTCTTCCACATCAAACTGGAAGGAGTAAAAGAAGAGGAAGGTTTTGAACTATGTACCTTATGAGTTTTAGTCCTTTGCACCGCATACCCAGATTTGACGGTATAACCACCTGATTTTGTCGCCTTCCAGATGAGTTTATCTTTACCTCCTGTCAAGCTGATAGGAATCTTACACACCTCCCGTACCTGAGCATTGGGAATGTATTCCTCAAGTTTCCCCTCGTCCCATCTCCCAGTATTAGAATTGACAAAATGTGAAACTTTGGTATCTACACAATGAGTGGAGTTAAGTGGTGAAACTCCTCCCCCGGGAATACCAGGAACCCATTTATCCATCCAGAAATTAATTAACTCGCCATTTCCCACCCTCCATTGGACACCACTTTGGAATAGATTCCTTCCTTCCAGAAGACTTGTCCAGAGCCATGAAGGCTTTGGAACTCTCACGGCTTCTTGCCAAGTCGAATTAGGGAAGTACAATCCCTTAAGAACTCTGGCCCACAGTGAATTAGGACAGTGAATAAGCCTCCAGAATTGTTTAGCCAGCAAAGCAACGTTGAAAGCTTCAAAATCCTTGAAGCCCAATCCTCCCGTAGCTTTTGGTTCCGTCAATTTTGACCAAGCACACCAATGTAACCTCTTTCCTGAACTTGAGCTTCCCCACCAGAAATTACTGATCACCGAATTCAAACATGCACAAATGGATAAAGGCAGCTTAAAACACATCAAAGTGTACATGGGGATAGGTTGAAGTACTGCCTTAATGAGCACCTCCTTACTTGCATGATTTAAATTCTTGTTACCCCAACCTTGGGTTTTACGCATAATTCTATCCCGAATAAACCCCAAGGTCTCCCGTTTTGATTTCCCCCAAAAGGCTGGAAGCCCCAAATATTGCACCGACTCACTCATCTCTTGCATTCCCAAGACACCTTTGATTTCATTTTTCACATCTTCCTTAGTGTTAGCCGAGAAGCACAAGCTAGACTTATGGACATTAAGAGATAGCCCAGATGCCTCACTGAATTCTCCTATAAGATCCATGAAGTTAGAACAATTCTGGGTCTTTGCTTCCAAAAAAATGAGAGAATCGTCAGCAAATAAGAGATGTGAAATCACAGGGCATCTCCTCTTCATCTTAATCCCCCCAATGGTTTTGTTAAGGACTGCCTTAGACATAAGATTGGAAAACACATCAGCCACAAGCAAGAAGAGATACGGGGAGAGGGGGTCGCCTTGTTGGAGACCTCTATCCAGTGTAATGTTACCCACTTGGCCTCCATTCAACACCAAAGAATATTTAACGGAGCACACACACTGTTTTACCCATCCAATCCATTTTGAATCGAACCCCATTTTTTCCATCACTTTGAAGAGAAAATCCCAACAAACACGGTCATACGCCTTATTAAGATCCAACTTGATGGCAACATATGACTTGGGGCCCACCCTTTTGTGCTTGAGAAAGTGGAACGCTTCGTGAGCCACCATGATATTGTCTTGAATCTGTCTCCCTAAGATGAAGGCCGATTGTTGCTCCGAAATAATGTCACACATGTAGGGCTGAAGTCTATTGGCCATCACTTTCGAAATAATCTTATAGAGGAACCGACACAAGCTAATGGGACAGAGTTGACTCATCGATTCAAGGTTGGGGATTTTTGGGATCAATATAACATTAGTCTGATTCACTTCCTTCAAAAGAACTCCTTCTTGAAAAAAATTCTGCACCTCTTTATAAACATCATCCCCAACTGTATCCCAATAACTTTGGTAGAACAATCCCGGGAACCCATCAGATCCGGGTGCTTTCAAAGCCCCCATTTGGAACACTGCTCGCTGAACTTCCTCTTTAGAGATGCTTCTAGTAAGGCTCATGTTGCACTCGGGTGATATGGATGGGTCAATAAGATCAATTACAGCATCAAAATTCCTATCAGGGGGCATTTTATAAAGATCATGAAAATAATGTTTGATAATACCTGCAATGTCCTTGTGGTTGTCTTTCCAAATCCCTTGGTCGTCCTTAAGTCTGACAATTTGATTTCTTTGTCTTCTTTGAATGGTTGAGAGGTGAAAAAACCGGGAATTTTTGTCCCCTTGTTGGAGCCATTTGATTCTTGATCTTTGATGCCAATACATCGCATCTTTTTGCCAAAGATCCTCTAAAACTTGTAGAATCTTTCTCTCCTCCATAAGTAGATCATTGCTAGCCCCCAGTTCCAAATTATGTTGGATGTCAGACAATTGTTCCTTAGCCGAATCAATTCTGAGTCTTAGCTCCCCAAAAGTGCGTGTACTCCAGTCCTTTAGCATCTCCTTGCAGACTTTCAATTTTTTGCACACCGTGAGCATTAAAGAACCCTCATGTTGCCTATTCCAGGAATCACTAATAACTTCATTACAGCCAGCTTCAGTGACCCAGTAAGACTCAAACTTAAAAGGCCTTCCCACCTTATTCAATGGCACCTCCGTATTCAAGACCAAGGGATTATGGTCAGACCCAATGGCTGGCTCTATAAATACCATAGCTTTATCATACAGCTCTCTCCATTTGGAATTTGCAAACGCCAAGTCAATTCGTTCCATGATGAATTCTGCCCCACTTCTGTTATTCCGCCATGTAAACTTAGGACCTTTAAATTCCAAGTCGATAAGCCCACACTCACTGATCATCTCATGGAACAACGAGATCGCATTCTGACTTGGGCAATTACCTCCCATTTTGTCACTGCTGCAAAGGACTTGGTTGAAATCCCCAATGCACAACCATGGCAGCAACTCAGACCTCGCAATCCTCCTGATATCCTCCCAGACCATACTACGTCCTGCTCTAGCAGAGCACCCATACACAAAGGTCGCAGCCCAGACTTTATGGCTTGTTTGCTCAGAAACTATCACATGCATGTAGTTTTTAGTGGTGATTTCCACCTCTAATTCCACATCCAAACCCCACCATAACGCAAGCCCCCCCCCCCCCGAGAGTCCTTCTGGCTCAACATAACTACTATTATCAAAACCCAATCTACGGCGGATGGTTTCCAGTTTAACCTTATTATTTTTTGACTCCATCAGGAAGACGATGGAGGGGCGATTTTTACGCACGAGGTCACCTAAAGCCTGGCTTGTCAAGGTACGCCCAATTCCTTGACAATTCCAGGTTAGGATCAACATATGGAGTGTGGTTGTTCAGGGCCAGCCACACGCCCATATTCTCCATCTATTACAAGTTCCAAATCAGTATCACTTGCAAACCTCTTATCACAGCCAATAACAGAGATATTGTTTGACTCACCTTTCTCATTTGCCCATTGTTGGACTTGTACTTCGCAAAGATCATCTTCTGTAAAAACTGGAGATTTGGGAGAGGTACCACTCTTAGAATTAGCTCTAGCACGGGGCATGAACTTCTTTGCTTTCCCAAAGACCCGAGAGGAGCTGCGAGTAGGTGTAGGAGATTTGTTCTCAACTTGTGGTGAACAAAGACGGAGTAATTTGGAACGGGTAGGAGAGTGGGCTTCATCTTCAGATTTCCTTTTCAGGGAAAGAGAATTGAACACTGTAGAAATGGATATATCGAGTGATTTAGGGGAGACAGGTTTAATCGGGTCAGGGGAGGGGTAATTAAGAACTGGGCTTAGTGGAGATGAGTTGGGTGTTTGGGCTGGAATAATGGTTGGGTTCAAGTTACCATGGGTACCAGGAATTTTGGGTTCTGGATTGGTGATTGGGCTCAAGTTGGCATGGGTTAGTTTAGTGGGTTGAATGGGTTTGATTGGGTTTAGAAGGGGTAAGTTGGATTTATGAGCAGGGCTAAGTGTGAGGCTTTTGGGATTTTTAGATGTTGGGCTATAAATTGGGCTTAAAAAATCCTGGGTTAGTGTAATAGGTTGGGTGGGGTGGGCTAGGTTCCGAAATGGTAAGGTGGTTTTATGGGCTTGTGGATTGGTCAAAGGGTTAATAGGGTTATGGGCTTTTGGACTATCTGGGGGTTCAGTAACAAAATAATGTGGATGTGTAATTGTGCTTTCTAGGGTATTTCTAGCATAGCTGGGTTGGGTTGGATCACAATTGTTGGGTAATAGATTGGGTGAGTGTAGTTGCCCCGACCCACAAGATGATCCAGAGATCAGAAGAGATTTTTCTTGCACAATACTCAAATGAGAATCAGAGGTTTCACCTGGCCTCCTTGATTGATCGACACCTGTCTTCTGCAGTACCACTGGGCTTGTACGTGACAAAGAATTTTGCAATCCCACTACTTCCTGTGCCTGATGCTCCGTTGTACGATTTGAGGGAATCACCTGCTCCACTCTTTCGTTTATCACACGCGCTCCTTGCTCGTGAATCTGTATCGCCGGTCGCTGTAGGATTAGGTTTTGGACCCTCAACTCCGCCGCGTCCACCTCTGCACGGATAGTTTCAATTGGGATGGCACTTTTTCTTGCACGTCCAGTACGCAATTCCGGGCCATAACCGGAAACCTCTCCGTCAGCTTTTGAAACAAAACGGCACGCTCTGTTATCATGCCCTAATCTTCCACACGCATAGCAAAAATCTGGGAGTTTTTCGAACTTAAAAGATACCCATCGATTATAGCTTGAATCTGTTTTACCTTTCAACCAGAAACCTTTGGGAAGGGGTTGCTCGATATTGATTTCCACCCGTATCCTTAGATATCCCCTGGCTAAACAAAACCCATCAGGAGCTGTTTCTAAAGCCAGTAATTTCCCCATACGCTTCCCTATAATTTCAGCATTAGCTCTGCTTAATTTCTCCACTGGAAGACCGTGGATTTGAATCCAAAAGGGGCAGAGATTGAAACTCAACTCTGAAACCACCATGCCATCCATAAGCGGGATGAGCACCAGGAGGTTATTCATAACTGACCATGGAGCCTCTTGCAAAACAGAGCTCCTATCTTCTTCATTTTCAAACCGAAAGAGAAAAACATTGTTATTCCATTCATCAACGTGGAATGGAGCTCTAGTTTTCCAAGCTGCCGTCAAAATATTGGCCAAAATCGGAGCTCTGAAATTCTTACCATGGACCACCTTACCCACAAGACACAAACTGTTATTGACCTCTGTGTCTCCTGAACCTTCCTCGAGATCCAAAACCCCAAAATCAGCCATACCAATATGCCTCCCAAAAACCAGAAACAGAGGGTTTATCAAGATGAAGAAAAGGGGCGGAGGGATAACAGAGAATGGATGAGTAGAGAGGGACGAAGTGGAGAGCAGGAGAATCTAGGGCTGAAGAAGGAAGAAAAGGTAGAGAGGGCGTTAAATGATGGGAAGAAAGGGTTAATCGGAAAGTAATAGCAGGAAAGAACCACTTAGGGTATTTCTCTCATTCTAGAGAGAGGAGCTCTCATCCTAGAGAGAGAATCTTAGCGCTAGTTATTCAACCGCTTTTATTGTATTGTGACTCACAAGTTGTGAGAGAATTGTAGGCTACATAAGAGAATTTGAACCCTTATATTTGAAATTCTTGTATTGTGACTCACAAGTTGTGAGAGAATTATAGGCTACATAAGAGAATTATAGGCTATCCTTCGAGAATTCAACAAAATCCTTCTCCTTCTCTCTCTAAAAAAACTCTTTGGCTCCTCTCCCTCCTACAACCAGATCTGCCGCTTGGGGGGGGGGGGGAGGCGTCGCCCTCCTCCCCCCAGGCACCCGCTTTCTCTCCCTTTCCTCTCCTCCTCCTCTCAGCCATCTTTCTCTCCATACCTAACCCCACCATTCCTCTTTTTCTGATCTTCTCTTTTCTTTTAGCCAAAAACAATTGGCAACAAATGGCGATGGACAGCAGCTTCGGAGTGGTAGGCTTCATCGGCGTCATGGCCCTCACTTCCGGGTGTTCTGGGGTCTCTCTACCAACTGATGAGAGGCGCTGTTTGGGACTTCGGTCGACGACAAGGGCGGTGTTTCCTTTGCCGGTTTTCGGTGAGACCTTCTTATTCTTGCTTTCTCCTTCTCCACAAAAATTGTTTTTCAACCCCCGGACCTTGGCCACTGTGGGTTTTCCGTTCATCTTTGCCTTGGTTTCTCGGCTCCTCCCTCCATGTTCATCTCCGGCTGGATCTCTTGTTGGGTGTTTCGGTTTTGCTTAACAGCAAGGTTATGGGTGGTGGAGGTGGATGTCCGTCGTGGTCTCCCACTACGGTTTCCGGTGGGTGTCGTGGTATTTGCTTAACGGCTCGTGGAGCTTCCGAGATAGCATGGGTTGTTTGTCGTCAGCTCCGCCATTTTTGGGTTCTCCAATGGTGGTGTGGAGGTGGAGGTGGCCGTCGGGTTGTGGTGTTGGCTGTCAGAAACCTTGGTGACTGTGGCAGAAGATGTTTTGCACTGTGATTTAGGGTTTGGTTTAGGGTTTTCTTTTGGTTGGGCTTAGCCTTTTGGTTGAGCTTAGTCTCTTGTGCTTTATTGTTGTATCTTGGCTTTGTAGGCATTCGGGTATATTTTTCATTATTTTATCTAGGCTTTCAGGCCCATGGGTGTTAGGGCTTTGCCCTTTGGGTGCTCCAATCTTTGGTTGGATCTTTTTCTCTCGCTCGATGTAACTTTCGTTTGAACGTATTTAATAATTATTTGTTGCCAATAAAAAAAAAGAAGGTGAATTTGAACCCCTATATTTGGAATTCATCGTGTTACTTCTAGTTTTTTTTTTTTTTTTTTTTGTATCATTCGTATTCCTAATCTATTTACATGGGAAGAGGGAAATGAGACTCGATCTCGGGATGCCGTGTAAGGCATTCAAGAGCTCTAGCGCATGAGCTAGACACCACTTACGTGTTCCCTCTAGTATGAATCATTCATTTTTAAACCTCTTGCGGTCCCATTGCACAATATGAATTATATATTTTTAAAAGTTTGATGTGTAAATAATTCATGCGAAAAATCAGAAAATAAATCGAAAAATCAGAAAATAGATCATATTAAGCCTCATTTATTTTTAAACCTCTTGCGGTCCCATCGGACAATATGAATTATATATTTTTAAAAGTTTGATGCGTAAATAATTTATATTGCATCTCTCCGAAAAATAAGAAAAATTTTAATTTAAAAAAAAATTTGTCGGTTATCTGCTTTGTGTAAATGTCATAAATTTTCGCGAATCGCGACTATAACAATTGAATCAAAATGAACTCTATTTCAAACAATTTATCTAAGCCGTTGATCGCGCAATCAATGGTTCAGATTTCATTTTAGCACATGCATGATCCAAGCCGTTCATTGCCGAGATGAAAACCAAATCGCTCATCGTTTTGAGTTCTTGATTTAAAACCAAACCGCTCATTCGTTGTCGAGATCAATAAGCCGGCTATTCGTGTCTTTGCTTACACCTCAGAGCCTTGTAGTGCGGCACCGCACTACAGGATCCCCAAATTAGCAAAAATAAACAACTCAACTACTTCTCGTTGACAATCTGTGATGAACGACCCCTATGAACCGGAATAGACCTCTAGTTTAGTAGAATAGACCTCTATAAAGTCATTATAAATAAACCAGTAACACATGTAGCTTACTCGGGGCTAATTCACTAAAAAATTTGAGGTTTTTGTCCGTGACAAAAGCCTTCAGGTTAGTAAAATTTAATGCTGTAATTTTAGAGTTTGTCAAAAACATCAGTCACACTAAAAATCAGGTTTTGGTTATCGTTTGATGTGATTTTGGAGTACATTTATTTTAGAATATAACAAGATTATAACACTAATAAATCAGAACTCATTTAACCCATTCATATCAAGACAAATGCATTCCGAGATTATGTAAATCGGTGCCCGATCAACCTAATTTGTTGTGACTTTGTTGATTTTATCTAACAAAATCTCCAAATCGTGAATGGTGTGAAAATCATAATGGATTCAAAAAGAGCCCACAAATTAGCTAACTTGATGGTCTAATACATTTTCATGGATCAAAATTTTACACTGCAATTATAAAAAAAGTGGAGTGTCAAAATTATTTTCCTTAACTTCTTTCGTTTCAATAAATTTTTTTAAGAGTATAATTATAAAAAAATAGAGTGTCAAAATCATTATGCAAAGTTTAACAAACGGGAACATCTCTATTAACCCTTCGGCTATGCAGCAGGAGTAAATCCGCTACGGGAAGTACAGTGTTCTGCCTTATACGAGTCCTTTGCGTTGTGGTCATATATATCAATTTTCATCTTGTCCCTTGGGCTATGCGAGAGGTTCTTATCCACTACAAATGGTTGTACAGTGTTCTTCAAAAGTTTCTAGAAAAGAAGTCTGGGACCCAGGATAGAAGCCGTCTTGACTCTTTATGATACTCCCTCCGTCCCAATTTTATAGTCCCAATTGACACTTTTTGTTGTCCCAAAAAAATTGTCCCACTTCAAAACTAAATGGGTAATTGTTAAGAAATTTCCTCTTATACCCTTATATTTTGAAATTAAAAATAATAAAAAAGTAAGAAAGTGTAATGATTGAAGGGTAAAATAAGAAAAACATGTCGTCAAAAGTACAATGATTATGTCCCCTTATTAAGTTGGAATCCCCAAAAGGGACTATAAAATTGGACGGAGGGAGTAGTATCTATCTAGGGTAAATTTCACTGTTACCCCCTGAGGTTTTTTAAATTCACATACTCCGTCACATATGAGAAATAACTATAAATTTCATGTTCAATGTTCACTTCACAAACACCCAACCAGCAATTGTTTGATCAAGGCACATGGTAGAATTAGACAAAAGTTGTTTGTATTGCCAAATTCACACTCTTTACTAATGCACATAAAAATAAAATAAAAAGCAATTTTATCCTTTTTAACCATAACGGTTGTTTCAACGGTTACAAAGTTAAGGGCTATTGATAAAATTCACCTCCTTCTTTTTTTTGTTATCAAAATAGCTCTTTTAATGGGTTAAAAGAGAGTCCTTCTAATTCAAAATAAGTGTGAGTCTTTGATAGTTTTTTTTTTATCTTTTTACAATCAGAAATAGTAATTTATAGATATTAATCACTTTTGGCTCATTTCATCATGTGTTTAAACAAATAATTGTCAAATTCGGATATCGATTAAACACACATAAAACCAAAAGGCAATTAAATTGCCATTTCTCATACTTGGAGGTCGTATCAGTCATTACTGAAAACCTCAGGGCGGTGTGAGTGAAATTTGCATACCCATTTTCCACCGAAGAAAGGTGGCGAGTCAGTTCAACCGTTGACATATAACGCGGGGCCATATTTCGATTACCATAACTTTCCTTAAGGCAAGGGGGGCATGTGCCATTCCTGGTCTAAATAAAATTTATTTTTGTATTTCAAGAATAGTGTTATTTTTCAAAACATAAGTATTATTTTTGGTATTAAGCATATTGATAAGTAATTAATCAATGAAAATATATAATTTTCGGTATTAATATAATGATGGATGATAAACATACGAAAATGTGTATCTGTACTAAAAATAATTAATCTTAGAATACGTGTACATTTTTTATACTAATTACTCCCTCCACTGGTAAACATAGTTGACTCGAAAAAACCTCCATTTTTTGGATAAAAAAATAAAGCACTCCTATTCATTATGTCGTACATTTCCTTACACAGAATTAAAGAACTAACGAAAATTTCTATCCGAAAATTGCACGTCGTTTTATAATAAACTATCTTTGTTTGTAGAGTTTTTTCGTATGCTTTGGTCGAAATACTTGAATTGCGATTCAAGAGAAATTATAATAGTTAAAAGGCTATACACCGATCTTTAAAACAAATCGAAAAAACACAAAACTTAAACTTCTACCTATCTGTTTTGATTTTTTTTTTTTTTTTGCTTCAGTAAGTTTTTAAAAAAAAAATTGTTGTAATATCTTGCTTTCTTCTTCCGTACATACAGCTCTGTAACCCGCATCAAAATTTTGTTGTATTGGTTATGAAAATTTGAATAGCCACCTAGATATTTTGAATGTGTAGTTTCTGATCCCACATAGTTATAATTTTGCAAAATTCTTTGTTTGTTACTAGTCTAACCAGTTCTATTTGACACCGGATAACCACATTTTGTAGTGCTTTTAAAAGAAAAAACACAGATAAACATATGTTATCAAAATTATAACGATTAGCAGATATCCACATCTTGTAATATACAACCAAAAACGTGGCAGCAGAAGGAAAAATTGGCAAAATTAACACAAAAACGTAATTAAAGGGCACACATATTGACACCATTAACAATTACTAGCAGATATCCACATATTGACAACCACATTGCTCGTCTATTATTACTTGATTACAACAATTAACCACATCTTCTAGGTTTTTTTTTTTTTTCGTTTGTGAGAATACAAAGTGAGTGAACAAATAACCACATTTTTGTAGTGTTTTTTGACAGTTTTCGACATCTCTTTGTCTACAATTACTAGAACAATCAACTAATTTGCGATAATAAATAAATAAATAAAACTCAGATATTTCATGAAAAAACGATGATTAGAATGCGATACCTTCAATCACGACGGCAATTGAACACTTCGGCTAGAACGTCTATTCAAGATCGATGGAGTAAGTAGTTGTTTTCCGATCGATGGACGATGTCTATGCGAGATCGACATCTTCGCGAGCCTTAAGTTTTCAGAGTGATGTTTGTAGAATTAGGATGGCGCTAGAAACTGATAATGCAAAGGCTTCAGTTCGTTTCATAAACGTTGGGGTATTGTTGTCTTTTGCTCACGCGTGTGGACTACTTCTGTTACCAAATCATGGTGTGGACCTTAGACTTTATGAAATAGATATAGTGGACCCTATAGCAACTAGCCCATTGTTCGTCTTTTAAAAATTCCAAATTGTCCTCCTTTATGTTAAGTGACCATTTTACCATTAGTGTATTACAATGTATAAATTATGTCCATAATTATTAAAATCATCTAAATCACTTTATAATAATGAAATTTCATAAACGTTAAATTAAGGGATTTTACCAAATTACCCCTAACTGCATCACAATTACCATTTTACCCTTGGCACTTCATAATATAAAATTACACCCGTACTTATATACACTATAAAATTAACTTTATGACTGATGAAAATTTATAGTTACCCTTAAAACACGACGTTATTAAAATCATCAAAAACTACTTTATAATTAACCTTATACTAAGGCATTTTACCAAATTATCCCTAACGGCGTCACAACTACTATTTTAACCTTGAAACTTCATAATGCATAAAATTACACTTTATGAAATTAACCTTATGATTAAAATGAAAACTTATACTTACCCTTTAAACACGACACTTTACCGAATTACCCTTCACCGTGGCATATTTACTAAATTATCTTTTTAGTAGTCAAATTACCAAAATGACCCTATACTCAGTAAATTTACTAAAACACCCTAGACTTACTGTATATTACGTTACCGTTATACTTCAATAAAATTACACAGTTGAACCTATTTTATAAATTACACTTTTGACCCACAGTTTTTAAATTTACACTTAAACTTTTTTTCGTTAAAATTACCAGTACTTATGACTTATAGATTTACTTGTGAACACCGGAGAATCATATGGACCATTATGGATAAATTATGTGAATGTGTACGTACTTAGATTATTGTTATCGCTTTGTTTTGTTATTATGTGTTTCGATTATCATGGAAGTGTTGTAGTGTTAGAACGGATATTAGGATCACTGAGTTTGGTTGGTATACATGCATAGACGTTAATAGATAGATGGAAAGACAAATAGTGCCAAGTGTAAATGAACGGTAAAATTTTTGTTGAACTGATTATTCTGTAGAGCTGATTGGTGGTTAATGTTCACATGCACTATTGTAGGTACTGCATAAAAGTTGCACTATTGTACTTAAAGCACCGAACAATAGTTTTGCTATGGTACTTAATATGCAGAGTTGTAGTTACATCGCACCGTGGTACTCGATATCCCAGTATTATAGTTGCACTACAGTACGAGATATTTCAAATTATAGATACCCTATCATAGTTGATGTACAGAATCATAGTTGTGCTTCTGTGGACTATGGTGTTCCTGGTGGTTTAATTTTGTTCGCTTGGAATGGCAATAGGTGACCTAAAAAATGATTACCTTTGATTGAAATTTTTTGGGTTACGGCCAAGCACAACTTCAAAAGCGTGGTTTGAAATAGTAACATTTTAACTTTCTTTTGAATAAAGTTGAAAATGATGTGTTTTATTCAATATATTAAATTAAAAAAAAAGGGTTAATGAGCCTTTTTATACCGCTGGGATCGAACTAGAGTCATTTACAGGCAGCTCCACTTTGTGGAGGGCCTGCACAGCCCACTCCCTTTTTTTGAGGGAAAATCTCATCCCGCTCCAAATTAATTTTCCCCCTACTGTTGACGAAAAATCTGGCAGCCCGTCCACCTAAACCCGTCCCTCTCTCTCTCTCTCTCTCTCTCTACCCACCCCACCTAAACCCAGGGTACCCTATGAAAGTGCCTAAATTTAAATCCTAGGATACCCTATGAAAGTGCCTAAAATCCTAGGGTACCTGTGAAAGTGCCTAAACCACTAAAAACCCTATAATAGAAAAGTGCACCCTAAACCTAAACCCTAGGGTACCCTATGAAAGGGCCTAAACCTAAACCTTAGGGTACCCTATGAAAATGTATAAACCACTAAAAGCCCTATAATAGGAAAGTGCACCCTAAGTGCGTAAGCCCAAAAAAAGAGTGATTGACCTTAATGGAGTTGGCGGTAATTAAAAAGAATGATTGGAGTTAGTGGTAATAAATATTTGTTTTTTGTACCGGCCCGTAATAAATCCATCGAAGAGTCATCTAGCCCGGAAAGTCCCATCAGAGTTCCACCTAATTCAAGCTCACGACTGCACTGGGCCTATTTATTAAGAATAAAGGCCCAGGCCCAACCAATAGCCTGGAAAGTCCCAACAGAGTTCCACCTAATTCAAGCTCAGGACTGCACTGGCCTATTTATTAAGAATAAAGGCCCAGGACCAACCAATATGGACCAACCGGAAACCAGGCCCATGGGGTCACAATCAGCCTAACTTGGGTGTTTTTTCAGCTCACTTGTGTGTATCCGTCTAGATTATTTTCACTATATATCTGTCTAGATTGTTTTTAGTCTTGCACATTTCATTAAAGAAAATTGTAAAAAAATCATCTTGGATGGTTCTTAAGTTAATTTGATTTTGCATCTACGATTAATTTAATTTTTAGGAGCCTACGAAACATCTTATAAGATCATCAGCGAGTGATAGAGAAACTACATCTGATAGCAACGTAAACCAAACCGATTGAATTGAGCCTTAAGCTCTATTTAATTTATCTTATATTAAGGATTTCCTTTAGTGAGAGAGGGTTGTTCTGCTCCCAGGCGAGCAAGGTGGTCGGGGCACATTGGTCACTACGTGGCGGTGTCCCAGTATCTTTTTTGAGCCTTGGGGTGGTAAATTAGGCCTTGATTTGGTTGGTTCTTTAAGCCCAATCCAAACCAAACTCCGATGCCCCCATGATTTGGACCCATTCGGCTTGTCAAAGTGAATAAAAAGAAGGTGGGCCAATCATTCGTGGAGCCTATAGGCTAAGATCACGACATATTCCTTCCTACTATCATGGAAAATTAATTTCACAACCAAACAAACAATCAACACACCACCAAATCCCTTATTTAAAAACTTCATAGTCACACCAAAAACAAGATTAGATGCTCCATCAGAGGAAAAATTATTGGGTGCTATTGGAGTGCCTCTCAATGTAGGGGTGATAAACGAGACCAACGAGCCCTGCAGGTAGTTGTTCAAGCTCGGTTTGAAAACTTAACGAACTTCAAAACATATTCAGACTTAGATTGTTTAGTTACGAAATGAGGCGACATGGAGTAGCTTGAATTTTCTTATACATCATAAGTCAACCAAGACAGCTAGTAACTTGTTTGAACTTAGTTTGAATCCTTAACGACCTTCGAAAAATGTTTGAACTTCATTTCTTATTGTTTATGCATTAATCAACCCAATCTTAAACGAGTTTTTAACAAACGAATATGAGCTCAAACTCTATTAGCTTGGCTCGTTTATCAGCCCTTGCTATCTGGCGTCTCTACTTGCTCCACCACCACGCATTTATATAAAGTCCGTTCCACTAAAAGTGAATTTATTGAGCTTTATGGCTTTTTAGTCTTTATGAGACAAATCGCTCGCTTCACATACATCAATCCAAAAGCCAAAAGTTTAGTGGAATTAGCTCCTAAGATTCAAAACTAACTGAATGAGTCTTACAAAATATGTGGTAACTACGTGGTGGTACACCAGTCGAGAGTCTGAAAGATCACGTGATGGTGTTCAAAGACCACTGAATAATTACTTGCCACATGAGAACTACATTTTCAGCCATGAAAATATTGGAGCACAGGCTACGAGGTATTGATTAGTCAGTTGACATTTGGACAATTTATAATTAATTAAACAAATTTGTTTTAGTCGACAATAAAACTATTCATTTAGCAGCCTTTATTTCCAAAAGGAGTAACACCAACTACTACATTTTAAGATCATCTGGTGGCCCCTTATTTACGACACTGGCAATGATTTGATATAAATATGTTTTATTAGATTTTTTTGGTAACTTGTGTTTTATTAATTACTAGATTTTCTCATGATTGAATAATATTATATGCCTCCTCCATCACATTTGGTTTATTCAAAACTGTTCATATTTTAGAATAATCTTTGCGTTTTGACTTCTATCGATATCCGATTAAGATAAAAATCATAAAATTATTTTAGTAAATACTCTTCTCAACAAGCCCTAAGATATCTGAGGTTCGTATCAAGGGATACTAAGCACACAATTCTCTAACTTTTCTTCAAGATTCGTTCAAATTTTAGGACCTCAATTCTGAATGAAAAATTGAACGAATTAGATCAATTACTTGCAAATAATCAATTGGGCTGATTATTTTCAAAACCATTCTAATAATTATTTTAAAATCATTGAATGATTTGGATTGTTTGTGTAAAACCTCGAAGTGGGTCCCACACAACGATGTGAACCCTAATCCTTGACTTGCCCACAAAACAACGTCATTTAGAGGGGGCCTGCACAATGCAGCGTCTCCTTCTCGCTACAAGGACCCCAAGTCCTTAAAAAGTTAGATTCTCCAACGCAAGTAAATAAAATGGGTCGGAGGCAATACATAAGTATCAAAACTAAGTTTAATTTGTTAAACTAATTGAATAAACTTTATTTAGCATATGAAAATAAATTACTGTATAATTCACAATAACACTAAGACGTACATTTATTAATTAATCATCTTTGAATCTGATTTATTGTTAGGAAAAATTTGATCTCCAGTTAATTTCTGGTTGACAAAAAGAAACTTTAAATTTTCAATGAGGAGACACCCACTAAAAGCCTGAACCAAATTGGGCCACGTCAACACATAAAGAATTGCTTCTCTAGTCAAATGAGTTGACAATCTAATGGTAAGACAGTAACAGGTTCCTAGTTCATTTGAAAAATTACTCAAATACTCTCAAGAAAATTTATCCAATCAAACATCTAGGCTCGTGCAGTGGTAATCATCTGACAATCAGAATTCTTTCATACCGTAGTGCTATCAATTTCTTTGATGGGTCATTCCATATGCGGTTTTACCCTGACTTTAACTCAACCCCCGATAACGAGCGGTAAGATTACTCTTCCGGGATAATCAGTGCATTCATTAAGCTTACGGGGTGTAAAAAAGGAAAATCATCCGATTTCTGACCGATAAACATATAGGTACCGAACGCCCAGGTACAGAAATCGTACTAATCGGTGTGCGGGGCCCACTTTTGGGTCTTACACGAATGATCCGAACCGTTTAATAATTTTACAAGTGTTCCTGCAAAAAATCAGATCAATTGGACATACGTAAGTACTTCATCCAAATTTCCAAGTTTTTCATTCAGAACTTAGGATCCTGAATTCTGAATGAAAAACTTGAAATTTGGATGAAGCACTTACGCATATCTAATTGAGATGATTTTTTAAAAAAGGGCACTCAAAAAATTATTTTAAAATTATTGAACGGTTCAGATCATTCGTGCGGAGCCCAAAAGTGGGTCCCGCAAGCCGATTAGTACAATTTCGGTACCTTTGCCTTCGGTACCTGTAGCACCGTCCATTTCTGACTAGTGTTTTGTCGTAAAGAAACATCTAAATAGCCTTTGGTTCAATATCAACGGAACTGTCATACCAATGTGCAGCTTCTTTGTTTGAATCAAACAAAAAGGGTGGATTAGGTGGTAAACATTTTTCTCACCTTTCATTACGTATATGTCTTGGAAAAGGATATCTTCTCTCAGGTCCACGCAGTTGGGGTCTATGGATTCCACCATAGGATCATTTTGATGATACGTCATTCGGGTTAGTGGCGGAACCATGATCTAGATTCGGGAGTGGCGCTGTTTATTGAAACTCCACTTGTACTGGTTAATATTTTTTCGTAAAAATATGAAGAAAAAAGGTTAAAGTGTAAAGTACTGAGTATAATACTGATCATTGTTTAATTCGTTGTTTGTTATAAAGGAATAAAAGTTTCATTCGTTTTCCGGTGGTCTTTAAATGAAAACTATTCTTTTTCTGAAAAATCCTAGGAGCCGCTCTCTCTATCTCAACTCTTCACAGCTCCACCATTGCAGCCCCTCCTTCCCCTCCCCCTCCCCCTCCATGGGTTGCACACCCTTTGGGCGGCGGGAGGGGAGGGACTAATCCCCTTTCTAGATCTGGTTTCCCCTTCCCCTTCTGCACCATATCCGCCTTCCGTTCGCCAATCGTTGGATCTTGGCGTTCCGCAGCCCTGTTGGGCGTTACGATTCGTCTGCTCCTCCTTTGTAACCTTACGGGTTCCGGCGGCTTCTTAGGCCTCCGGTAGAGGCGCGTGTGCTTGCGCCCTTGGATTGTATTCCAAAACTCTTACCCCAAGCGTAGGGTTCAAGTCGACGGTAGCATGATACCGGAAGTCCGGGTCGAGTCCTCAGAGACCGAATGCGCAGCGCGTGTTCATTTGTTTCGCGAATGAAGGTTTAGCCTTTAAGCGGCAAACTTGGCGTTTTAAGTTTGAGGGTGGAATTCACTTAACTTCGTGAATGACTCGAGATTAGAAAATAAACTAATTAAAAGAAGGCAAGGTTTAGGGGTTTTCAACGCCCATGCCATAGGTCAATTCACTCTCTTCTACAATGACCGGCTCGGGGATATCGTTAGATTTTCCCGAACGGAAGATTGGGTGATTAAACTCGTGTGACAAGAAATGGTGTTTCTCAAAGAGCAGAATTCTTGTGCCATTTATACAAACATTCGGATTGACATCGCCCGAAGCATCGCACGTGCCAAGTGGTCAAGCCCTTGGCTACGCGTGATCAACGGGATTAACAAATCACAATTTTGATACATAAAATCAATCCGTACTCTTTGATTAACAAGCATAGTTTTCATTATGGCGAGGAGAGTGAATCAACCTTGGGCACGTGGTGCTAATCACCCCATAACCGAGCCTAAACCGACTACTCGTTCATCACTACGGAAAACATGGCTGTTTTTATAAAGGAAATAAAGAACATGACAAATGCTAATAAAAACTGATTTTTATTAAAGCTAACGACTATGCCAACAACGTTAATACTTAGGAAAATAACAGACACGCATGGAGTACTAGAGTTTAAGTGGAATGAAAGCTAGAACATGAGAACAAGATTTCACCGTTAAAAACGTAAATAAACTAGATTTATAGAACAACCATTCGATTACAAGAACTATTATAACGCGACAAAATAACGTAAACCAAGCACTTACATGAGTTCCTAGAGAGAGAAAGCTTCAAAAAGACATTAATGGAAATAAAACTAAACAAAACTTAAAAGCTAATAAATATCTAGTTGTTGACAGCCCTTGGGAGAGAGAGGAGGTGGGGTATTTATAGTGAATATCCCCATCCTCCCTCAACCATCTAGAAGCTTTCTACTAGTAGTAAGATTTCACAAAAGGGGCACCATAAAGTAACTTGTGTGCTGTCAAAAGGTGGCCGGAACACCACCTTGGATCGATCCTACACTTCCTTGGATCGATCCATCTGTTATTTTTTTGAGATTTTTCTTCATTGGATCGATCCATTGATTACCATGGATCGATCCATGCTTCACTGGTGAGCTTCATTTCTCTGCTGGATCGATCCATGATATCCTTTGGATCGATCCAATATTGACTGATGGCTTGAACTCCTCTAATGGATCGATCCATATGATCCCATGGATCGATCCAATTCCTTCTGGAATGGGTTTGTGGCCTTTCAAAATTCCCTTAGCCTTGGCCGAATCTTCGTTGCTTGGCCCTCTGAGGCTCGGGGATTCCATGCCATGGGGCACGCTGCCCTTGCTCATTGGGATGCTTCCCCGGGGCGCTTCAAAACGCCGTTATTAGCTCGGTTTTTACCTGTAACTCACGATACACACTTTGCGCAACGTTAAACATATAAAGCGCCAAAACGCGCGTGTGCGTGATCAAAATGAGGTAGATAAGCCCGTGTATCTACACTATTAGGGGCTTATCACACCCCCCAACTTAACCTTTGCTAGTCCCGAGCAAACTAAACTTAAGAAAATTTAAACTCAAGCAATTAAACTAAATAAAACTTAATTAAACTAATTAAAACTACCCGGCGTATCCGATACGTGTCCGATACGAAAGCTATGCTCAATCCACAAAAAGTCTAAGCAGAGTACCGGTTATCCGGCTCATCCAATCAAAAACAACTCATGCACGCGCATGCCCTGCAAAGTTATGAAATAGCTAGGCCTCAACCATAGGCTAATAACATGTACCACAAAAAGTTTAAATTCCAACGAGGCACGAATAATTTATTCCTCAATCCACTATCACACACACGATACACTTACACATCCCATAATAAGCGCTTAGCAAGATGCGCGATACCGAGACAAAAAGGTACCGCGCGCTAATCAAAACAACGCTTGATATTGGAAAAACTAGATAACCTGGAACATTCAAGATAAAAACACAACTATTGTTACGTATGCATGCACCGGAGTTAACTACGTGCTAGAAATGAAATTAAACATTGATAAGCTCATAATGACCTTGGTTAATCGAAAAGGAGGGAAATACAACAAGGACGGCGGCCATATGCTAGTTTGGGTCATCTACCCCTTGGCCGCCGCCGACCCTCAACCATCCCAAAATACGCCAGAACACGGCATCCAACATGCAATTTAAACAAGTTAATCCTACTTACGAAAGTTTAAAATCAACAACTAACAATTAAAAAGAGTTCGACACCACCGACTCGCTACCAACTACTATGTACATCCAAGATACCACCATGAGAAATCACCATCTACCACCATCACTCATCATCATCATCACCCTCATCAACCACCTCCGGTTCTGCGTACTCAGGCGGGGGCACATACTGGACCACGGACGTTGCTGAGACTTGCCGAATCAACCAGTCGGTCTTGTGCTGCTCCCTTTTCCTATGCCGCTCATTCTTTTCTGACTCGACCACCATACATTTGAACAATTTTTTGACCCATGCCTTCAATGACGCCCCTTTAGGAGGGGGCGAGTGCAAACGAGATCTCGAGGTGGTGGCTGGTGGCGGTGCCTGGGAAGAAGAAGCCTCAAACATGGTACTCAAACCTCCCATCTTCCTTCTCTGTAACTTCGTCCTTGTCTGACCCAAACTTTGATTCACCGTTCCCATATCAATCACCCCGGGCTCAAGTGGCTCCATGTTTGAGTACGTAGCACCCCGCACTCCTTGCATATGACATAATGCCGTGATCATACAAGGGTACCACATGCTCTGGTTCTTCTTGGTATTCTCGGTAAAATCAATCATCTGGGTGAAAATATAAAGTGCCCAATCTGCTACCGTACCCGGATCCACAAAAGAAGCAATCAACTCAAGTGATGTCTCGGTGGGCTTCGAGTCCTTGCCCTTGGGATAGAGGTTTGCATGGATGGCTTTGTTAAGGACTCGGATGTCCTCTTTGAAACGGCTCGGGAGAATTGGTTTCATGCCAGTGCCCGGATTAGCGTAAATAATATCGCGGATGAACGTTTCGGGAATTTCCTCACCATTGGGGTAATTCGTGTCCTCTGGATCGGGCCTCTCATATTGCAAGTACTCGGCAATAGTATCGGGGGTCACCACAATAGTCTTGTTGCTCACCTTGGTTTTAATCTTGGTAGGCATGTTTGAATCCCCACTTCGCACCACATCCAAGTTCTTGTAAAACTCGCGCACACATTTCAGATTATAACCGCGAAGCGGTTCCAACCATTGCGCCAACCCCTCCTTGCGTATCTCCTTCACACCGTATTTACCTTCCAAGCTCTCCGCGTCTACCTGTCTTTCATTTTTCGCCGGCCTATCCGTCAAGCTTTCCAACCATTCTTTTTTCTTCTTATCTTTTTTTTTCTTCGCCTGCTTCTTTTTAACCACTTTGGAACTCCCGGCTTTTGCCTTGGGTGATTCTTCCTCCGACTCCTCATCGCTATCGCTGCTCGACTCACTCTCGGATTCCTCCCTCACCGGCCCTGTTTTCCGCTTTTTAGGAGCCGGCCCCCTCTCACGAATAACTATCCCTTTGGTGGCCCTTGGTGCAATGCCATCCTCGTCACTCTCCGATTCACTAAAGGTATGGGGAGATTTAGATGGTTCCCCAATGGGCGCTTTCTCAATCGCAGCCCTCGCCTTGCTCTTTGTCTTGGCCATTGCAACTTCCCACTAATAGATTCAAACAAGCAATTAACAGGCCTCCGAACCACAGCCAACCAACCCCCTACTTCAATAGTTCAGACAGAGCGCAACAATGCAGTTCAAGATTCAGCAAATAACAACAGTCACAAGGCAGTAGCAGAAAACCCAAATCAACTGGATAGTGTAAACTCAGATTTTCAAGTCCCAAAGCCAACAGATTTTCTATCAGAGAGAGTATGCAACAGAGATACAGAGATTTCAGTCCACAATACTTAAACAGTGCACAGCCCAAATTTTCTTTTGTAAACCGAGTGGTGGGCCAGAGAAAGATGGAAATTTTTGTGGGTATTGATGGGAGTAGAGAGAACACGTACGGGGAGAGAAAAGAAGTTTGGGTTTACCTCGTTTTTGGACGAAACCGTGCAAATGGAGTGCAAAGCTTGAAGAAATCAACCCAAAACCCTTGAAATTCAAAGCTCCCTTGGCTCGATTTGTGAAGATTTTTCGATTTAGGAGTGATTTGGCCGTGGGGTTATGGGTATTGGGTGTTTTCAGTGGAGGGTTTCGAATGGGTTATGGAGAGAGTGGTGTGTGGTGGTAATGGAGGATGGAGAAGAGAGAGGGGAGAGAGAGAGTAGGATCGATCGGGTTAGAGAGGGAGTGATTTGTATCAAATGAGAGATCGACCCCCCTACTTAAGAGCTGCTGAATAACCTTGTTGGATCGATCCAACAAATTACATGGATCGATCCATGTATTTCTGTCCCCAATTTCCCAACCTTGGATCGATCCAACAAATGACATGGATCGATCCATTTCTTTCTGATCTCAAATTTTCCAACCTTGGATCGATCCTATTATTCCATGGATCGATCCATCCTTGTCTGTTTGGCAAAAAATAAGGGTGAATTTCCTTTGCTTCCAATAACATGCCCTATGTTGGTTCAAGCTCATTCAAGATAAACCCGATGCAGCCCGTTGTAAACCAAACTCATACCCCACTCGAGATGTATCGCCCATCTCCACTTCCAACCTAACCTCCCAACATCCGGTCTCACCATTTTACCGTTTGATTTTTTCGAATTTCGATTGGCATGCCCCTCTCACCTCCTAATTCCAACCAAACAACCGGTACCCTAGGCCTTACAATAGAACGGAGACGGACTAGGCACAAAAATATGGTACAATGGGACTCATATGTGGTTTATTAACACAAAGAACCTGCTTGATTCATTTCATAAGCCCGCTAAGAACTCCGATAACATGCACGAGTGACAATAGCTAGCTTAAACTTGAATCAAAATTTTATATACACTAGTAGGAATTGAAAACAAGAAATATGGGATGCTTGGAAAGATGAATCTCTACTTTAAGTAATGCACGCTACTCAACTACGCTTACGGTCTAACACCTTCACCAAATACATGTATATGCGTATACACAAGTTAACTTCCAACCGAATTCACCGGAATGCAATACTCTGCCATTATAGAACGATTGAGCATATCTACCGTATCCCACTATAAGATTGTACTAAAACGGGAAGTTTTATCACAAAAAATTTTGACGGGAAATTGAAAAAATGAAAACGGAATATGTACACTACACAATTCCCTCCCCCCAACTTAAAATTTGCAGTGTCCTCAATGCAAGAGAACAAAAGTAAAGAGAGATAGGGAACAAAAAATTGTACCGACAGGGAGGCATGTCAACCTCCAAGACCTCGACCAAGTGTGAGGAATTTTTCTACCACTTGCTCCGTTCGTCATCGGCAATGCTCCCAGGGCTTCCTCCTTCGGCCCCTCTCCGGGACCACAGCTAGTCGTACAGGACCATCATCAACGACTTTATAGGCCTTACAACCGCGACGTTTCGTCGCACCCATGCTTTGAGCTCCTGAATGCCGCACTCGCCGCCAAGTTAGGCCCAAACTACCAAGGCTGGTACGGTAGCATGGTCACCCTGCAAAGAAGACTTAATTGCCGACTACCTACTAAGAGAAGCAATATGAGAACCGCCCGGCTCGTGTTATCCGGGCTCCACAGGAATCAATATATACAATATATACAATGAAAAAGGAAAACAAAACCACCATGATCTTCACGCGATCGCACGGGTACTACTTTTCTCCCCGAAACGTGAGACTGTGTTTCCCTATTAGTCAGACCGGCAATATAGAAGAGGTACGGGTGTAACCCGAGGAGAGGCGCCATCATCTAATAGGCTATCGCTCCCTTTCGAGTCAAGTGAAACACTTATAACAAGTGCTCCCCAGAACTCTAGACTCCAAGCAACATCACTCCATTTTGAAACAATCTCGATGGAGCTCGACACTAAAATCAAACATTGCTGGACGGTATTGGCCCCGATCTCACTGCTTGCCTCAACTTCCAACATCCTAGGTACTACATACATAGCTCAAATTCCGGGTGGCTATACCGGACCGATCCAAACACCGTTCGAGCACGGCAAACACTAGAGCTCTCTCAAACTCCGCGGATTTTACTTCTCCTAGAACGATGTTACATCAGAACTCGGAGCGTCCAAGTCGCACACAATACCCCGTCAAACAATCAAGTCCAACGTCCCCAACGAAGTCCGCACAAGGCGGACACAGGATAGAGCCTGTCGCCGTGCCATAAGCATGGGAATATTCAAGCGTCCCCACCCATTCACGGAAACTCACTCTCTGCCAGGGGCTGATCTAAAGAGCGCAGGCGTTTAGTTACGAATTACTCCCGAGAAAGGCCTTTTATAAACACAAGCCCTATGTCACTGACACATTCGTGTTATCTTATCCTCACGTGTGGGGTCTCCAAGATTTTATTAAAAAGAATAAAGAATGGCCCTTCTAACCGGAGCTGGGCACACGCGCATTGTTGTCTAGCCGGCGTGCAAGCTAGTCCCAAGTCAATGATGGGAAACCCAATGCAAGAGGGAGCAAAGGGCCGGGCCCTCCAAACAATGAAGTTCAGAGGTACGCGTTAGCTCCCCGTGAAAAATGAAGTCACAAAGACTCCACGGGCAAAACACACAAGAATTTTTTAAACCGGAGGATCGTCCTCATAGACCGGATCGACCAACCTTTCAACCTCCTCCTCTTCATTAAAATTTTCCAAAAATGGCTTTAAACGTTGACCGTTCACCTTGAAAATATTACCATCTTTTGGATTGTAAACATCTATTGCCCCATGAGGATACACTTGATGCACAAAAAACGGCCCAACCCACCGTGAGCGCAATTTTCCCGGAAAAAGATGGAGTCTAGAGTTATACAAAAGCACTTTTTGGTTCACATGAAAATCTTTCCTTAGAATGTTTTTATCATGAAATTCCTTAACCTTAGCCTTATAAATGGCCGTGCTCTCATATGCATCTCTCCGAATCTCCTCAAGCTCATTGATTTGGAGCTTCCTATGCGTACCGGCCTCGGGCATGCGATAATTCAAAGATTTAATGGCCCAATAGGCCTTGTGCTCAAGCTCGACCGGTAAGTGACACGCCTTCCCATAAACCAAGCGGTAAGGGGACATCCCCAACACCGTCTTATACGCGGTTCGATAGGCCCACAAGGAATCGGTCAATCGCTTAGACCAATCCTTTCTATTTGGATTCACCGTTTTCTCAAGAATGTGCTTAATTTCCCTATTAGCAAGTTCGGCTTGACCATTGGTTTGTGGATGATAGGCCGTAGAGACCTTATGAGTGATACCGTACTTACGCATTAAGGTTTCAAAGGGCCGATTACAAAAATGAGTCCCTTGATCACTAATGATCGCGCGCGGAGTACCAAACCTAGCCAAGATATGCTCTTTCAAGAACTCAACAACCACCTTGTGGTCATTCGTACGAGTGGGGATCGCCTCAACCCACTTGGACACGTAGTCCACCGCAAGAAGGATATAGAGATACCCGAAAGACATAGGAAACGGCCCCATGAAATCGATGCCCCAACAATCGAAGACTTCAACAACAATGACATTAGTTAGGGGCATCATGTTCCTTCTCGTCACTCCTCCCAATTGTTGACACCTCTCACACGTTTTACAAAATTCGAAAGCATCTTTGAAAAGTGTTGGCCAATATAACCCACATTGAAGGATTTTTGCGGAGGTTTTCTTGGCCGAGAAGTGTCCTCCACACGCCTCGGTGTGGCAAAAGGACAGGACGTGTCGGTGATCAACATCCGGCACACATCGCCGGATGATTTGATCCGGACAATACTTAAAGAGATAAGGATCATCAAAGAAAAATCTTTTCACCTCAAACAAGAACCGCCGCCTCTCTTGCGGAGTCCAAACGGTAGGAAGTTGGCCCGTGGCTAAGTAATTCACAATATCCGCGAACCACGGGCAAGACGAGACACCAAATAATTGCTCATCCGGGAATGTGTCAACTATAGGAATGTTCGAGGAGCGATCCTCAAACTCGAGACGAGACAAATGATCCGCGACCACATTTTCAACTCCTTTTTTATCCTTGATTATTAAGTTAAACTCTTGGAGCAATAGGACCCACCTAATTAACCGCGCTTTAGCATCTTGCTTAGTCATTAGATATTTTAACGCGGCATGGTCCGTGAAGACCACAATAGGAGACCCTATCAAGTAAGACCGGAACTTGTCAAGAGCAAAAACAACCGCGAGCAACTCTTTCTCCGTGGTGGAGTAGTTCAATTGAGCATCATTAAGAGTTTTGCTCGCGTAAGAAATGACATGTGGCTCTTTCCCTCTCCGTTGGCCCAAGACGGCGCCAATCGCGTAATCACTCGCGTCACACATTAGCTCAAACGGAAGGTCCCAATCGGGAGCTCGCACTATCGGTGGAGTGGTGAGACTAGACTTCAACTTAGAGAACGCTTCCTCACACGCGGGTGTCCAAATGAATGGCGCGTCTTTTGAGAGGAGGTGACATAGCGGACGCGAAATGGCACTGAAATCCTTGATGAAACGGCGGTAGAAACCCGCGTGCCCAAGAAAAGACCGAATGTCTTTCACACATTTAGGGGTAGGGAGGTTTGCAATTAAGTCAATTTTGGCCTTGTCAACCTCTATCCCCTTCGACGACACAATGTGCCCCAAGACAATCCCGTTGGTCACCATAAAGTGACATTTCTCCCAATTGAGAATAAGGTGTTTCTCCTCACACCGCTCCAACACTCGCTCTAAGTTCTCTAGACATGACTCAAACGAGTCCCCGAATACCGAGAAGTCATCCATGAAGACTTCAACGATCTTCTCCACCATATCACTAAAAATGCCCATCATGCACCTTGAAAAGGTTCCGGGCGCATTACACAAGCCAAAGGGCATGCGCTTATAAGCGAAAGTACCGAAAGGACACGTGAAGGTGGTCTTCTCTTGATCCCCAAGAGCGACCTCGATTTGGTTATACCCGGAGTACCCGTCGAGAAAACAATAAAAAGCATGACCGGCGACCCTCTCCAAGATTTGATCTATGAATGGGAGAGGGAAGTGGTCCTTACGCGTGCTCGCATTCAACTTCCGATAATCAATACACACTCTCCATCCGGTGGTCACCCTTTGAGGCACCAATTCATCATTGGAATTTCTGACCACCGTGATGCCGGACTTCTTAGGCACAACTTGGATAGGGCTCACCCACTTACTATCGGCGATAGGGTAGATGATCCCGACGTCCAATAACTTTAAGACCTCCGCCCGAACCACGTCTTTCATGATTGGATTTAAACGACGTTGTGGTTGGCGAGACGGCTTCACATCCTCTTCGAGATAGATGTGGTGTGTGCAAACCGAGGGGATCTATCCCGTGAATATCGGCAATGGACCAACCGATGGCCTTAGTGTGCCGTTTCAAGACTGCTAACAATCCGGACTCTTGGTGTGCCTCAAGGGAAGAGGAAATCACCACTGGGAAGGTTTCACGAACACCAAGGAAGGCATACTTCAAAGTGTCCGGGAGGGTTTTCAATTCAAGAATGGGTGGTTGGACACTCGACGGAAGAGTTTTGCTCTCGAGGGGAGGCAACTCTTCAAACTTAGGGTACCACGTGTCCGTACCACAAATATCCTCCACTTCTAACAATGAGTACAAGTACTCAACCTCCGGCGAATCTAAGAACGACGCCTCCTCGGCGGTCAGACAAACCTCAAGCGGATCCTTATATAGTATGGTGTCAACATGCTCTTGGACCAAAGTGTCAATGAGACTCACATCGTGAACATCATCATCGTCTCCCATTTGGGACCCAACCATCTTCATATTCCCGAATGTCATATTTAACAACCCATTACGACAATGAATGACCGCATCGGATGTCGCCAAGAAAGGGCGTCCGAGGATGACGGGTGTTTGCGCCTGTGAAGCATTGGCGACGGGACACGTGTCTAGAACCACAAAGTCCACGGGGTAGACAAAGTTGTCCACCTGGACTAAGACATCCTCCACTAAACCCTTAGGAATGTGGATACTACGATCCGCCAATTGAAGCGTCACTCTCATGGGTTTCATCTCTCCCAAGCCTAGTTGCTCATACACCGAAAACGGAAGCAAATTCACACTCGCACCCAAATCAAGCAAAGCTCTCTCAACTCTCTTACCCCCTATGACAATGGAAATAGTAGGGCACCCGGGGTCTTTGTACTTAGGAGCTATGTTATTTTGGATGATGGAACTTACTTGCTCAGTAAGAAAAACTTTCTTGTGGACATTCAACTTGCGTTTAACAGTGCATAAGTCCTTAAGAAATTTTGCATATTTGGGTATGGTTCGAATAGCATCCAACAGAGGGATGTTGATTTTCACTTGTTCTAGAACCTCATACACCTCGGTGTCTGACGAAGGCTTGGCCGGCACTTTCAACCTTTGGGGATAAGGTGCCGGAAACGGACAAATGGGAGGCTCTTGCTCCACGACCTTTGGTGGCACAACCGGACCACTAGAAGAAGGTTGCTCAACAACAACCGGAATGGACGGGACCACGGGAGGAGTTGGTTTTGGAGGGATAGTCTTATCAATCTCCTTACCACTCCTTAAGACAGAAATCGATTTAGCTTGCTCAAGATTATTCGGGTCTTGGCCCGTTGTGGTGCATGCCAAATGGACTCCTTGGGGGTTTGCTTGGGGTTGAGATGGGAACTTTCCTTTCTCTTGTTGGAGCTGCCCCACGGACGTGGTTAACCGAGTCACTTGACTCTGGATCTCTCTCAACGCATGAGCATTTTGCTCATTGGTAACCGTCTGACTTTGAATGAAGAATTGCATGGTGTCTTCCAAAGAGCGCTTTTGAGGTGGTGTGTGATAGAAGTTAGACCCATGGTGTTGTTGATTTGGAGGGTACCGGGCTTGCCCCTGGTTTTGATTTTGACCTTGGGTAGGTCGATAACCTTGATTATAGGCCGGGGGTGGCCTTTGAGCTTGCCCTTGATTAGTTCCGCCCCATCCGAAAGCAGGATTGTCCTTGGTTCCGGGGTTATATGTGTTTGAAAAAGGGTCGTACCGTTGACCAACGGCATTGACCTCCGCTTGTTCCGCTACCCCACCATGAAGGATTTCCTTCAAACCCGGAAGAGTCGGGCACTCATCGGTTGAATGCCCTTGGGTCACGCAAAGCACACACTCCTTCACACTCTTTATTTCCAAATTTTCCAACTTTTTAGTGAGTTGGGAAAGCTTAAAGTTAAGATCATCTTGTTCTTTTAGCACATACTTCCCTCTCTCACCCGAACCTTGATTCACACTCACGTTGGCACTCGCACTCGCCGGATGATTGGTCTTGTCCGAGGGATCCGAATAATCCCACGACTGGTTGTTCTCGGCGAGTTGATCAAGAAAATCATAACACTGTTGCGGACTCCAGTTTAAAAATTCACCATTACACATGGTGTCAATAAATTGCCGAGTCCCTTGCGAAATGCCCTCGTAGAAAAATTGCATCTTGTCCTTTACCGAAAAACCATGATGTGGGACAACAGCCAAAAGATTTTTAAATCTCTCCCATAGAGAGAAAAATGGTTCATTTGGTTTTTCGGCAAAGTTGGAGACACGCTTTTTCATCTCAACCGTTTTATGTATAGGATAGTACTTTTTGAGAAATTCATCGTGCATTTCTTCCCACGATGTGATGGACTGCGGTTTTAGAGTAGAAAGCCATGTTCGGGCTTGGTCCTTAAGAGAAAATGGAAATAATTTCATGCGTGCGGACTCAAGTTCAGCCTGGACCGTGACAAGTGTGTTCACCAGATCCAAAAAGTCCCTCACGTGATCGTAAGGGCATTGGGACTTCATCCCATAAAAAGCCGGCAACATGGAAATTGTGTTGGGCTTAATCGTGTACACAACGTGATTGGCAGTGGGTCTAGGATAAACGATGGGTGATGGTGGTACATGGCGCGTGGGATTAAGATGTTGGCGCATGGACTGCTCTTGCGGTGGCTGTTCGCGCTCATCCATATCGGCGAAAGGGTTTACAAATTCAATTACTTTCCGATTAGGATCTCTCACGTAATATTGCATACACCAAACAGCAGACTGGAGGGGTTATACCACCGCCTCACCACAAACAGTTCCGAGGGGCTATTCCGCCGCCTCGTTATATATATGGCAGTTCCGAGGGGGCTATTCCGCCGCCTCGTTAAATATATGACAGAAATTGAAAAACTAGCACACTTCCTCAAGCTTCGTTAAACCTCAATTTAAACGATCTACTGTTTGGTTAGAGGTATCCGCCCTTAGAACTATACTTAGTTGAACAAAAGTAAATTAAGCGCTATGTACTAATGAAACGGGATACTCACAGTGGCGTGGCGCGAGGCAAACTCACGCGGAGCGGACCATTGGGTCCCCGGCAACGGCGCCAAAAATGCTTGCGCCCTTGGATTGTATTCCAAAACTCTTACCCCAAGCGTAGGGTTCAAGTCGACGGTAGCATGATACCGGAAGTCCGGGTCGAGTCCTCAGAGACCGAATGCGCAGCGCGTGTTCATTTGTTTCGCGAATGAAGGTTTAGCCTTTAAGCGGCAAACTTGGCGTTTTAAGTTTGAGGGTGGAATTCACTTAACTTCGTGAATGACTCGAGATTAGAAAATAAACTAATTAAAAGAAGGCAAGGTTTAGGGGTTTTCAACGCCCATGCCATAGGTCAATTCACTCTCTTCTACAATGACCGGCTCGGGGATATCGTTAGATTTTCCCGAACGGAAGATTGGGTGATTAAACTCGTGTGACAAGAAATGGTGTTTCTCAAAGAGCAGAATTCTTGTGCCATTTATACAAACATTTTGATTGACATCGCCCGAAGCATCGCACGTGCCAAGTGGTCAAGCCCTTGGCTACGCGTGATCAACGGGATTAACAAATCACAATTTTGATACATAAAATCAATCCGTACTCTTTGATTAACAAGCATAGTTTTCATTATGGCGAGGAGAGTGAATCAACCTTGGGCACGTGGTGCTAATCACCCCATAACCGAGCCTAAACCGACTACTCGTTCATCACTACGGAAAACATGGCTATTTTTATAAAGGAAATAAAGAACATGACAAATGCTAATAAAAACTGATTTTTATTAAAGCTAACGACTATGCCAACAACGTTAATACTTAGGAAAATAACAGACACGCATGGAGTACTAGAGTTTAAGTGGAATGAAAGCTAGAACATGAGAACAAGATTTCACCGTTAAAAACGTAAATAAACTAGATTTATAGAACAACCATTCGATTACAAGAACTATTATAACGCGACAAAATAACGTAAACCAAGCACTTACATGAGTTCCTAGAGAGAAAGCTTCAAAAAGACATTAATGGAAATAAAACTAAACAAAACTTAAAAGCTAATAAATATCTAGTTGTTGACAGCCCTTGGGAGAGAGAGGAGGTGGGGTATTTATATGAAATATCCCCATCCTCCTCAACCATCTAGAAGCTTTCTACTAGTAGTAAGATTTCACAAAAAGGGCACCATAAAGTAACTTGTGTCTTTGTCAAAAGGTGGCGGAACACCTCCTTGGATCGATCCTTCACTTCCTTGGATCGATCCATCTCTATTATTTTTTTGAGATTTTTCTTCATTGGATCGATCCATTGATTACCATGGATCGATCCATGCTTCACCGTGAGCTTCATTTCTTCTTGGATCGATCGATCCATGATATCCTTTGGATCGATCCAATATTGATCGATCCAATGATGGCTTGAACTCCTCTAATGGATCGATCCATATGATCCCATGGATCGATCCAATTCCTTCGGAATGGGTTTGTGGCCTTTCAAAATTCCCTTAGCCTTGGCCGAATCTTCGTTGCTTGGCCCTCGAGGCTCGGGATTCCATGCCATGGGGCACTGCCCTTGCTCATTGGGATGCTTCCCGGGCGCTTCAAAACGCCGTTATTAGCTCGGTTTTACAAACTCACGATACACACTTTGCGCGTTTTTATAAAGCGCCAAAACGCGCGTGTGCGTGATCAAAATGAGGTAGATAAGCCCGTGTATCTACACTATTAGGGGCTTATCATGACGTTAAACATTTGGTTAGAGATGCGCCAAAACGCGGGAAGTGTATCTTTTTTTTCGTTTCTTTTGTGTTTTGTCCGCTTTAGGATCAAATGTCCGGGTTTAGGCGGTTTTTGTCCGGAGTCCGGTGTGTTCCGTGTTTGGTCTACATTTACGTGACGTTGTCGTTGGAGTGTCCGATCTGTGGACTCTCAATCTTTCCCCATGGGAATCTTTGATGAATACTATCTCTCAACTTTTGACCAAAAAAAAAAAAAAATGAAAACTATTGAGATAACCTTTTAATGATCCAAACTTTTAATCTTTTAAATCACTATTGTTCTAATCATTTGTGTGAAAAATCAAGTTGTTTGGATACCGATAAATTATTAATTCGTAAGTTCAAAAATAATACTATTAATGAAACTGGGGATGACACGTTCCACTAACCTCAATTTAGCTCCGCCCCTGCTTCGGTTTGTAAGTCTCGTTGTACTAAACAAACACAAATTTAACACGTTTATTTTGAAAATACAGACAGCTAATGTGACTTTAAAAAAACGGAGACCATCCATTTTCTCCGACAATTGGGGTTAGTTCATAAGACTAAGATTACCGAATCTGCTGATTTTCAATGAATGTTCTTCAATCGGAGGCTACAAAATAAGCACCCAAATCATCACAAAAACCCATAGAAGAATTCTCAATCCCCATCTGTAGCGGTTAGATAACGTAGTTAGTTTCACTCGTATGATGTTGGAATCTCTCCACCTAATTGTACGTTTTTTTGTTTGGATCTAAAATTCGCATAGACGGGACTCATTCTACCTCAGATTTTGAAAATATAAAATAAGAATAACAATTAATACTGAAATCATTCACAACCCTTGATATAATCAAGCCTAAGAAAAAAAAAAAAAAAACTTGCACTATTATAAACCTAAACCTAAACCAAAGCTACACTGACAGACCTCAAAGTTGGTTCACGTCAAGGAGATTTTTTTTTTCTTTCTTAATCGGCTAAAAAATTTATTAATCTCTGAGAGAAAACAGAGATTAAATGGATTAATGGCACACATGCAAATTGCGACCCGAGAATTTTCAAACCCAAAGGAAGGCAAGGAGCCAACCGAAGCACCGTACAAAAGCAAACAAAGTTACACTCCGGCTAAACAACCCATCAACCAAAACAAACAACAATCTAAAACCAACAGGACAAAAAGAAAAAGAAAAAACCACGAGCGCAAATCGAAGGAAGAACAACACCAAAAACCAAAGAGCAATTACAGATCACTAATAAATCTCGGATTAATTAAAAATCCAGAGAAAGAGAAGCACTATCCTCAAGGCCATCATCTTCCTCCAAGACCCCACTTCCTCCAAATCATCAAGGGCGCTGATCTTCTCCGCTATTTCTTCCTCCTCCATTGCAACAATCTTTTTAAAATGTAACATAAACTTACATGTGAGAAAGTTATCTAGCATAAACTTGCATGGGTTAGGTGTCTGAAATGGATAATCACATAATATATTATTGTTATTGAGGCCGAGCCGGCCTATGGGCAAAGCTCAAGAAGTCTTGGTTTCAGGCCCACAAAAAATATTAAAAATTAGGGGCCTCCAAATTTGTTAGGATCCCTATATATGTATTAGGCCCTAACAATGTTTATCTAAGACTTTTACAATAAATGATGAATTTTTAAAATATCGTAATGATTATCTATTTTTGGATAGCTATACGTTTACATTTTGTAATGGTTTTTTTTACGAAGACTCTTTATAAGTCAACATCTGTATGCAAATATAAGATAGATCTCGATTAATGAGTTCGCTTCCAATCCTCGAAATCTTTGAGTGCTCTGTTTTGAGACCTCATAATAACTTTAAATTTGTGTTAAATACAAAGTTTTTACATGGCATCCGGAGAAAAGTTGAATCCTAGGGGAATTATTTTGTATGTAGAGAAGTTAAATTATATATATTATCAAGTTGCATTGACAAGCAAGAAAACCTTGACTTTAGCCCAAAGTGTAATGTTTTTCCACAACAGCTTGGAAGCCATCGCTTACTTAAAATGGACTAAGTTAACCATTTCGCACCGGCCCGATTTTCATCTCTCACACACGAAATCAAACCTTCTACTTCTAGAACTTTTTAATTAGTGGTGTTTAAATTAACTTATTGTTTTTCATTGGATTTTTGTTTTGGTAATACAAGGTGTCTCGGGTCAGCTTGTGTGTACATCGGACTAATCTCTATATCCTCCCTTATAGCCCTTTCACATGTTTACGAGTAGAGTGAGGTGGTCCCAAAAATTACTGGCAAAGAGAATTGAACATGGGACCTTCGGATGGAGCAATCCATAACTCTGAACGCCAATCCCTTGGGGTTGTTAATTAGATTTTTGTTTTGATAATACAAGGTGTCTCGGACCAGCTTGTTCACACATCGGTCTATTGCTCTACAGCCCTTTCACATGTTTACGAGTATAGTGAGGTGGCCCCAAGAATTACTGGTAAAGAAAATCGAACATGGAATCTTAGTAGGGAGCAAATCCATAAGTCTTAACACCAATCCTTGGGGTTGTTAATTAGATTTTTGTTTTGTTAATAGTCAATCCCTTGTTGGAAAAGGAACAAAAGTCCACCTACTCACTATGGAAAATATAGTATACCCTTGTTCTTTTCTTCATCCTTTATCTTATCCAAGGGTACTTAATTCTATGGGTCTTCAATTTTTCAACCCTTCTAAACTAGGCTAGCTAGCTAAAGATTACATTATTCAATCTTTCTGTTTACTATTCTTATTCTTATTACACATTATTTCAAATGTCGGAATTTTAACTTTGACAAAACAACCCTATCATTTATTACTTGATTTTGTGGTAATTGAACTTCTCTTCTTTTTTCTTGCCATGGAGTGAGATTAAATAAATTCATTTAATCTATGGAAAGGATACACAACGATTCAAATGGGCCAAGAGCACAATGGCAAACGCCACCGAAAACACAAAAAATTATGAAGGCAAAACGCCAATCAAAGTAACAATGACCAAAGGAAAGGGAAAAAGTCTCCGAAAACCAACAATGACCAAAGGGTTCTATAAGTTGTGCACATAACATGGCTGATTCAACATCAATGTACCTCATTCAATGGACATTCTATCTTATGTCAAATAATGCATCAAAATTTCCATAAAGGAAAATTTGGTAAGAGCCCACAGTTGAGGATGTGATCTTTTAGGCTACCCTACTGGGATTCTATCGGCTGCATTTCCAGCAGCAAATATGAAAGCTATTTATTGATTTACTCTTGAATTTTTAATTTATACATCCATTTTTTACAATATCGATATTTTGAGATATATATTTAAGATACCTTGAAAAAGAGATCAGTATTGATATGTTTATACAAATGTTCAAAAAATGTAAGGTCGGATTTTGGAGGGGAAATAAAGAATGTTTGAATATTGGATCAATTATTTGAGAAATTGATTATTGGGTTGGAGTTGAAACAGATAATACGATGCTCTAAATATAGTTTTTAAATAAGATAGACTTTGTGATACTCTCAAATAGAGATTTGGAGTGTTTCAGTGTTTGTTTTGGGTGTAGATGAATTGATTTTGATTGTTTTGGTTAATTATAGCGCATGAATGGCTTCGGTGTTGGTACCAACCTAATTGAGATGTGTATTCGGAGCAATGATGATTGGTCCGATCTCCATCCCTTTTTTGAAATATTTCATTCAAATTAATATAATTCACTTGTAGCCTATATATATATATAATAAATATAAAAAAGAAGCCTATTATCTACTAAGAGACATAGTAATAAATTTGGAGAAATGAGTTTATTTCAAACACCATCTTTATATCAGACACTACCAAAATAAATCAAATGAGTTTCACAACAATCAGTCCAATCCATTCTCATATCCAGCATCCAAAAGTACCCTTTGTCATATTTAACAATCCAAAGGAGTAGAAATAAAATGCCCTCAAATTTTAAAAATGTCGATAGCCAAATCTCTGAGTATTCTCATATCGCATCCAAAAGTACCCTCTGTCATATTTATCAAACCAAAGGAGTAGAAATAAAATGCCCTCAAATTTTTAAAAAAAAATGTCGATAGCCAAATCTCCGAGTGGCCGGCCTAAGGTAACTCTATCTAACTCGCCGCCTTAATATATGTTTGGAACTTGGATTAATCAAGAAAAATAAGATAATGAAAAAAAAATTAAAAATATGTATTGCGAGAAGAAAATAAATCGCTTGATTGAGAATCAAAGATTAGGGAAAACATAAAATAAATGGGCTTACCTTAGAAAAATAATATAACATATTTACACAAAGTTTCTTTTTCTTTTTCTTTTCATATCCTTTCTCTCACCAAATCCTACATGACTAAGGACTGAATGGAATAAGCCTAGCATTATTATTATATTTTCCAATATAATTTCTCACTTGTATCAAAAACTTTCACTTCGACTTGGAGGATGTTTGGGAGCCATTTTTCTACTTTTCATTCACATTTTTGAGTTTTGGATGTTTGGGAGACTTTGGCCAAAATGACTTCTCCTCAAATGAGTTTTCCATTTTAGACTTTAGAGAGGAGAAGTGAAAAAGAGGTGGTGAAGAGCTTTTTCACTTCTCATTTTCCATTTTTTCTCATTTTCATTAACAAAAAGACCCAAAAAAAGGTATTTTGGACATATCTCTCAAACACTACTCCTGTTATAAAATGCATTCTGCACATTTTTCTCAAACACTTTTACCAAATTCAAAATACATTCTGACCATAATGTTAAAAGTCAAAAAGCCAAAAAGCTGAAAATGAGGCTCCCAAACACCTCATTGGTCTCTTCAATACAAGTAAATTCTTGGGACTGATTAAAAAAAGATGATTTCACTTGGGACTGAATGCATGAATACTTGGGACTGAATGCATGAATATCAATGCATAAATTCTTGGGTTAGTAGGACAATGGTAGTGGCATATCTTTATAATATTCATGTTTTTTTCTAAGTGTATATAATATACATGTTGTCTTTGCCAGTCATTAGAATTTCCTAACTACTTGGGTCCCCCTTATCATTGCGAATCCTTTCACGTCACTTTTTGCCCTAGTCAACTCACTCTCTCTCTCTCATATGAAAAGCTTGATGGCCGTAACCCTACATATATATATTATATTTTGATAACTAGATGTCCGGCTCAGTCAATGCGCATCTTGATTAATTTTGGAGCCCTTAAGTTATTGATTGGACAAACTCTCCAATAATTTCAAGGTTTTAAATAATTGACCTCTGAGAAATTCGAACATGCGACTTTATGAAGTACAAGCATTTTATGATTTCTCATATCAACTTGGCCAAACGCCTTGGGCTTAACCCTTTTTTTTTATGAACACATAGTGAACAAAGGATTAAGAAATAACTGGTAGAAATTTGGTGTATGATGTACAACAAATAGTAGAAAAATGAAGCACATGAAACCTGGCTAAATGCATAAAGGTTGAGAGAAGAAATTAAGAAAACCCATGTGAACGAAATGAACATTTTCAATATCCTAAATTTTATCCCTTTAAATTAATTGAGATCAAAATGTTATTGTTTTGATGTTGTCGGTCTTTTGTTATGTTTAAATCTAGGCAATCAAATTGCCCATCAAGATTGGAATGATTAACAATTTATGAACCTTCCTCTCAATTTGAATAGTTTACAAAAGAATAAATTTAAGGTCGCTAAAAAGAAAAAGAATTATGTGCAGGCAATTTATCCCTATCTTATTTCTCATCGCGGATGTTTTCGGTTGTGACGATTGTTTTTTTTGAACGGCGAAAAATTTTATTGATCGATGAAATGTTACAAAGACCAAAGGGGCAAGGAATGAAGGCATCGTATCCTAAGCGAAGCTAAGGCTGTGACGATTGTTGGATAATTCCAAGGACAATTCCAATTTTTGTACTTTATGTTATAGATTATACACCAAACTTCACATCCAAACTCCCTGACCTTCTTAAGTTACGGACCTCTACCTTTCCAATGTTTTTTTGAAAATCCGAACCGTTAGATGTGTTTAAAAGGTGTTTTCAAGGTCCAACGCGAAGATTTGGCAAAAACAAATACCCGGAAGGGCTTGATCGGAGCTGTTTTTCACAAAAACGTTATATTAGTGTTTTTGTGAAAAACAGCTCCGATCAAGCCCTTCCGGGTATTGTTTTTTGCCAAATCTTCGCGTTTGACCTTGAAAACACCTTTTAAACACATCTAACGGTTCGGATCGTCGACATTTGGTCCGGAAAGTCGAACATACCCCTAGGTCTGTAACTTAACAAGTTAAGGGAGTTTGGAGGGGAAGCTCACTGATATAGATTATATATGTGATCTTGTTACATAATTGCACACGATGGATTTGCCTTATTGTATTGTACTTTCCTTATAACTTTAGTAATTGTCATGATATGTGTCTGTGTATACGTGTCCTTAATAGTTTCACTTCATAGCTTTTACAGTACTTTGAAATGCTAAGTACCCATAAAGTTTATCTAGAAAATTACCTAGAATTTGAGCCAGTAATTAATTTCAAATTCTGTGCAATTTCTGGGTACTATTTATTATGAGTATGTAACATTGCTTGCCAATCACTCATGCACATATCAGTATATGAATATTCCACAATAATTTATAGACAAAACTCATAAAAGTAAAAATAACCTCAATCAAAAAATGACATAATAAGAAGGGAAAATTTCAGAGAGAGAGATGAAAAACAGATCAGAAGCATTGATGATTATATATTGTTTTTTACAAAAGATGAATGCAATCATCCATTGTGCAACTATTTTGTAGATGGATTATGTTATGGTCATAACAGTATGTATAAAAACAAAAACACAAAGAGAGAGAGAGAGAGAGAGAGAGAAAATAGAGAGCAAATCCAAACCTTTCACACATACAAAATATCTAAAATACTAAGCAATCTCATGAAACAAAGGGTGATCTTCAAGAAGAACTTCAGGCCAAAATGAGGAGGGTCCACCTTCATAGCTTGAAGTACTACAAGCATCCCCCATATTATTGTTAATGGAAGTCTCGGTAAACGGCAGAGCCGGCGCCGCCAGTTGGGGAGGAGGAGGAGGAGGAGATGGTGAAGAAGTTGAAGGAATATTCCATATTGAAGTAGGTGAAGAATTCTCACCAAACATGTCCTTGTTCATCATAGGTGTTTGGTATTGGCAAGGAACCTGTAAATCTGGCATATTAGCAAAAGGGATTGATTCAAGATCAATATTTCCAAATTGGTTGCTGCTCATCATCTCTTGGCCATCTTTCATTGAAGAGAGAGAATTCAAGAGATTTTCATAGGTGATTTGATCCATGTTGTTGTTGTTTGTGAAATTGTTGGGTGCCATGGAATTAGGTGGTTGAGGTTGAAGGAGGTTTTGGAGGTATTGAAGCTTAGCCATTTGAGCAGCTTCTGTTTGCAATCTCATTGCTTGTTCTTCCCATGTGTGGTTTTCAATTAGCTCTTTGAGATTAGCCAAAGCTATGAGGTGAGGGAGGCTTGAGAAGATGTCGGTTCTCGGGCGGTGAGTCATCGGATCAAAACCCATCTGAATCAGCTTCTTCTTCAGGTGGGTGTTCCAGAAGTTCTTGATTTCATTGTCTGTTCTTCCCGGAAGGTGGGTGGCAATTGCAGACCACCTTTTTAATTTACAAAAATAAAAGAAGACAAGAAAAAAGACAAAAGTGAGTAGTTATACGAGGTGGAAAAATGATGTTCACCACTAAAATTATTGAAATTCTACATACAAAATAATATATAATATGTGGTAAGTCTGGATTTTTTTTCTCATCAAAATAAAAGTACCGATAAGATGTCTCAAAAAATAAAAAATCAGGTAGACAAATCATTCTTGTTGAATCAACGTCTCATTTCTCTATAAAATAACATTTTCCCAAGAATCAGCTACACTGGCCACAAAAAGAGCATGAATGGACCAAAATTCTAAAAGTGATTACGACTTGGGAAAAAAAAATTCAATCAATGCAGTTTTTTTTATTATTATTATTTGGAAGGAGGAGAAGAAGTAAATCAAGATTATTACTTGTTGCCAAGGATGGAATGCAGATTGAGAATTGTCTGCTCTTCTTCTTGTGAAAACTTCCCTCTTTTTATATCAGGCCTTAAGTAATTCGTCCACCTCAATCTGCAACTCTTTCCGCATCTATTAAGACCTGCAGAAACAAGAAAACAATGATAAGCTTACAGAGAGAGATCAAGACATTTTTTGAAAGGTATCGGCTGCTGCGTAATGGGACTTTTTAGACCTCTGATACCATTATACGCTTGTGTATCAGTCGATACAGTTTGATATTGACTCATATATGGTCATATCACCGATACCGATTAAAACCATGCTCTACAATGAATCGATGAATATGAGAGAGAGAGAGAGAGACCTGAAAGTTTGGGGAGGGCTCTCCAGCTGCCATGGCCATTTTTCTGGATGTACTTGACAAGTTTCTGATCTTCTTCAGGAGTCCAGGGGCCTTTCTTGAGTCCACTTTCATCACAACAAGGAGACCTTCCCATTTTTTCTTGCCTTATGTTTTTTGCTCTTCTCTCTAATGTTTCCAAATGGGTTGGCTATCTCCACCAGCACTACCAAAATCTCTAGGCTTTACTCTATATATACACACACGCTTTCCTACTTGTCCTCTCATTGTAAATATACAAATATACATGGTTTGCTGACATGGGGTGGCTCCCATTTCTTTGTAGACCATTTTTTTTTCCCTTTGGAAATGACTCATGTATCCCTCTATACCACTAAATATGTACATATACACTCAAAGTTTATTTTGTATTCAATCATTATAAACCAACTCATTTAAAAGCTTATATTAATTATATATGTTTGTTTTTTCTTCTTCTTCTTCTTCTTTCGTGATCGGCTAAAAGCTTAAATTGTTAATGATACGGGTAATTTTGATTATTTATATTTTGAAGATGTCACCTAATGTGTAGCCAGACTTCCCTCCATAAACGGACTAAACTCATGTATATATAAATATCAAGTAAGTGGTGAGATTCGAAAATAGAATTTATTGTCTGCTCTGATTCCCTATAAAATGCCAATATCCCATTGTTTTATATACTTCTTTCCAAACTCTATACCGACTTTGCATTTTCTGAAATCGTGGTACCCTTATGATAATGCGTTATTTGAGTTTAGAATCACAAAAAAGAATAGTAATATTTTATCTTCAATAAAAAAAAGTTCCATATAATTTTTCATTCTTCTTGTGGCTGGAATCAGCACCTTCCCAACCTAAGGTTGTATTTTACAACCCCAAGGAATCAAGATATTTGAACAAAGAAGTTATTTAATGTTCATGGAACGATGTATTTCCAACAACTCCATATGATCATTTAGGGTTCGTGCCTAAATAGAACTTTGAGTCGACAAAAGTGTGTGGCTCCTGCAACAATTAAATAAGGCGTCGTTTAGGAAATCACAACATATGTATAAGTTGTCAGATCAGATGATCGATATTCAAATTTGGTCGTCCCGAGATTTATGATACTAGTACTTAAAATTATAATGCTGAGTACAGCAATCACAACATATGTATAAGTTGTCAGATCAGATGATCGATATTCAAATTTGGTCGTCCCGAGATTTATGATACTAGTACTTAAAATTATAATGCTGAGTACAGCACAAGGGTAATATTGACATATCACCACCAGGATTCTGAGCTAACCAGATATTAATTAATTCATATTCAATTATCAAAGCAAACAAAAGGTCTATATAACCATTGCCCAAAGAAGATGTCGTTATCAAGTCACAGATGGCAACACCCTAGTGGTCAGCAGGAACGCAGTTCATGCACGCAATATGGGGAGCTATTCTTATGTCATTTGATTGCAATTTGCATGGGATTTAATCATATATCATTTCATATATCAATTAGAAATGTTTTATGTATTTTACTTGGATATTTGTGGTGTGCACTCTTTGAGTCGCTTTGAATTCATAACAATTTTTATAAAATTTCATCACTTTTTTTACAAAATTTATAGCATTTGTATACTGATTCATAACATTTAAATAGAAATCCATCACATTCTTTTTAAAATCTATACCATTCAGACAAAACTTATATTAGGGGTTATTCCACTACCAACTGACTTAAGTATTTTTTTGGTTTGTCTTTATTCAAAAAAAAATCACGTGACTTAAGCTGTTTTGTGGTTGGATATTTCCCAAAAAATTTCGATAATTCTCATAATTTTTTACTTGATTCCTCACGTCAAGATGAATCAAAAGACGTGAAAATTTTGATGTAAAACTAACAAATGCGAAGAAAAAAATTGAACAAAGACAACCAAGAAATTGAAAAGCCAGTTAGTGTGGAACAACCCTTACTATCCAAACATTATAAATCAGAAAACTATTGTTAGAAAATTTATAAACATCATAGGGCTTGGTCTGTGACTCTTAACCACATTGCACCCTATTAGGCCTTTCAATCATTTTACGACCTTAATTTAATTTAAACAGGTTTTGATGACAAAAAAAAAAACAGGTCATCATTTCTCCCATTTCTCTCTCTATCTCTCTCCACTCATTACACCTGATGACATCATCAAAACTAAACTAAACTATCTAACCAAACACAACCATTGTCTTTTTATCCTCCAAAAAAAACGCAAATCATTCCAATCGCTTCATGATTATTTCGTTTACGCAAATAAATATCAGTTTTTAAATATTAACGTAATTTCCTTTTGGACACTGATTTTAATTTTTATCTCTTCGAAGCTCAATTCCTACCGTTGTCCCAATTATTCATAAAGTTTAAATGAATCGATCTCGAAACAATAATGCTAGAGATACAACAACTTCGGCAGTAGTAGTTAGTATAAGCAGCAGCTTCATGATGATTTTTCTCATATAAGTCTCTCATGGGAATATTGCAATAAGTCAATGACTAAAAAACAACATTATGACGATGATATTATTACCTGCTTTGCGTGTATGACTGCCGGTCATATATATACATCGCAGCCACCCCATCAAATCAGTCAAGACTCGTGAAAGATTAATCTCTTGCCCTAATGATTTTTATTAGCCAAGGCCCATTTTGGCGTAAATAAATAAATAATCCATTTGGACTATTTTCTTGTCCTTATTATTAAAAGAAAATTCACATTTTTAGTTTTGTGTCAATTTATCGTAGGAATCCAGGTTAATTTTTAAGTCAAACCAGGCCTAAGTTCCTTTGGTTTGGAATCAAGGCTTAGGATTTCGGGATGAAGTTCAAAAACTCATAGGTGCTAGTATTAATTATTGGAGGGCCATTTCATTTGTGAAAGTATGATGCTTGCGGGTTGCACATTCGGGTACACTTCCGGGTCAAAAACCTCCAAAACGACATCGTTTTGGAGGCGGGTCAAACTATAAAAAAAAAACGTGAAAATCAGAAACCACAGCTTCCTTCCCCTTCCTTTCCCAAATTTCAGACCACCATCGATCGATCTCTGAACACCACCACCGCTGCCGCTTCCACCACCAATCCCAGAGACAAGGAAGTCTCCCACTTCGGCGACCACCACCACCTGTGTACGCCAACAACTCAATTCGAATTAGGGTTTTTTTTTATTTTTTACCCAACAACTCAAAATTGGGAGAGGGAGAGAGAGAGAATGAGAAACAGACCAAGGTGATGCTGGTGGTGTTCGGTGGTTGTGGAGCCGCGTTGGTGGTGTGTCGCCGGTCGTCGAGGTGGCGTCGATCTTCGTACAGAGAGATAGAGACAAACCGCTGCGAGGGTTCGAATCTCGTCGCCGAAGTGGGAGACTTCTTTGTCTCTGGGATCGGCGGTGGTGGTGTTCAGAGATCGATCAGTGGTGGTCTGAAATTTGGGAAAGGAAGGGGAAGGAAGCTGTGGTTTCTGATTTTCACCGTTTTTTTTTTTTTTTTTTTTTGACCCGCCTCCAAAACGACGTCGTTTTGGAGGTTTTTGACCCGGAAGTGTACCCGGGTGTGCAACCCGAAAGAGTGTGTAGCATTATTCTTTGTGAAATTAGATTAGCCCTCTTTTACTAGTGGACGCTGCTATTGGTCCTCCAGCTAGTAGTAGTCATTGGGACCCGAGAATCTTGTAGTGCAGAGGTGCACTACAGATCCCAACCATCTGTCCAACAATCAACAATCAAAATCTAACTATTGAAAACACTTTTGGACGGTTGATATGTTGCACTCCAACCATGTAATGCACCTCTACAACACATGGTCCCCGGATCCTTAACCATTGTGCGTAAATTGGCCCGAACAATCTGAATTATCCGAAAGAAACCATTAAATTACAGAAAGTACAACTAACTAATTCCATCAGAATAATTGATATCCGGAAATCCCAATTAACTTTGTGGATTATTGAATTGCGATGAGCTGCAATACACAAAACACCTGTGTGTGTATCCTATGCACCGGAAATTATCCAATAATCCAGATTATTGGATTATTACCCAAAGGAGGCCTAAGTTCATCACATTTCAATAAAGTCATGTACTATCAAGACCAAAAAAAACTCCTAATTAACATGCGAGATTTTTTTTTTTTTACCACCAAAAAGTAATTTATTAATTTATTAATAATTCTGTTGACCGATCATGCTAGTGATAATTAACAAGACTTACCAAAGGGAAGAGCGTAGCCAGGAATTTCACTACACATGGGCGAATTTTTTTTAAAAATTTTCACGCGAAAAATCAGGTAGAACGAATATCAGTAGCTACTGAATGAATTACAATTTGTCTTGAGAGAAATAAAGGATTAAACTCTAACCATCATTTCTTTTTTATGATGATGATAAACTGTTTTAATTGTCAACCAAGTTTTGAACCACAATGAAGGGATGGTGATGACGATAAGTGAAAAAATTCATCAAAATTTGAGATATTTACCGCCGTAAGTATTTTTAAAAAAAAACTTCATTGCATAAAAAGCTTGTACTCTATATAATAATACTAATCTTCAGAGAAATAAGAACTTACGTTAAAATTATGACCGAGACCCGAAGTAATCCGGGATGTGATGTTGACCCCAATTTGACCATTGAGGGAGCTTGTTAGAGGAGAAGTTGGTGCAGCAAACACACCTTCATTTCCACCACCTTTCAAACTCCATACCCTGTCTTCCTTTCATACAACATTTATTAATTAGGCTAACATTGACCTAACTTTTCATTTTTATTTCTAATATTTTCGCATTAATTATTTTTTCCTTGGGGAGAAAATTTATAAAAGTACAAAATCATGATCATAAACTTAAAAAAAAGTTGACTAACGACATAAATAATTGATCAAAACGGACAGATTTTTAAGATTTTTGATTTTTTTTTAGAAGTTCAATTACACATTGGCCATTTTCTGAGTCCATTAATTGCCAAGACGAATAAAGATTTCAAAAATAACAAAAATAAGTCAAAATAAATAAGTTAGGTCAAATTCTCTTACTTATTCCCAGATATCACTAGCCTTTTACGCGAGCATACCGCTATGTCAAATGCTATTAAGTGCATGAATCTCACATAAATAATAATGCTCGTGTAAGTAAAGTCACTTTGGAAGGCTAGGTTTATATGCACCAAAAACTTAGAATAATTTATCCTTTCTTTTATAACATTTATTTAAAAGTGACCACATATTTGTGTGAAATTTATGCATTTATGCCTTTGTCCTCTTACTCTTTGTCTCAGAGAGAGAGAGAGAGAGAGATATACTTAATTATTTCGAAGAATATTAAAAATCAGGCATAATAAAAGAAATGATTATAAATTTTACAGCTATATCCCAATCATTTGCTTAAGAAAATGTCATATTCATGCCGTTCAACAAAAAAACAAAGAACTGTCTCTTCATATTCTTAGAAGCCAAACAATCAGTGAAGCTTACTTCCATATTTAGGAAATTTAGGGACGTTAATTTTTTTTCTGAATTATGCTACACAAATGAAACGACGTCGTTCATTATCAATATTGAAAAGTTTTCGCTTTGTCCAACCCAAAAAAATGAACTAAAATTTTTAGATTGGTATAAGGTTTTATTTAGTATCAGAACGTACGGAGCTCATCCCGTCTCACATTCTAAAAATAACAACAATCTACATTGATGATGATGGACCGAACAAAGCGTATGCATGATGATAGATTCAAAATAATGTTACACATGACAGATTTCAAATGCAGCTGATCCATGTGAATGAGACGTCAAAAGATATACATTCTAAATAGGACTTTTGAGCAGATTCTCTAAATCAAATATTAGCAGGAAATTTGCTGACCAATAAAAAAAATAGCAGGAAATTCACGTTGGCATTGTCATAAGAATTACTAAAATAGTATATCACCTAACCCCTATATATGAAACATGTTTATAAGAAGCAAAATACAAATGGAAAGGAACAATGAAAATATGATTAATTATTTTATTTAAAGCTCACAATTATGGGATCCAAGTTGTCCAAAGGAAACCTAATGTATCCCTTTTTTTTATTAGATGCCCTCTTAATTTCAAACCTAAAACTCAAATAATTTCATATATGAACTTAGTATTCAAAGTATCTCTATCAATGGCCATACTGACTCAAACCAACAACAAGATATGGACTCTCTCTCTCTCTCTCTCTCTCATATTTCTGTCGGCACAAGTAATTACATTTTCTCATTTATAGGTCAAAAGTACAAGAAAAACCCATATGAGTACCTTGTTCACGAAAGGTATAGTGAAAGATTTCCCCTTTAAGAGATTACTGTATTTCTTAGTAACAGCCAGGGAAAATTATTCAGTGCTCCTGATCATGTGATTGTGAATAATGCTACGGACGCCGAAATTGACATAATGTTTTAGAAGTAGGTCACACAAACACACATTGTAGAGTCATCTACATAAATTCAAATCGACAGTGTTCAGGTCAATATATGCACACCTCGCTCAGTTTTGGGACCTGAAATTAACAAACAGGTTAGTGTCCAATGGCCCTATAAATTTTTCGCAGGCATGATGGGAGTCAAAACTACAAATTTGAGGAGCAAACTTCTTTCTTCCTATCATGTTCCTACTCAACCTACACCTTCGGGTTACAAAATCGAAAGAATTACAATCCTAGTATTTTTTTTTTCCCGGCCAGACATTTAACAAAGACATACCACCAAGTGTTTGGGTCTCACGTGGTTGTGAGAGTGCACTGATTAACTTTTAAGGTGCAAGAGGAAGACAGGGAGAGATTGCTTCTTCAACCGAGGTTCCTTTGTCGGATGGACCACCTCCTCACATCAAAAATAAAGGAGAAAAGGAGAGCTGGAAAGGGTTTAGTTTTAAAAAAGATGTATGTGATGTCACTGTGATAATTTTTTATGATTAGAAATAATGATTGTTTTTGTGTCAGCTAAACAACTGATTTGCTTGCTCCTTTGGGTTTCTAACCAATTCATCTATACACTGGACTTTATATGTCGACAAGTCTTATGGCCAGATCGGCTCGCGGGACTTACTTTTGGGTCTTACACAATTAATTCGAACTGTTCATTGATTTTAAAATATATTTTCGAGTGGTTTAGTGAAAAATCAGCTCAATCAGATAAATAGAAGTGTTTGATCCAATGTACCAATGTTTCATTCATCCATGATCCTATATTTTGAATGAAATTTGGTACATTGGATCAAGCAATTTACAATTATATGATTGAACTGATTTTCCGTTGGGCCACTGATAAAAATATTTTAAAATTAATGAACAGTCCGGATCAATTATGCGGAACCCGAAGTGGCCTCACGGATCTATCTATGCACCATCTGTGCATAGAAGATCGGTACCCATGGCAGCTCTCTTCATATGTGACCTCTCTCAGTTGCCACGTACTTGTCTTTTTCTGTGTTCCAATTTCCATGCACAAAGCCCATCGACGTACGTACCCAAAGAAAATTAGTACCATGCTCCTCACGCACTGCTACTTGGTGCTCCAAAAATGTTCTCTACTATGCTACGATGTGGACTGCATCATCAAGTATGTGGTTCCCACACAAATCTATACCGTAAAAAGCCTTGAAGCACCACGTGGCAGTACTTCACGACCAAAAAATAATCACTCCTGAGTAGGGGTGTAAACGAGCCAAGCTTTGTAAAGCTCAAGCTCATCGAACTAGAGCTCGGCTCGTTCGTAAAAGAGTCGAGCCCTTAACGAGTCAAGCCAAGGTAATTTACTTAACGAGCCTCCTTAAATGAGCCGAGATAATGTAAACGGGCCGAGCCTATGTAAACGAGCTGAGCTTTACCGAGCTCATTTACTAAACGAGCCCAAAACTCATGCTCGAACCTGGCTCGATTACTAAACGAGCCGAGCCACGAGATGCTCGTGAGCAACTGAGTTCATTTGCAGCCCATATATATCTTATGCTTGATCTGTAGCCTAGTGGCAAATGCATCAATCCCACAATGTTTGGGTACTTGCCACATCTATAAAAGTTGTTAAAGAAACCAAAAAACAAAATATGCAGATACAAGGCCGAGGTCTCTAGCTCAAGTAATAGTAGAGGGAAAAAGAAAATACTTACAGCACTTGCTTTTGATTCACCTGGTTAAGAAAAAGATGAAAACCTTTCCATATGAACTACTGTGGGTTAAATTTTACCAAATCTCTGGATTTAAATAAATCTAGTGTCAATTATTTCTCTGACTTGGAGCAGTATCTAGCTTAGAGAACCTATAGACGACTACAGAAACCCTAAGGGTTAGTCCGGTTGGTTGGTGGGGTTACTTACTCCTCACACATTTTACCAGGGTATGATTCTAATGGTCAAGCCGCAACAATTTAATTTCTTTAGAATTCTCTAGTCCCGCCATGAACGGTCTATTTGACCGGATCGGGGAGAAAATTAGTCGAGGTGCATATAAGCTGACCTAGACACCCCTGGCCGTTGAAACCAGGAAAAAGAGAGAGAGACGACTATAGTGACCTTGTTATTATTTAATGTCATTAATTAACTTAATATAAAAAGTTTACTGTTGATCTTCTTCCATGTATTTTAACATAACTCTCTCTCTCTCTCTCTCTCTCTCTCATGCGACAGTGACAGTTGCACTAAGTATCATGAGGAACTTTGCTAAACAAAAGTGCAAATTAAGAACAGTATAAACACTATTAGATACCAGTCGAGTACACGAGAATAGTATTGGTGATCACGAAACAGGGCAAAATTCCAACTTCACCCTTGTCAACTACAAATAGCCCAACAACCCTAGTTGACAGCTGAAAAATAAAAACATGTAGGGACAGGGTAATCTATATGCTAATTTCATCATATCTTAATGACTGTTACATGTCAAAAGGGTCCTTTTCCATTATAGCATTCAAATTAGCAACTTATTATTGGTCTTAACTTACAGCTAAAATCCACAGAAATGCATACTTCTTTGGTATTGGTTTTGGATATTAGTATCGAAAACAAAGCGGTATCAATCATGGGTTAATAATATTTAAGAGTATTGAGGTTCGTGTCAAGAATCAGGTCATGAATTTTATACAATCTTAAGTCAGAACAAGCTAGCCCGGATATCCAGTTATCAAAATAAGAAGAACAAGAGTAATTGTAGTAGCTATGAACTTGATTAATCTGCTATCGACAGATACGTGCACGATCCGATATTTCCACTCCAAATAATATCACGAGGTGTAATAATATTAGGATGACAAAATAAAGATGAATATACCTACCCATACATGATGCATCGAACAAGGTTTCAAAAGCGGGTGATACAATACACATGAATTCATACGTATCAATATCAGTCCTCCAATCAAAAAATTTGCAATACATTGGCTTCACAGTGCTATATCGCGGATAAAGTCAGAGGAATAAGTAGTAACGGTCTCAACCCTACGATTTCTGAAAATAATGGTACTGTAGTCCTAGTACTTAGGAGTAGTTTATTTAGCAGCAAGCTATATAGACTCGGCATTCACAGGTTAAAATCCTAGTTCTGTCTCTAGTCGTATCAACAATACTAGTAATTATCCCAATAGCAGCCTCCAGGTGAGGGACGGGTTCAGGAACAACCATTAAAAACCTTGGTATCGACCCGGCATCTAAAAATTTTTGTTTTATTATGTCATGAAGACTAGTCTAGAACTTGATTTCTTCTGAAATCACACAAGGACAAATAGTCAACAAAAAAATTTCCTAAAGAAACAAGGTTCAAATCTTCTCAATGACTCCTCATTTGCATGACTACACTTGCGTCCAGTTTTCCCAACCGTTATAACCAGCATCAAGGACTAGGAATAGTTTATTACTTAGTACATGTACAATCAACCACGAATACGATATTATATGGAACACATTGGAAATACATATGCATGTTAAAACATAAATAAAAGCAACCCCGAGGGATTGGTCTGGTGGTCAAGATCTAGGACTTACGATTTGCTCTATCGTTCGAAACATCTCAAGTGCTATCAACTCCTTTTGGGGTCAGTCCATATGGCTGCCGCAAGTGAGTGGTCGATTAAGCCTCCAAGATTAGCCGAAGTGCACGTAAGCTGCAGGAGGACACCTGAGTTGTCAAAAAACATAAATAACAAAAAAGGCTATATCAAACATTTGTATCCTACAAAATCATTGTTTAAGGAACCAACCACTACGGTTCTTATTTGTTGGCTTAACTTCTATCGGCAATGACATCAGGTTTAACAGCTAAGGACAGTGACAGACAGTGAGTTTGATAGTTAACCATTAAATAATGCAACTTGATATAATCTTTTGCTTAGTTGACAGTCTTATTCAGATTTAAATCATTTGTTTAGAGATTGCAACACGCTCTCAGACCACCAGAAACATTATCAACTTGACATATGACGGACCCGGTCCCTGTAGTGCCTCGATCCGATTGTCCATTTCAATTATGCACAGCTCGAATTTAAACCAAGCAATTAATGATTCAGATTTCTAGGAGTTAGAATTAAATCCGAGCAGTTCGGCTCGAAATGGACGGTCGGATCGGGGGCACTACAGGGGCACATAGGACCTCCCTTCCCAGCCGTTGGGAAATTTTCATTCACACATTGATCCTTTATTGATAACTCAGGTGTCCGGGCTTTCGCGGACCTCAACTAATTGTGAAGGCCCAATCCCACCGCTCACTTGTAGAGAGCCCAATTAAAGACGAAGCAAAAGCTCTATATGAACTGACCCTAAAGGAGTTGATAGCACCTGAGAGGTTTTGAAACTTACACCGTAAGAGGGAGCAAACCCTCTAAGTCTCAGGACCTTGGGAGGTTTCGAACCCCTAAACCCCTAGGAACTTGGGAGGTTTCGAACCTGAGAGGTTTCACACATTGATCCTTACCATCTGAACTATTTCATATGGTGTAATATTCACCATTGACACATCTAAAAGAACTAACCCGTAAAAAACAGGGGCAATGCCATATTTTATTAACATACCCCGGGATGTGTGGCCAGACTCTTCTACATAACGAGACTAAACACCTGCAAACACAGTGACTACCGCACAGAAGGCGGTGAGGTTGAAACTGAGAAGCTATTCATGTTCTAATACTATGTTTATATTGTTATCCACCAATGCATCTAAATGTTTATGCTGTTAGAGGACAACTAAACTCCATTATCAGTAATCAAACTTCTTTTCTGCTGATAAATTTATCAGAAACAAACTGTAGAGAGATAAGTAACACAACATTTTCCACCATCAAAGAACTATCGAAATTGAAGTGTTACAATGTCAACAATAATAGCCACGTCATAGATTTCTCAGTAATGACTAAACAAAGGAAAGAGAAGGTGGATTCATACTTTCCGACAATTGTTAATTTCTCAAATTTGCACAGTAAAGGAAAATAACATAAGAGGAAGTTTTTATACTCAAAAGTAATCAGTGGACCTAGGATGATGCCATCACGAAGTTGAGAGGTACTAATTAACCAGACAGCGGAGGAGCCAGACATCTTTCTACTAGCTTAAGGAAGAAAAAAGATATAGTTTTTCCATCTGCAATGCAAAACTAACAATTATTGGAGGAAATGTTACCGACAAAGTGATACAAGGATTTCTATCAGTATTATGATCCTGGTACAGATTGAGAGACAATGCAATGATCCAATCTTACAGAGTCAAGTTGAACTCCTCCTCACGAATGGTAGGGAAAACTAGCTATGATCTACATAAATCTCCGGAAAGGATCAATTGAAACCCCCTAATCACTCCTGCTACAGTGACTCTGCAATTTAAAGTTACTGAGGGAAATGATATCCCACTCGACAGAATTCCCCAAAATAGCATATTTTTCCTCCATTAGTTTCGGTTTCTAATGTGTATTCACTTCTCATAAGCAAGGATCTCGGGTTCATTGACAATTTGGCATTACTTCGTAACAAGTTTCCAAATCTCTCCAAGTAGGATTTGAACCAACAACGAGTTACGAGTTGAAAGCTGATCGGTCTGACTGATCTACTGAGGAAGAATAGATGATAACATCTTATAGAGTTCGGTTCGCGTTCTCAACACATGACCAGTATGAGTTGTTTTGCATGCATCTAAAAGTTTCCAAGTAGGATTCGAGCCTAAGACCATTAGTTAACATAGCGTGCAATTCTGGAACTAAGCTAATACCAACCTACAGCTCTATCGTTGATCTACAGAGGAACACATGAAGATTGGATTTCAAGGAGTTGAGTTCCGTTCTTAACCCATGACCAACATGAGTTTGATGCGCAGCTTAATGTTATTGTCTCTGTTTTGAGACGATAACACATCCAGTCATTTCCTCCCCATTTCAACATTAAACAAATCAAAACCCTCACGTTGCCAAGAAAAAAATATACTCAAATCAATCATATAACAGTTTATTGGGATCGAAGTGAAGAATAAACAAGAAAAAAAATTAATTAAAATGAACCCGCCACAATATAGCAGTACCAACTGGTCAAGTTTCCCCACCATATTTACCAACTGTTTTTATTTAGTTTTGGTTTGGTAGCGACCCTAGTCTCTCTAGCATCTATTAAATACAATCAATGCCACTTAAAAGCATACAAGTAGTGCAATAATTGCATAGGAACTAGGTCTAGTTATTAGCTTTAATCTTCTAATTATGAAGCGCTAACGCGATCACAACCCCACAATTTAAAAGTTTTAGGCATACAAATGCCATTATCTACTTGTAATTAAGTGTTATATGGCAGTGGACCACCCTAGAAACTAGTATTAGCAGGTTAATATAAGCTTAGATTATATAGTATGGTCCCGTGCACTTGTCCTATTATCGCATCGATCCATGAACTCGAATCTCAAATGATCCTAAAAATATAGCTTGATTGAGATGTGATTAGGAACAAAATGAGACACACGTTCCAGTAAAACTACATGGAGAATATAAGCCAGAAAAGGTGAGCTCATACGGTAGTGGATATTAAATTACATATTACCAAATCCCAGTAGATTTTAAATTGGGATATACATACATGTTGAGGAAAGAATAATTTGTCACAGATTCCTATTCCTAGGTGTTGACCATTCCATTTCCAGGAACACAAAACTGAAAATTTTGATGTTTAAATCAATTATAGGCACACAATCGCACAAATACACAAGAAACAATTAGTGGTTTATGTTACAATCCCACTGCTATTTCTTCCTCTTCAGCACTAGTAAGAAAGTATATGGACATTGGACAGGGCTGCTATGTACCCAGAAAGCAAATGCAGCAAACTCCTCCGCGCAAGAGTTTTGCATTTCTTGCACGCAAGAGTTGGCTACATTTCCCTTCTAGGTAGTTTCTGGGTAAAAAAATTCTAAGTGCGTAGCATGTTTGAAGTATGTTTATGACAAGAATTGATCTTGGCAGATAATGGATTATTAGATCGGACATAGATATTTAAGATAATTCCATTAGAAGAACTATTACTTACTCTTATAAGACTTTGTTCTAACATCAACTGCTATAGTAGGTAATCAGAGGGGAAGAAAACGAAGAAAGCATCAAATCCTGCCAACATCTGTTGACCAAGATGTTTTCCAATAGCCAAAACACCAAGTCTTTTATGTTCTGCTAACTGCTCACATCAAATGCTTCCAATATTCATCTTTGAATAAGAAAGAAAAAGTTAGGTATGTTCTATAATCACATATACAACTAGAGTTCCCTCATATGTGAACAATTATGTCAGCGCCTATACACTCTAAATATACGATGCTCCGGCCTCTGACACCACCTGTAACAACCCGCACCAGCTAACCTATTAACCCTTCGCCTAACCACATGGCTCAAAAGGTTAATCTCAAGTTGTATAGTAGCTGCTCACGTTACGTTACATAATAGTCCACTTTCAGATTTCCCACCGATGTCGGGCTTAATAGGGTCTCACAATCTCCTCCACCTTATGATGCAACGTTCTCGTTGCATTGGTCCACCAACCTTCCCCTGGTGGCCATGGTGTGGCGTTTAGCTCTGTACAATACATCATCAGGCTCGTACCAGACTCTTTATTCAGTGGTCCAGGGGCACCGCGCGGTGCCCCAACATTCATTACAACTACATATTCATGTGAGACAGTACTCGTGGACTCCACATGATTATGTGGTTGTGTGATGGGGTTGGGGCACCACATTGCGGTGCCCCATGAGCACCCAATAACTTTTCATTACGCAGCAATCCCTTTAGAATCTTCAGTGCAGCACTTTTGTTTCCGGTCCAACGACTAGTTCTGTAGTACACTTTTTTTTTAACAGAAGTTCTGTAGTACGTACATAATCACGTTTAGTCTACGTAATACGATAACGTAATAACAAAACATGGACATGAATACATACATAACCATAAATGATTGTATGAAAGAATCTAGATAAACCAATCCTTTAACAAAATTTGACTAATTCCAGTCTAAGAAACAAAATTTAGTGAAGTGGGTTTGATGATTGATCCATTCACTACAGCACCAAACCATGGGCTTGGCCCTCAACAAGGACAATTGAGAAGACACAATGAGGAGTGGCTGCTGGGCCCATCTTGAAGTCTTAGAGAAGGCCAATCCAACAAAACAGCCCAAAGACTAAATCCATAATCCAAAAAGGGTAATGATTGATTGCACTCCAAAGTTTGTCATCAAGTGCTTAGAATTACATACAACACAAGCATTAAAAGACAAATTTTGAAGTGCAATTATAAGAAAGTTCCATCCAAAAAAGTGTATTTAATTATCATGTCAGATAGACTCGATACGACTGGAAGGGCACACATCCGAAACCAAATCTAGCCTAAAACCCACACCACTCAATCTGTCTCCATAGGAATTGGGCCAAATCAAAAGAAAAACTGACCCAAATCAAACCAAAGGTGATGCGGGCCTTAAAGAACTGGGCCCAAATCTAATCAAAGCACATGCGGGCCTCAACCTATATAAGACTTCTCCTCATACCTCACTCACTGCTAAATCACTAGAGGAATTATAAGATACATTTTCCACAAAGGAAGTGATTATAATTTCCCCAATGATTTAGCAATGAGGAATGGGGAGAAGTCTTATAACTAAGGTCTTGGTTTCTATCCGATACACATTCGTAACCAAGATCAAGCTGGTCATAACATGGCCAGACTAAGAATGGCTGATAGACAAACATTTTGGGCAACAGAAACTCCTTTTGGCCTTGACAATACCTTAACTATCTTACTCTTCAATCCAAGCCTCGGTAGTGATGCATATCAAAGGGTGACATGGTCAGTTCATAGTTGAGCCCGAAACCAAAAAGCCACAGAAAAACGTTCGAAGGAGGCATTTACACAAGGTCTTGGTTTCTATCCAATACGCTGGATGATCCAAGCACAACACTCGAAGAAACCTAGGTCTACACACAATCAAGTACCTAACCCTTATTGCAAGTAGTGATTAGCATCGCATTTTGAATTGCAGTATCAGAACATGTAGCAGTATTATTCATTGTAGCAGAAAAAGTAGAGTGAGATGTACCAACAATTATTTGGAGCGGTCACGAATTAAAATCACTGAGGCCAAACAAAAACTTTGGAGCAATCGAATCAGACTACCAGCCGTGAATAGGGTAGCAAAATTAGCTAACATCTATGTATAGGAATTCACAATAAGCAAGAGATTGTCATTTATGTTTTGGCAAAACACATAGTAGTCAAAGGCGAGGAAAGGCGATCGCCTAGGCAAGAGGAGCCTCAAGGCGATGGATTGTCGCCTTGAGGGGAGGGAGACGAGGCGAATTCAATAAGGCTCTGTCTAGGCGAGAAAGGCATGAGAGGCGATAAAGGTGAGAGGCCACAATAAAGCTCGCCTCTTTCAAATTCAATCACAGCCATAGGATATAGGTTTAATTAGTTGCCTTAAGTGATTCAATATCAGTCGACAGCCTTCCCCCTCCTCTCTTGAACAGCCTACAACAGCAAACAGTTAATTAATTTCATCTCTCTCGATTTCATCTCTTTTTATCTCCAATCCTCTGTCACTCTAAATTGAACCTCTGTGCAGTGATCAATACCCAGCTCAAGATTTCATCTCTCTATGTCTCCTCTGTGCTCGAATCTCTCTCCCTCCCATCTCCAGCCAACAAGAAGGTAATTTAAGCTTAAATTAATATTGAAGTATTTATCATTTAAGCTTAATAACAGAAAACAAACTTCAATATTGATTTAAGCTTAAATTTTTCAATTTTTAAAACGTATCGTTATTATGTAGGTGCATAGATACATTATTCTTAGTTACAAAAAAAATACATACATTATTCAATGTACTTTGAAATTTTGGCTAAATCATTACGATTCACGATTTGATTTGATTTACGATTCAAAAATTATCAATCCGATTCTCCATTCAATTTGATCAGGACAATACACCTAAAAGATGCAGCTTAGCGAATAACCTATGGGCACTAGAAGGCTAAATGCTTTAGCACATTGTCAAAGATAATTAGCAATGCTAATCAAACTCACCACATTATGTTTCTAGACCTCAAATGTGCAGAAATCAAGATTGACTCTTCATGTAATATCAGGTCTCAAATGCATTATAGATAATCATGAGAAAGTTCTTTATGGATTATATTAGCAATATATGAGCAAAAACTCCGAGAACGTACCTCCAGTGTATATTCTAAGCTTCGTCTTCACGACTCTCGGCAAGTTAAACTGAACCGAGACAAATTCACATCTAGTTCCAAGAATCAGCATCATAACACACACACACACACACACACACACACAGAGATTCAGTGATGTCATCTCCCTCAAGTCTCCTGGGGAATTTATTGGTTGTCAAGATATAGCAACAAGAATCTGGTCAAGGGTTTTAAAATGTAATGGAGCTTTGTGGAAAGTTGGTAAGAATTCCTTTCTAAAAAATACTATCTTAGCAGGACTTTTTGGAGATCACCTTTGCCTTAATTTTAAGGAATTATTTTTCTATACCAGGGGCCAGTTCAGATTACAGGAGATCACATGGTTTCAAAGGAAAATTTATTGTTCACACCTGGTGCAATGCTAAACACCAATCACCAATTAACACATCCCACTTTGGACAAAACACCAACTCATGTCCAAACCAACTAGGATGATACGTACACAAAAGTTGTGGGCCCCACTCTATAAACTAGTGATTTTCATGTTTTGGAAATCGCCTGACCAAGCCCTAGAACCACCCATTACCTTCCCGTTCCGAAGTTATATCAACATACACGAAAGGAAAAAAAAAAAAAAAATAGAACACTTTTTCTTCCCTATTTTTCCCTTTTGTCTCTTCACAAACTAAGATCCAAACACAGCGTAAAAGAAAAGAAGATTGCCAAATTCAGTCGTAGACAGCGACAGTAGCTGCCAATTTAGTAATTTTAAAAAAGAATGCCCTGACAAAACTGATGCCGACATTTTTCCATGGATAATGTGTAAGTCTACACTTTCATACAAATATACACAATCAATCCTAAAGAAGCATTATAGTCAGGCTGGAAAGTCTTCAGATTCAAAACATACGTGCAATTTGCAGTGGTTGGTTTAAAAAGAGGAGTACAGTTTTCCTTCTACCAACCCACATTTTGACCATGGAAGTTGGAACAAGTTCTTCAAAGAACCCACATGCAACAGATCAGATACAGTCTTCCAACAGATCAGACAAGTATCATGATCAAACTGTCAAGGGAATCTTTGACTTAATCTTCCCTAACAACGTATTATTAAGGCTGGCGATGCCCCTGTTTCTACGAAAGACTTAGTTTAATACAACTGTTACCACTGATGCTATTAAAGTCAAAGCTATTACCTAGACATCTTTGGAGTCTATCCCTTCCCATGACAATTTTCTGCAATATGCATAAAGTCCTAGTATTAGACTCATGATTTGGAGTGGCCAATTAAACCTAGACATCTTTCTTTAATGGTTGCACTGATTAGTTAATGTATCTTAGTCTGGGATATGTCTCTGTCGAAGACAAATTAAGTGGCATGCTGCTTGTTTCCCACAAGCTAATTAAGTGCAGCAAATTTTCCACCTAACTCACCCACAATTTGAGATGTGAATTTGACAATTGTTTGGACCCAAATGCTAGTTTGTCAACACCAAATGTTAAGCAGTATCCTGTTATCCAGTTTTGATATCTCAGTTGTTGAAGTCACTATTCAAGTTTTCCAAGGATAGAACAGGTTGGAATTCTTGCACGTTCCAATGGAATCCTACTAATCAGTAATCAGTTCTATACATGTTTTGCCTAGCTGTCTCACTTTTGTCTTCAACATTCTAGCTTAAGGCATTTTGTCTAGTCAATAGATGAAATGGTCGATAGACGATAGGTTATTTAGCTGAAGCAATATACTCCTTGACAAAACATAATGGCGAAAACAAATTTGTAAATGACCTGAATGAAATGCGACAAAACGCCTTATCTAGATTGGTTAGATTCATTAAATGTTAGGCCGTCTTTGCCTTTTTAACAAAAGTTATATTACTCCTACGTATTTCTTCCCTAAGTTCCAATTTTCGTGGGGAGCTTCCCTTTGCTACAGAAGGTAGATCTTTGTAATATGTCCGCTTTCACAATGATGAATGATTATAACCAATCTAGTTGGGGATCTCCTATGTTCCATGAATCTGAGTCTCTGATTTCTTTCACATGTATCACACCTTGGTTCAAAATCAGGTTTCATTTTGTCTTGGGCAGTAAGTAGATCTTTCCAGGCTTAGGGAAGCCTTCAGCCACGTCATTCGGGTTAATGTTAGGAAATTCTTAGTTGCATCAAAGGTCAATCAGTGTTCTTGCTCAAATACTTAAATGCAAAATTCTAGAGGTGAGAGGAAACATACGTACTTCCCTGTCAAAGTTCAATCAGTTCTCCTTTTCCTTTTGTTCTTGCGGTCTTCGAAGATGAGGCTATCATTACAAAGTATCTTCAAAAACATTATCCACAGGACCACATCTCTCTTCTTTCTGCAGTCTCACCTAATGAGCAATTATTTTCTGAGTTCCTAATTGTCACTTTTTCATGCGTCTTTGGTTCAGCATGTTTTTCATTTGTCTTTTCTACAGCATTCATTTGTACCTATATGTTACATGAACTCAGCGAGCAACGCAAGTGCGTGTGTGTCCAAGCATCAAATATTCCTAAACTTAAGGTCTTCGGATATTGGGATGTGTGTTAAAGAATCAATACAACGTCCTGAAACACATCAAAAACTGAAACATTCTTTTTCCTGTATTATAGAATAGATCTCAATATCGCAAATCATATGAAAACTAGGTGCGCTGCCCTCGTGCGTCGCACGATCGGTGTAACCCGTTGATTTCTAAGTTGATGATCTTAATCACAAGTGTTTAATACAAGCAATAGATTAAGAAAAGGTCCACCTACAGTTATTGAGTACATAATTTGAGAAAGGATTATTCACAACACCATTCCTAAGACCAATCAAAATGCGAACCAAATTTTTATCACAAACTTCCAGACTTAAAGAGTCTGGACATTAAGCAACCTATATTAATTATACAGAATTTGGACTTAACTAAATCAATTCTAATGAGCTTAAAGCCAGTCAGTGATATGGTCTTTCAACATCACCTCTATTCAATAGTATAACCTGCAGCGACATCGATGCGAAATAGCTACGAAGATGTGGAATCTTAACAAGGTAATATCTTGTACATTTTTGGTCTTAAAGTTAGGTTTTCTTCATCGTTTATTAACTGATGGGATATACTAAAATTACAATAGGCGGTTGAAGAGCGGTGTGTTTGTGTCATCTCGTACAACCAGTTATTACTACTCGAAGAAGTGATGTATTTGCGATGTAGCCTGATTTTATACTTCCTTTTAAATAGGTAACGTGGGAACATCATGCTTGCCTTTTGTTTTGGTAATTGAGTCAAGCAACCTCAAATTCATCTGTTTTGTTGTTCTAGAAAGTAGTTTTGCTACAGTAGTTTTGTATGGTTAGGTTAATCATTTGCATTCTGGTTTTACTAGATGTTTGAGGCACATCTTCAACCACTGTTGGGGAATGGGTAGCTGCGACATTTTGTGATTAAAATGAGCGACCCTTGGTGGATTGTGCCGGTTACAAACAAATTTGGCTGATTTTCTACCTGCATTGGAACTCATTATGCCCCGGAACTCATTATGCTGGATTAAGAAAAGGTCCACCTACAGTTATTGAGTACATAATTTGAGAAAGGATTATTCACAACACCATTCCTAAGACCAATCAAAATGCGAACCAAATTTTTATCACAAACTTCCAGACTTAAAGAGTCTGGACATTAAGCAACCTATATTAATTATACAGAATTTGGACTTAACTAAATCAATTCTAATGAGCTTAAAGCCAGTGATATGGTCTTTCAACATCACCTCTATTCAATAGTATAACCTGCAACGACATCGATGCGAAATAGCTACGAAGATGTAATACAGCATAATGAGTTCCGGGGCATAATGAGTTCCAATGCAGGTAGAAAATCAGCCAAATTTGTTTGTAACCGGCACAATCCACCAAGGGTCGCTCATTTTAATCACAAAATATCGCAGCTACCCATTCCCCAACGGTGGTTGAAGATGTGCCTCAAACATCTAGTAAAACCAGAATGCAAATGATTAACCTAACCATACAAAACTACTGTAGCAAAACTACTTTCTAGAACAACAAAACAGATGAATTTGAGGTTGCTTGACTCAATTACCAAAACAAAAGGCAAGCATGGTGTTCCCACGTTACCTATTTAAAAGGAAGTATAAAATCAGGCTACATCGCAAATACATCACTTCTTCGAGTAGTAATAACTAGTTGTACGAGATGACACAAACACACCGCTCTTCAACCGCCTATTGTAATTTTAGTATATCCCATTAGTTAATAAACGATGAAGAAAACCTAACTTTAAGACCAAAAATGTACAAGATATTACCTTGTTAAGATTCCATCCTTCACGAGCTGCTTGTTCCTGAGTAAGCGTCAAGGTTTTTAGTCTCCAGCTTGCACCTCCATCAACAAAAGAAGGTAGATATTGGTTCCCCCCCAGCCTTTATCCCTCCTCAATTTCTAGATAACCATCTGCATATTGTTCAAGTATGGATTCAAATATCTGGGATGTTGTTTCTTTATTTAACAAGTAAGATGCAAATAAGCCACGTAGAATCAATGCGGGTTCTAAAAGACATACAATTTGGGCAACAGCATGAAACCAAGACATGTCTTAAAGCAAATGTGGAGCATGATCCAACATGAGGTCACATTTTCCTTCTAAAAATCTTCAAAGTCATTCAGACAAAAGTTTATATGCAGTTAATGAAATCTCAATAGCTCCCAACATTCTTTTAATTTATTGGAAAAGGAACGAAATTAACCCCGAGGAAATGCGAAAAAATTGGATAGAAGATGAGAACTCTACGCCAAGGTAAAAAATTACTATTTCTCATTATGTTAGACTTTGAGTCTATTTTAGTCCTTTAATGTTCTCTTATGCGGTCTTTGCAATCAATGGTTAAGCAATTTGTCCTATATAAAAAAATATCTGGGGATATTTGAAATGAATCCGTTGAAGGATACTGAAGGCCATCTAAACCCCGTATATCTGGAAGGAGCTGCGAGAATTGTCACACATTCAAGTGTCTTAAATTAATTAGGCACAGTGGCACACAATAGTTACTAGTTAATCTACATAGCCTCTAACTGCCTCATGTTACTATGTTATTTTCTGAATTACAGCTTGGAAAGATGCCCCAAGCTATGCACTAAACACCGCCCATGGCTATATAATTTTTACTTGCTCTACAATTCTATTATGATGATAGCAGGGAATAATTAATTTTCTAAGCCGGGGGGAAACATACCTTTATTATGATTTTGCCTCTAAACGCTAGCAATAGCTAATTGACGAGATGACCCTAGAGATCCAAGAAAATTTTCCACAGTTGGGTTTTGCTCCAACGAAATTCTCAAGTCAAGTAATGTGTGTACAGGAGTGTGATTGAGAATGCAAACCGATGATTCAGTGCAAAAGCGTAAAGCGAAGGGAGCGGTAGCAAATAGGCTTACTCGAGAATTATATGACATATGGTCTTTTTTTCTATCCGCACTTGACATGTGCTCTTACTCTCCCATTTTTCTCGAAGCTCTTGAGCTGCCTTCCGCTCATTTTTCCTTACAATCACAATCAAAAAAGCCAAACAATATAGGCAAATCTAACAATCAAACTGTAAAACCAATGAAAAGAATCAAAGAGGCCACAAAATCACATTTCACTACCGGACTGTGTTGAGCATATACAAAGGCAGTCAAGCACAAAGGCCAATCAAAATTACACCCAAGTTTTTGCCAAAAAATTTACTCCTAAAGTTTAGGGCTCCAGAGATTAGACAAGCACGAGAATTTTCAGGCCATTGCATTGATATTACTGTTTTTTTTTTTTCCGTGTGGAAATGTGGGCAAGATATATGCAGCAAGCCTGTAATATGAACTCAACACAAAATTAACAGCTGGTTATAATTTACACTGAGAATGAAATGCCCGAAAATTCATAGGTGGTTATAATTTACAGGTGGTTATAATCCATAGTTTGGAAGCAACCGAATGGTGAAAATGAAATGCCCTTATCACAATTCAACAAGTCTCACCTGAACAATCACAAACTTTTCGGAAACCAGCCCGTTCCAAATCAGCCTGAGATTGATATCTATTATCAGTACTATGGGTATAAGCTTCTTTTTCAGTGAAATCTCTGGGTTATTCTCACCCACAGTGCGGCCTTCATCCCACTACAAGTAATGGAGGAAGATGCTTCCATCAACCAAAGCGGAAACATACTGGGGATAACTAACATACTGATACCTATTAGCTCTGGACTGCACACCCACAGAATTAGAAGCTTCCAGCAGGGAAAATTGAATAACTAAATAAATAGAGTAAGCATATGATGACGACCCAAAAGCTTCTTAAGCAATTTTTAAAAATGCATCATTCAGAGAATGAAAACTAGTCATAAGATTGACAGCAACTTATGCAGTAAATTTGCAGGGAAAAATATTCAAGATGAATAGTCATTATTCATTAACTCCAACAACTAAGGAAAATTCTTATCACAGGTCAACACGTGCACACTGCAGAAAATCACTCGTGAAAACCACTCATATCGAGAAGTAGTATTTCCATAACCAGGTTGGATAATTTAGCAGGGTTGGAAAGGATTCGTCTGTAGACCACACCTCTCCCTCGTACTACTACAATTTAGAATCACTTATCCTTGACATTAAAATTACTCAACTAACCCAAGCTTGAAAAATAATGCTTACTTCGCCCATACCGGACTACTTGAGGATATCAGACACCACACTACAGGCGATGTGTGTCACTTAGGTCATGTTGAGAAGTTTTAGAACTGTCTTCAAAGTGACCAAAATTGTGAAAGTTCATTTTTAATTATGGACAACCGAAATTTGACATAATTCCTATAGATGTCACTATGTCAGAGTAGTTTAGTAATTTCTGAGTAGTCTGCAGGGATTATAGACCAAAATTTGACATACTCTTTTCTAATTTTTTTGGGTGCTAGTTCTGCCATGTAGAACAAGTTGTCATTATTTAAGTTTTTTTGCTAGGGACAGTTTCCAAGACTCGCTACTGCCAAGTAATAGAAACTACACGCAGAATCCAAGAAGCCATAATCGAACACAGTCGCAATACCCCAAAAAAACTTATACCTACATCATCAGAGCATGCACACAACACCCAAAGTTGTCCCAAACGACTCAGAAACAAGCCCAGATCAAATGAAAGGAAATGGCATAATTGTATGAACTAAAACAACCTTTTTAATGAAGAAATCTAAGCAGCAGAACCCCCCTGTTGTAGAATCGAAAGAGAAAATCCATAAACCGATCAGCTTGCATGCAACCCAACGTTCAGAAGGCAGGAGAACCTAACGGGCTTATGGTGGTTGCCGGCGGCGATCTTTCCACGGATACCAGGCGCTGCTGTTTCGCGGATCAGGGTTTTGGACAAGCCGTAGAAACAGCAGAGATAGGAAAAGGGTCTTGAAGAAGACACTAACCCATTCTCTTCCTCTGTAACACGTGTACGCAACCCACCGCCCCAGTAGCTAATACCTGCCCCGCCATGCAGCCCAAAATTACAAGGGACGCCACGGATCGAAAAGACATAACTACCCCTCCGATTTGAACAGGGGTCTGCCAATTGGAGGGGTCCAATTGGAAAAATCAGGCCAAAAATGGCCGTCCCGTACAAAATTCCCAAGCCTCTTATTCTCAAGGGTTTATGATATAATTAAAAAAATTGAAGGGACTAGGAAAATATTCGCAATATCTAGTTTCTGTCCAAGCAAAAGGCCACAATTCAAGAATGTGCCTTCTCTAGCTAATAAGACCCTGTTCCAATCAAATCCACCCCATAACCAACAGATGGTTAGTTCCAAACTCCAAAGAAACAAAAGAACTGGTCTAATCGTCTAATATTCATCAATTCATTCAAATTAGGCTATTTTTCATGTGAAATGCTGCTAATGGAACTCCATGAAAGACAAAAATACACCATAGATAAATTTACGCAACAACAAACATGACAAAAGAGTTACAAATATGCATTAAAAAATGATAGAACACCCAAAAGATTTCGTCAACAAACAACATAAAATGCCCAGATAGTTTACTTGTCTGAATTCATTATAGTTACTCTGTCAATCCGTTCACTTTCTGGCAAAATCGACCAATTTGGAGACTGAACAGCTTTCAACCAACGAAAATCATCCACATTCGCCCAATTCCCTGTTTCTTCATCAAGATTCGACTCTTTCAAGTCTCTCTCAATCCCATCATACCCCAAACAATAAGGCGCAAACCTCACACCAATACAGTCCTCAATTATCGGACGACTCCTTACCCTCAGGTAAAAATCACTCCCCTTGGTATGATGAATCCTAATCTGATGCGAAGCCAACACAAACACACACCCCTCAACTTCTTCAATTAAAACCGAACCAAACACAGGCCCTACATACACCTTACAATCCCTCAACTTGTGAACGAACAGTGCCCTTAAACACCCAATCAATCGCACCTCACACGAACTCAGATCCGATATCGAAAATTCCCCCATTTCCATTCCCTTAAATTCCCTCACCAAAACCTCATTTTCCCTACCCTTAAACCCCGGCGAGTCCCAAACCCTAAAACTCGGTTTTCCCAACTCAGTCACCCGAGTTTCAGATTCAATTACGCTCACAGCACCACTACTAGGAGCCTTCACTTCCCTATCCTCAAACCCCGACGAGTCCCGAGTTTCCGACTGAGTCACCCGAGTCTCGGCCTCAATTACGTTTACCTCACTGATTGGAGCCTTCTTGTTTTTGAAAGAGAAGCGTTTTTTGGGAACTAGATCAGAAGCGAGGGCATCTAGGGTTAGTTTCAGATTCGAGACGGTTTCGAGACAGGTACGGACCTCGAAGGAGGGCAAGGAGTAGGAGTTCTGGGCGACGAGCTTTTCCAGGTCGGAGATAGAGATCGAGATCATTTCGAGGTCGGATTTGAGGGTCAGGTGGTCGTTGGTTTGGTCGGTGGATTGGTGGCGGAGGCTGGAGATGTGGGAGTCGATGGAGAGTTTGGATTGGGAGAAGAGAGAGAGGAAAGACTGAGTGGAGTCGGGAGAGGTGGTGTCGGATTTTTTAGAGAGGGACTGGTTTTTCCGGTTGGAGAGGCGTTCGAGCATGGCGGCGTGTTTGGGGTGGGCGGAGGAGTAGGCGGCGGTGGAGGGTGGTTGGTTTGGGTTCGACGGATTTTCTTCTTCTTCATCCATTATTCTCTGCAGATCTTCGGTAGAGGAGGAGGGAGGGTGTGAAGAAGATGCCGGGAACCGTTAGACACCGGAAGTGTTTTCGTTTTAGGCTTGTTCTTAAATAGATTTTATGAGATAAAATTAAAATCTAATTTTGATAAAATTTAACATTCTCAACGAATTTTAGCAAAATTAGATTTATCAACACTAGATTTTATCTCACAAAATTATTTGCAAAACACGTTTATCACCCTAGATTTAATCCATCGGGAAAAACAATATCATTTTATCACACCTCTAAACAAAACTACATTTTATCAAAATTAAATTTTTTCTCGTAAAATCCATTTAAGAACAAGGCATTAGAGGAGAGAACCTCCGGTTTACTTTTGAAACTGGACTGGTGAGTGAATCGGGAAATGAAACCGGTCAGATGAGTTGAAGGATCACCGGTTCAGGTGCATGTCAAATTGTCAATTAGGTTGAACCATGCCATTATTTTTAGTTACAAATGTGAATTTTTAATGAGATAATGATACAAAAATAGAGTATTACTATCATTGTGCTGTATTTAGAAAGAAAAAAAAATGTGTTTTCGAGGTTTTAGGGTTTTTCCGGAGTTCTGAAAAAAGAGTCGTTCTATGCGTGACAGTTTTTGGTGGTTGATGAGACCAAAACATAGACCGGTTGAAATCGGCTGATTTGATTTGGCTTTTATAACATATTTTCACCAGCATAACAGTATGAGATTAATTATATGATGAGGACAAGTAATTTTAAAATTTTACATTATTGGACAACAATTCATTTTTTGGAAAAGCAATTCAGATAACGAATTCGAGTACATTTATTACCACAAAAAAAAAAATACATGTTTTCACCAGCATAATATTATGAGATTCATTATCTGATGAAGACTGGTAAATTTCAAAATTTTACAGTATTGGACAACTGATTCGAATACATTTATTACAAGTTAAATATGTTCCACTCATTTGTTTGGAGATACTTAATTTTGGCATGATAAAGCATCTTGATAATTTTTAAGAATAAAACAAATTCGACCTTTGAAATGGGGCCCAAATAAATCCAAAAACGACAAAAACACACCAGTTTTTTCAGCTTTTCATTTTCAATTTTTTGGCTTTTTGGCTATTTGAATTATGGTCAGAATGTGTTTTGAATCTTGCAACATTAGTAGTGTTTGGGAGAACAACAATGAAAATGAGTTATGAATTGATTATTTACTTTTTTGCCCTTATTTATTTATTATATTTTTAATTATGGTATTAAAAGTGTGGACGAGTAGAGGCCAAAGATGTTCTTTGCGCGATTATGAAATCAAGGGAAAACACATAAACACTACTAAACAAAACCCATAACAAAAATCTAAATATTGTGAAAATCAGATGAATTTCACGAATTCCAGTGCACAGCTTCAAAGAAACACTCAACCCCTGCACTAACCTCTCCACCTCCTCTGAACCCTTCTCTTCCTAGTCAAAATCTTCAATTTCCCACCAGTTTGACGGCCAAACAAACCCTAGAAAATCCCCAAAATCCTCTCTCTCCCAGCCGCCTCCAAGACCCCCAATTTCTGCCCCAAACCAAGCTACAGAGCCAGCTAGAGCAAACCCAGTTCGGAAATGGCGATGGTGGAGAGGAAGAAGATGAAGACAATAAAAAACAAGGTGGTTTAGGGAAACCTCCCAATTGGATTCTTTCTGCCTGCTGGTGAAATCGACGAGGAGGTAGGAGGTGACGTAAACAACGGGTGAGGGGTAAGATGGGAGAGAGAAATTGGAGGGGAGAATCCAAAATGAGAATGAGAAATCAAAAGGAGCTTCGGACCTCTTTTTAACTTTTGGGCTGGATTGTGCAAAATGCAAAATGGGTTTTCACAGAATGAGTTTTAGGGGCTATCGCCCAAACACCCAGAATGCGAAAATGGGAATGGGAAAATGAAAAAAACGGACGACCAAACAGTCTCTTAGTTTCTAGAAATTGAGAGGTTCCTTTCCCTCGTTTTTGTTGATTCTCGTATTATCCTTTTTTCTTTTGAGTGTGTTTGGACTTTTAAAAATTACTATAGGAACTTTGATTCTTTTCTCCGTTTGATTTTACAAAGGGAATAAAATAAAATTAGCAGAAAAATAGAAAGAATATGAAAGATAGTAAAACGTGTTAATTAAAAAGAAAAAAGAAAAAAAAAGGAAGAGAAAGAGAAAGAGGTAGGGAGAAAAAGATCAACACAAAAATAATATATTGAGAGACGAGAGGATTATCCCAAAATCCTTCATTACTTTATGTAGACACCCCAATTTTGACCCTCCAAATACCCTCAAGTTGTGGCCGGTAGGCTCCCCAATGATGAAATAGATCGAAACGTGCCTCAGAAGCTTTGAACAATGCTCTTTGAACTCAAAACCCAAACCAAAACCTCTTTTAAAAACAAACTCAAACCTACACTATCTTCTAGTACATTCAAAACCATATTTATCGATGTACTCCCTCCGTCCCTTTTTAAATGATACTTTTGGGAAACGTGTATTTTTGTGGAAGTTAACAAATATACTTTCGTAGAATCTAGAACGTTTTAAAATAAGGGAGATGCAAGAATTTTACTGAAATCACTTATTTTCCCGACCTTCTGAGGGTAAAATGGTCATAGATTTTGATGTACAAATTATTTTGGGTTCAAATCACTTGGGTTAGAAAGTAAACCCAACAAGTTTTCCAATTTTTCAAACCACGCGCAAAATGCAGTTCGGTAGCACCCGGGGCAGCCCCGCGAAGTTTGGTTTGCTATGCAATATCAACTAGTGCTCACGAGTCTCAACTGGTAGCCATTCCGACCGGCACTCAAGTTTTTCTCCCATTCATTTGCCTAACGAAATTTAATTCTGATAAATGTGAAATGAAATGAAGTAAAAAAAAATTATTTAATATCCCATGTGTGACAACCCATTCAATGGGTTTGTCCCACATCGCCCAGATAGTAAAAATGAGTTTAATATATAAGAGAATCCGGTCAACTGTTGTATAACTTGGAGTTAACCTTTTGAGTCACGTGGTTAGACTAAAAGTTAGCAGGTCAGCTACCAACTGGGGCGGATCGTTACACCATGAGTGGTTTACTTTCTTTTTTTTTTGGATCCAACGTTAGTGTTCACTTGACAAAGGATTATTGCAAGAAAAAGAAAACTAGTGGAAAAGTTCTTTTTGCAATAGCTAACTTTGGACAAAAATAATTTTACAGTATGAATTAAAATTACTCATTTTTTTACTGGTTGGTCCCACAAATTAAATTCCCCAAAAATCCAATTCCAAAACATGAAACTACGTTGACTTTCTGACCTTGCTCCCGATTCCATACCGGACTTGACGAATCGTATATGTTGGCAACTCATTTAAATATGCATAATCACAAAATTGTGATCTTGAGATGTACACCAGCAAAATAAAATGTTTTGAATTTATAACTATGTTGAGTTGATTTTTTTAGTTAAACTTCGCTACGTAGTAACCCACGCATTCACATGGAACCGAGGACCCTGCAGTGCAGTGGTGCATTATGGTAGTATACCCAATTCGAGCCATCCTGAAGTATTTTTGATGGTCCAAATTTTGTTAAAAGTATCCTACAAGTAAGAATCTAGACCATTAATTGTAGAAATAGACGGCTCGGATCGCGCTCTACACCCTGTCAGGGCCGGCCCTGATATTTGGGTTGCCCTAGCCGATCCCCGAGCTTGGTTGCCCTCATACTAGTAAGTCATAAAACCAAAAAAAAAAAAAACATACAAGTAAAGGAACATAGCAAAATAGAGGTTATATTTTGTTTTTAGCTTGAATAAATGTAAAAAAAAAAATTCAAAATCAAAATCAAAATGAAAGAAGCCGATCTCTATAAAAGAGTCATAAAACCAAAAAAAAAAAATACAAGTAAAGGAACATAGCAAAATAAAGGTTATATTTTGTTTTTAGCTTGAATAAATGTAAAAAAAATCAAAATCAAAATCAAAATGAAAATGAAAGAAACCGATCTCTATAAAAGAGAATGAATGAATTGGTCTTGTACTTCTGTCATTTTCGGCTTTGGCTGTGTCCAGTCACTATATAGAAAGGAGAAAAAAAAATCGCTTAACAAAAAGGGGAAAAGGAAAAAATTGGAACGCATGGGGTGGGATTTGAACCCCAGTCGGCGGCAGTAAGAAACTTCAAGGAGGCCACCACGCCAGGCTACCATCTTATTAACATATTGGAACTTTTTTACATTTATATATAGCTTACGGTTTTTTTTTTTTTTGGTTGCCCTGCTCGGGGGTTGCCCTAGCCCAAGGTCTTGCCAGGCTTGGGTCTGGGCCGGCCCTGCACCCTGTAGTGCACCTCTGCATTACAAGTCCCCGTTTCCCAATCACATGTTATGTGAACCCTGAATGTTTACATAAAAAACTAGGAAAACATCTACAATCTCATTTTATAGTAGTAGCAGTGGTTGTAGGCGTTGTAGTCCTATCCTATTTATCTATATATGCTTGCTTGAGAAAATGTACCCATACGGATCCTGACTATCACCCAGATTTGATCGCTATCCCCGAGGCTTAGCTCCTCCAACAAATAAGTCGTAAGATCCGGTGCGGCAGCCTCAGGAGACATCCTCTATAGCTAGGGTTTTCTTTTTCTCTTGTATTTTCATTTTTGTTATGCTTCTCCACCCGCATTGGAGGTATAATTCTTTCCCAAAATGGTCATTTCTTTTATGCTCTCCGTTCGAAGTCTCCGCATTGATGTCTTTTTAGGCAAATTCTGAGGTAATATGCAGAAGAGAAAATCTCATCTAACATGATATAGCGCTGGCTGATGATTAAGCACGACTCGACGCATTCCCCTGACTTGCTAGGGTTACTCACTTTCATTTACTTTCTCAACCTAGGTCTTAACTTGGATTTGGATGGAATTTTTTGGAGAGAGAAGAAAATGAAAGAGATTCGTCGAATTTAGCTTGTTCTCTCTTTTCTCTTTGCTTTCCTTTTCGGAATCGGGGACCTTGGTGTGCAACATTCGAGTCGTCCATCTTCGCAATCAATGGTTCATATTCGCAAAAATACTCTTACCAATAAGAGTATTCTTACAGAGTTAAGAAACATATCTGAGCCATTAATTGCCGAGATGCACGGCTCGAATGCACACACCAGGGCCGCACATCAACACCCCAGGTCAACAAATGATTTCATTAATCCAATATCCAAAATACAAACCTGAGTCATATGACTCGTCTGTGTCAAGTCAAAAGGCACACACTAAGCCGTACGAGAAAGTACATTTCATACGGGCACATAATTTGGTCATTTTTAGAGGTTCCAAAGTCGGTGTTCGCATAAAAACTAAGTCACAAAATGCGTGTGCATAAACCTCGAGCGAAAAGAGAGAGCAAAGAACACGAAAATGCCTTAATAGAATATCCCAAACTATAAACATTTGTGGGAGCGAGAATGAGCACAGACCAAAAAGATTGAGAGCTTAAACGTCTAAAGTTGGTGTGTGCACTAGAGGACTCAAGGTACATAAAAACATAGTACATACAAATATATAAAAAAAAAGGTACAATGACGAAGGTTTTGAATCTGGAAACGTATCGTGTATTGTTTTTCTTGTTTTATAAATCGTATCGGGATACATATCGCGTATCGTCAGATACCTCCGTTCCTTTTTTAGTATATACATTTCCATTTTGGGTTGTCCCTTGTTAAGTGCATGTTTTGAAAAGTTAATAGGTAAAAATTTATACAATTATTATTTTGCCCTTTTGAAAATTTAGTGGATAAAGAGTTAATGGGTAAAAGTAGAGGATAATTTTGAAAAGTCGAGGTAAAAATTGATTTGAAAAGTGTAAAATTGAGGTAAAAGTTGATGTGAAATATGTAATGATGATGTTTCTCTAACAAGTTGGATTTACTAAGCAACACACTTAAAAGGGACGGAGGGAGTGTACAATTAACAAGTATTTATAACCAATAACACCAACAAACTAAATTTTTAAGTTGCAAAATTTCAAGTATCTCAACTTGACCTGAAGTATGGTTTTTCTTTCTTCTATTCAAGCCCTAAATTGAGGTTGGATATCTTTCAAATGGCTTGAGTATCGCTCAAACGACTTAGATTAATGCGTTTGAGGTTTCACTTCTTACAAAAATGTTTGAATTTATTCCATTAACTAATTGTAGGATACGTATTGAATTGGGATACGCATACATATCGTATGATACGCCATCGTATCGTGGATTTCTACACAAAAAGGATACGGGATGGGATACGTATCATTTTCCTAAGGAGACGATACAAATCGTAGGATAGGTATCCTCTATGTTCATTCTAGTTTACCAAATAGAGGGTTAGAACATTTGAAATCTCTCAGTTTGTTGCAGCAGAGACAGTACAAAACCATAAAAATTAACATAAAAAGACAGATTTTCTTTTAGCTAGCAAACTATACAATAGGGCCATCAAACGAAGTTTTAGTCAACTGAACATCCCCTTGACTTCTATAGCAACTATATCATGCACTGCACACTATTGCGAACGATAAGATTACGGGCACAAATCCAACACCAGCACAGCAACTTTGTGTCTGCTAAAACTACTACCCACTCCAGAAATACAAGGGAGATCAAATTATAGAGTTCATAAAGATTTACAAATTAATATCAGTTTAACCTACTGTCAAAGTTCTAGATGTCAATGCAGACCACTATTTTACAAGCGGCATAAAGATAAGAGAGATTAGGTCAGGATACCGTTGTCATTAAGGTATCGTCGTCATCCAACAGTGCTGCCAGATCAATCAGATCGTCATCAAAATCCCCCACATCTTCTGTACTGTTTGGAACCTTCTCATCATCCACAGCCTGTGAGAGGGACCAAAAAAAAAAAGAAACATATTTTCCGTGAGGCAAATGCTGTACTCCTATTAATTAGAAAATAATCTTGCATTTTTGCAAAGAACGCAATTCTAAGGATCTAGTCAGGAACTATTTCATGACCTCAATTGGCCTTGATACGGAAAAATTGCTTCCAACTTACAAGGCTTAAGAGTGTGATTATGGTCACTGCCTACACACGCATTTGAGTAAAAGGGCATTTCGCCGTGATACGGAATTCTAAAACTCAACCAAAGACTGGAGAATATATAGTTGAGATATCCCTGAGTCTCCATTATCAGCCCCACATTCCACTAAAGCACAGTAATTTGTTACTTAAAAATATTTCATCTTGGTAATGCTAGTTAGTCATTAGTACTGTCCTTTCTCATGCTAATTGCAAATGAAGCAAAAATAATATAAAATTGTGAACAGGGTTTATGACTCGTTTAAATGCTGTGCTTTCTAGTCCTAGTAAAAAAAGTGCCATTGTGTCATAGCCCATTCAATGCATCTAGACAAGCAGAGATCAGCTTTTCGCTGCATTGTAATTTAGGTAAAACGCTAGTGACATCAAACACCAAACCAACAGGAATCAAGTTCTATTAGCTTTTCATGTAGTTGCAAAGAGATTAAGGTATTAGCTTTTCATGTAGTTGCAAAGAGCTCAAGGTAACCGAAATTCTATAGGGAAAAGTGGCATGTAGTGTTGCAAAGTAGAGGTACCTTAGTTCCCTGAATCTCCGTGACAACATTCAGCAGCCTACGGTATTGGTCCCTTGCTTCTGGATACTGAACCATGGACTTCACCCTAGCAAGGGCCTTTTGCAGCCGTTGTTCTGTTTGCTTTCTACCTTCTTTCAGAAAATCGTAGTCATCCTCGTTCGAGGTTGTATCTTGCTTGCTAGAGCCCTGAGCAAGTGCTTCTTGTTTAAATCCCCGCAAACCACTCCCTTTTCGTCTCCATCGCAAAATTACCTTCTCTACGATTCCGACGGACCAGGTTATCTTCCTATAATTCTTCCTAACCTGGTGCCCTCTCACATGGGCCTGTCCACCATAAAAGCACAACAATATATTTCAAGAAAAGAAAATGAACTAACAAAAAGATTTGCAAGGAAGGGCATGTGAATAAACAATTAAAAAGAGCCCAGGAACAGAATTTCATACTAAAACACATGGAAATATGTTGAAATTCTACAAAAACATTCTCATACAGTGGGTAGTTTGGACACCTATTAGAATTATCCAACAATAAAGTTTTCAGCAATGGCGAATTCTTTAGACATATGACTATGTTCTGGCTACATTTTCATAAAATCTTCCTACGCCTAGTTTTTTTTTTTTTTTTTTAATCAGCTTCCTACTCCTAGTTAACCAAAGAAAGTATCAAAATAAAATTTTGGCCCTTTGAAAGAGCCATAATTTTGTTAGAAGCAAGACAGTGAATTCACACCTGAATTTTCACAACTTGCTGCCGTAGTGTTAAAAATTCTTTTCTTCCCTTATAACTCCTGAACTTATTTTGTATCCGTATTGCGGCAGCATGTCCTGGCTCATCATGTCCCAGCCTGCTAGTCTTGACAGCAACAAGTGAAAGAGCACGCTCATCTGACATTCCTAATTTATGGTCATCGTACTCTTTGAGCTGCTTTCTTTGGAATGACTGCACTCTGAAGACTTGATGAATGCGGGCATGAGCTTGAGTAGCATTACAGACAGCAGCTAATGAATCCTTCAGTGACAACCCATGTGCCATGTCCCCACCACTGATTGGAGTAGCCATTCTTTCTGAGATTGTTTGTACAGCTTTTACGCCAGAAATTTCAAGGGCATCACCTTCTATTTTATCTTTCAACTGAAGTGATGTAAGGTGAGAGCTCAATGCAGCTTCTGCTAGATAACCAGCAATCCCTTTGTGCCCTTTGCTGGAAGCTAGATCTGCCGGTGTTCGTCCAGAAGGGTATGTGGGATTAGGATCTGTCAATGCACCAGGATCCGCACCAAGGGACACAAGGCAAGCAACTGTTCTCTCCCTAATATCAACAAAAAGTTTTGAGGGACAGTACTACCCAAAAAATAAGAAGAAATGCAAAGCAAGGATTTCCAGAGACAGAAAATTGAACAGCAAGGTTACAATCAGAATATGAGATTTACTGAAGCCTTGTCCCTGTGAAGGAAAACAAGATATGTACAGCAAAGAAACATATAATCACTCCGGCACACTTGTACTCACTCCGGCACCCTTGGTACATTTTTACTATTCTAGAACGTCCATATCTTCTCTAAATTCTTTTTTCAAAGTAAATGAGAAATTTTGGTGGAACCAATTTTGGAGAAAATACTCACTGAAATAGATTATATGTTGATCTGATCCAAAGGGCATGATAAATTTGAAAACTTTGTCCACTAGTACAAATTGAGATCTTTTGATTGGTGGAGTAAGTATCTAAGTTACTGTAATTATATTTTTTTGATCCGATAGAAGGGCACGGCGGCCAAAATTTAACAAAGAGAATGATTGGGAAAAGGAACAGACAAAGTGAGACCGAGGGAGTGCAAGGGCAAGACGCTCATGAAAAGGAAAATAAAAAAAATCAGGTCCTTACCTGCCAAATGATGCTGCCCAATGGAGAGCTGTCCACCCATTCACATCACGGAAATTGACACTTACACCAGCAGCTAGTGTGGGTTGTATAGCCCAATCGTAACCAAGTGCTGCCGCAAAATGTAGCACACCTTGGCCCTCCTCATCCAATACACTTGGGCCTTTTCCACCTTCAGCAACCTTTTGAAGGAGCCATACATGTAGCTTCTCCTTCAACAGCTTTTGTAGCAGCTGCTCCTTTACTTTCTCTGGAGAGAATTCTTCTTCTGAGGTAAGCATTAACATCTGCTCCCACTCATTGCTGTCCTCGATTAGTAGAGAACTAAGTTTACTGCTCAGAAGAGAATTCTCAACAGCAGAACTTGGGGGACTCACAGATTCCAGGGATAGGAATTTTACAAATCGCATACGAAGAAGTATTTCATTCGTACTGCCACAATAGATATCCAAAATATCCACATCTTGAATATTGTTATTTGTTCTGTACTCGAACTCTCGCACTTCACTACATGCTAACCTATTAGAACATGTTACGTAGAAGGGTACCCTCCCAGCCTTGTGTAATGGAGTATGGCAACGAAGGACACCATCTGCTATTATCTCTACTGGAACTTCTACTTCTCCAAACATGCATGACCATTTACAATTCTCCACATCGTGCTGACTCATCAAAAATTTTCCCGTAATCAAGACCTGAGCATCGAACAAATGACGAGACAATCAAATAATTAATTACATTAGTGATACAACATACTTTGACCACTTATATTATTCATACTGAACAGGTGAGACGGTCAATAACCCAGTTGAAATCACCATGGATAATACAGAAGATCATGCATAGCCATACGGCCCATACCTTTATTTCAGATCCTGCATATGCCCAGTTTGGTGAGAAATCAATAATGCTAAAGAGCTGATCCTGCGACAGAGAGGGACCCAGCATATAGGGGTCTAAGTGCGCCTGGGGGGAAACGCTGGAATCATCTACTCCATCCTCTGCTTCGACGGTTTCCCAGTATGTCCCAGAGCTAGACTGCACATGTGATTCATTTACATCTCCTAATTCTTTGCTCATCCATCTGTCAAAACTATCAAGCTTCTTTAGCTCTTGTTTTCGAAGGCCATCAAGATGAGGCTGTTTCAAAGGAGAAGGTTCAGCTTTTCCCTCTAATGCTGTATTGTCCTCTAATTCCGATTTCAGTGCACTTCCATCTTCTTCAGACGTGGGCTGTATCTGAAGGTCATTTTACAGAGTATATAGATTAACTACCGATAAAGGTAACATACTGCATCTGCAACTTTGATTAAACTAATTTAATTTTGAAACCAAAATAAGATCCTAAATAAACTGCAAGAAAAGATGACCAACTTCAAACAGAGTGTGCAAAGGACGATAGAACCCCCCAAAAAAAGTCATATGCAAGGGGAAAAAAAAATCATACAACTCCCTAACAAAGTTCCCACTAGACATCATGCCTGGACGGATTCTCTTCAAGGAAGCATAGTTTCAAGTTTTAAGAAGTGACAACAATCGAATGGTTGGACCATCAACAACAAAGATAAATTGTACAACCTTATGTCCAACAGCATGGACACATTAGCATATTAAAGGCCCTGCAGACAGAAACCTTTTTGCCGACTAGCTCCTAATAACTAGGGCATATCTAAGAGGTTTTGGGCGACGTTGAACCATTTGATTCTCCTTTGGTTTATGTGGTCTGCTAAGAAATGTTGAGGGCCCAAGAACGGGCAGCTGAAGAGTTGGGTGGGCCCACTGGGTTCGATCACCATCTGATGGTCCCGTTGTCGCTAAGGTTCCTAGGGAGGTACCATAGGAATAGTTCAGGTGGTGGTGAATATATGTCATAGAGATGATCAAAAAGCATTTATGGATGTCACAGAGATGGATGACTCTAATAATCTAACGTGAACTATACATAAAAAATTCATGTCATACGTTAGAATCTGTTTTGGTCAACACTATAGTGACAAATTCTTCTTTCAGGATATGGCAGTTTCTAGCTAGTTTGGGCCTTTGGGGTATATCATTTCTGTTTCTCTAGAACTAGTTCCTTTCACCTCCCCTCCATCCCAAACCCTTTACTACTAATGTGTCTTCGTAAAGTAAGTTACAAGGATGATGCAGACAGATCACCAATCATCATATCACAAATGCCTGAAAACAAATGGACCTTATTGAATCTCTGCATGACTCCCCTGGCATAAATCTATGCAGTTGAGAAATATTTTTGTTACTGTGCTGCATTAAGTAACTGTCTCTAAGATTACAAAATATAGCAGTAAATAGTTTTGGGTGGTTTGGGCCATTGCTAGGCACAATAGAAAAAGCTTGGGCTTCAAAGTATTAGAACACAGATACCAATCTGAAAGCAACAACTGTGTAAACTGTAAAGTCCTATAGCGTGAGCGCTTATGAAAAATGTCCGGGTATGCTGTGGCACAGCTCTTCATATAATGACATCAAAATACAGGATTATTGAGATTTAAAATTGAGTAATTGTAGACTTGGAGAATTGAACTTTAATCATCCATGTTGCAGCAGGCCCTTGTCTTATGCAAAATGATGCAAGATTAGTTATTTAGGGGATGCAAGATTAGTTATTTAGGCAGAGAAGACAAGATAGCCTTTATCAAATTTCTAGCATATAGCAGCATATATTGGCATCAGAAACTACAACTATATCACTACAAGGCATGGATAAAGCATTTCCAGACATACCTGCCACTCATCTTGGAGATGTGGGTAATTTCCATCCTCCCCAGATTCAACAAAGCCATCAGAAAAAAATGCCCCTAGGAGCTCGTTTCCTTGTCCAGGAATATAACTTGTGTCATGCCCGTGAGAGGAAAGTGCTGGCTGAAATGGAACAGATTCCAATCCAGCGCTACTGTTTTCAAATACATCCTCCCATGATGACAAGTCAAGGTGTTTCTGGCTAGGGTATGTTAAATCAGCATTAACAATGTTTTTACCCTTATATCCTTGAATGAGTGAGCCAAAATCCATGCCAGAAATAGCAGTTCCTTGATAATCATCTGTTAAAAATTTGAGTGTTAAAACTCTTGATACCTCTCATTACGTACTTAGAACTAGGTTGACTTAAAAAATACACTAGAGAAGCAATAAAAATTAAGGGAGAAGGCATCGTACTTGACAAAGGCACTGGATAGTAAGGCACAGATAGTCCATCCTCTATCTTCTCCATTCCACGTGGTTGTAACTCGAGAAATGAGTGCAATCCCGAACTTCCTTGGTGATTATATGCTGCAAATAGATTTATTGTCCACGGAGTAACATTAAATTGTCAACATGATACTGATTGTTTCTAATGATACAGAACTGAGAAAAGAAAACAATCACTCACTTGACTCTGCATCCTCGTATTCGGAGGCCTGAGGGCTGCTCAGGCTTGTATCGTGTGAAGCTACTTGGTAGCTGTGTGGATTAAATTTAGAAGATACAGAACTATAGACCTCGGAATTTGATACAACTTCGTCGCTTTCTTGGGAATTGGGAATAGCTTCTTCGGGCTCTTTAATGCGGTTATAGTTCGCCCTATGGCCCTAGTAAGAAAACAGAATTTTTAAGCCAAACAAGAAAGACTATATCAAACTAAGTATTTGATAACGCATCCAAATGCAGAGAATCAAATGATGATATGACAAGCAAGGTAATACATAGGTTTTAGGCCTGATATCAAGTGATAGGCCCAACATGCAGCACTACCATAAGCAATTGATGCCTCTAGCTCTAAGTTATTTGGGTCAAAACTTGATCCATAATTCCAACAATTATGGCTGTGTTTGGTTTGTAGTTTAGTTTAGTTTAGTTTTGATGATGTAAACAGGTGTAATGAGTGGAGAGAGATAGAGAGAGAAATGAGGAAAATGATGATGTCAACAAAACTAAAACCCCTTACCGAACAGGGCCTATATGGTTTCTGCTTCAGGGGTCAGAGTTTAAAGTTGCTCCATTACACAGCTGTAAGTTTCGATTTGTGAGTTATGCTCATTGTACCATATTCTACAGTACGTGGAAGATGTTAGTTTACAGATGATGTGCATTATGGTCCAAGGTAGAATGCCCTAACATTTTGAATCGTTATGCCACATTGTATATTTTAGCAATTCAGTTTTGCCGGTGATCAGGTTATTTATTGTTTTTTTATTATCATAGAGTAGATGGAGCTGGCACATTGCATTTGTGATGAGGTATTAAAAAAACACCTAGAATTGGGCATGCCAGATTTGGTTATCCCAACATTTGTTCTACTTTTATTAGTTCAAGTTGAAGACTAATTTTAAAAAGAACCATATGCAGCTCCTTAAAAAGTGTTGTCGTTCCCAAATTACAAGATAAACCATTCATTCCTCTTCACCATTTAACCCAGTAGAACTCATCATTCCACCCGGTAGAACTCAGAGAACCCGTCGACCTAACAGATGTGATGATAAAATTTCAAAACATTGCCTACTACAGCAATCAATGTAGCAAATGATAAGTTGGTTCAGAATGCATGAATCACAACTATAGAGATGCTCCACATCAGCAAGCTGCGGCAAGTCTCGAAGATTTTAACCAAACAATTACTTTCAAATAAGAGTTAATTTTGCTTTTATCCCTTTCTATGTAGTCCCTAAACTAAAAATTGCTTCTATGTCGTCCTCAAACTATTCAATTTCTTCCTATACGGTCCAATTGCTAACATTCTATCACATTTTGGACGGAAATTACACCACGTGCTGTTCACGTGTGATAAATCCCAAATGGAATGGAAGGGGTAAAAGGGTCAGCCCACATCCCCCAATCAAATTGGCGCCAACCCAACTGGGTTTCCCCCCGATATGTGGAACTAAACCCAGTAGTATATAACAAGATATCATTTACCCAATATATATATAGGGACCGGATCCGTGGACACACATTTTGCACACTCATTTTGACACTCCATCTCAACCATTGAAATGGAGGGCTGAGATTATAAATTTAATGGACAGGCCCCTCTCCTTCACAGCTGGAACCCTCTCTCTCTCCCCCAAAAACAACGCCGCCGCTGTCCTCTCTCCCGCTACCTCTCCCTCCAGTCCCAACGACAAGCCCACGCCGCTGCCGCCGACGAAGCGTGCCTAGTTGGAAACATCGGGATGCTCTGGAATTTATGAATCATCTACAATGTTTTTCATGGTTAACTGGCTGGAGAGCTGCAACAGACTTAAGTTCCATTGCAAAAGAAGTAGATTTTTTTTTCCTGAAAATATGAATATCAATCAGTTGAAGTTTTGGGTGAAGTTTCAACGAGAAGGGTTTCGACATGTTTGTGGATTTTACCATCACAGCTTTCGTCCTACCCGTCCCCTTTTCAAATGTAAAAGTTCCCTTCGGATTTTTCAGGAACTGGGTTAGCTGCTTTCTTCATTAACATTTCCGTTGAAAACTTTGCTGGATGGAAGTTCTATCTGACTTTTTCTTTAATTCAAAAGTCATACGTCGCTGGGTTTCTTCTATATATATTGATCAACTTGGTTTTAGTATTCTCTTCGGCATTTATAATCACCAATTTTGCACCAGCAGCAACAGGATTTGGTATTGCTGAGATTAAGGGGAAGAGAGAGAGAGGGGGGGGGTTTCCAACTGTGAAGTGAATGGGAGGGGCCTTGTCCATTTAAGTTTTAATCTCAGCCCTCCATCTCAATGGTTGAGATGGAGTGTCAAAATAAGTGTGCCTTGTCCCCAACCTACCCAACCTACCTCTCTCTTTGCCTTGTCCCCACCTCTCTCTCTCTCTCTCCGCGTATAGATACAAACGCACGAACTTTCCTGCGATTATTTTACTCCGTCATTTTCAAAATCTAATAGGTAACAGATTCAAAAACCAACACGAAAACCCAACAGTGGTATCGTTTCCTGTTTTCCCTCATAAAAAACTTTCCCCTTCCTTTTCAACTCTTCTCGAACGAACAATCATCGCAAACCCTAATTGCATCTCTTTCAGATTCGTATGCTCCCACATTTTCAAAGATCAGATCTCTGGCCAATTTCTGTCTCCCTTTCATGGCTGGCCATTACGATTCTAATCCTTTCGACGAAGATCAGGAAGTGAATCCATTTGCAGTAAGTTCCAAACATTGAGATGTGGATACATTGTTTTGACTACAATTGCTTGGACAACTGGTTTGATGCAGCGCTATGTTTATTCGTTTGGCTTAGATTTTTTTTTTCCCGGTAATACACATTATTGGTTTTCAGGCTTCATTAAAATTTCGCTGAGTAAATTGAAGAACCATATGTGGTTGATCTGAAAGGTTTATTGTATGCATAATGTATTTGTCCATTTATGTTTACTTTTGTTGCAGATCTCCAAAACCAATTGACTGAAATGGCATTTTTACCCCTTCCATATGGGATTTATCACACGTGAACAGCACGTGGTGTAATTTCCGTCCAAAAAGAGACGGAATGTTAGCAACTGGACCACATGGGAAGAAATCGAATAGTTTAAGGACGACATAGAAGAAATTTTTCCTTTAGGGACTACATAGAAAAAAAAGTGCATAGTTTAGGGGATAAAAACAAAATTAACTATTCAAATAAATGCCAGCAATGCAAGATTGCAATTATAAAGGAAGAAGTGTAACATAAATTAGCAACTTGAAAATGAACAAAATAAGAAACAGAAAGAAACCAAGCCTGTGGATAACATTATATCTGAACCCTCAACCACTAGAAACCACGGAGGAGTATTGTAAATTAGAGAAGTGCAGCAAGTGCTACATGCAAGAATTTTGATAGAAATGTGAACGCAGAAACGATCAGTAGCCTGAAAAGAAGCTACTAAGGATATAAAAGTTTCACTATTTCCCTTAGCAAGGTTCCAATCAAAGGCATTTATTTATGCACAGGAAAACTTGAAAGTTGAAACGAAAGCCAAAAGATAATGCTTTTCCATATTAAACAGGATACCATATAAATACCTTCGATACCGAAAAATACAATATGATAAACAAATGACTAATGCTCCCTCCATCCCATAATTTGTTTTTTTTTTAATGTCACACCATTTTTCGAACAAAAAATAAAGCATTTCTTCACACAGTTTTTTTACTTTAGTTCTTTAAATTGGTGCAAAAAGAATTTGTGAAATTTGCATGGAAGGGCCTTATTTTTCTGCCGTCATATAAGGAAAAAATAGTGCGACAAAGAGATAAGTCACTGTCTGCGCCAAAGAACGGAGAGAGAAACATTCAAACCTTTACTTCCCGGTAGTGGACAAGAACAATGTGAGAGAGCTCCCTGCAGCAGATGTCATCCAAATAGGAAGCAAATGAGAATGTGCAAGAAAGACCCATCCAAAAAAACATCTAAGAAAAAGATAAGGGCCCTATCCATAAAATTGTCCACTTTCAAGTTTCAAGGTGGAGTCAATTTCAGGAACTGCATAAAAAGTTGAAATATGTTTACGTCTACAGATGTGGCTTTAATTCCAACAATCATAATGATTACCAGGATGACGAAATCTGGTGGAAAACCTTTAACTCTATTTTCTCATTCCTCTCATAAAGAAAATACTAATGGGACTTCCAAATGCAGGGACATAGGTACATATGCGGTCGATAACAAGAAAAATTGGTCCCAGAACCTATTCGGCAATGCAATACTTAACAATACTAAAGAATCATACTTTGGAGTTTAGACTGTACCCATATGGAGATGCAAATAAGCATTTTTACAATAGAGGGAAGGAGGGAAGACAAAGGAGCAGACAGATGAACAGGTAGATAGATATGTAGATATATACTTACACAAATAAAATGTATATAGGGGGAGAGAGAGAGACCAAAGTGCAGATAATCAACAAAAAGAATACAAAGGCTAAATGATTTAAACGCTTACTCTTCAAGCAACCAATAGCTGCGCCTTTGGAAATTTTCATTTTCTTCTCCATGGGCATAATAGCAATGCAACACATCAATACTCCCGGCCTGAGAAGACCGTTATACGTATTAGAAACTTTGGTATTGTTACTATTGTAACCATAACATACAGCGCAAACTTCTCATCACCGCAGGTGGTGCAAAATTATGGACTGAAATCAGTAAAATGTTGCCTGGTCTAGACATAATCAACTTAAAAACAAAGCTTGTCTTCCATAAATGTATAAGCACCATCCTTCTGCACAAACCTTGAGCCTCTCGTGAGCTTCCTTAACTGTCTTTCCATCTTTTTTCTTCCTCCAGTTATGGCCATCTTTTCTAAAGTATCTCAAAACCTTCCGATCAAAAAGAAAAAGTGAACCACCTGAAAAGGACCACGCTTGTCAAGACAGGGTACTTTGCTCTGTTCTTCTCAACACTTCAATTCTAAAAAACATCTCAACAAAATCTAATGGGGAAATGACCAAAAATGATGCATTTTGCGCACCTACATTTCAATAATGCTCTTAACTATAACCCAAACATGAATATTTAAAGACAACCCGTTGCCCAACCATCTGGAATTTCAAACACAAAGAGGACGAACCAAAGGCCGCCAATGTAAAACTAAAGGCTCTTTAGTCAACTAAAACATCAAGAACAAGTACTTTCAGAAATAAAAGACAGGACCAAGAAGAACCCATATCAAACTTGTTGAATTGACAAATAAGCATCAATTCAAACTCCCAACTCAGAGAATAATGTCCCAATATATTGTAAACACTCCATGGATTAAAGAAAGGCAACAAAAAAAAAAAAGCAAACACATGTCAAGAAATCAATGTAAAGGAAAAACTGAGACACTGCTAAACTTGGTAGTGGATCTATTTGATTTGCAAGGCTATAATAGGAACCTCCACTAGGTAGTGCATTTGAACACAAGGAAATTGTACGTGACAATGACAAAACACAAAGGAATGGGAAACTAAAAATGAAAATTGGAAACAAAAGACCCAAGAAAAGGAGAGGATGGCACATTAATAGGCAATGTAGGATATCCTATCTTGACTGGTTTTATCCAGATAACGCAAAGTGATGAGTTGGTAAAGCAAAACTTGGGGGTGAGAGAGAACAAGAACAAAATGGGGGAATAGAGAAAGTACTAGGCTTGGCCTTTAGACAATGTGCATTAGACAAACAGCAAGGAAATATTCAGTTTAAACCAGCTAACTATACGAAACTACGAAACCCAAACATCTAGTTTCTCCCATCCTAAACTTCTCCTCCTTTTGTCAACCTAGTAAAAGATTCGCCTTCTAGAGCGGATATTATAGAAGTTCATCAGATGTGAACTTGGGGGCATAGTATTTGTGAAGGCAAAAGAATAAGCAAAAAAGGAAAATGGAAGACATAAAGATGAACTAGACCAACTTGACCAAAAAAAGAGTTTCTATGGCGGTACGGCCATAAGCAATTTAACCAAAAGATAATTCCTAAAACTCCAATCCATCCAGAAGACCATGTGAACATAAAAAGCATCTGTACACGTTTGTTTCATGCTTGTAGATCGGGCGATTGCGGCAAAGAATCATACTTGGAGGCATATTTGCAGGCTCTGGAGCAATACGAAACTTATTGTAATTTCGAAGAATTTCACAAATTTCAGCAGGTCGGAGCCATCGATGCTGGGCCTCCATGAGTATTTGCTCAATATCTGCAATCGGTCATAAACTCAGTCAGTAATCTGCTGCGGACAAATGCCCAAACAGGAAAGAGACTGCAACAAAAAAAGCCACTAAACTACCAGATTTGAAACGATGCTTAAATCACCCAGTTCCGTGGAAACACATATTCATCTATTCTAACAGTGAACCTAAACAATTTGGAAAACTTCACCGAATGGAAGCTTCCATCGCTTCTATGGCCACTAGATCTGCAATGACTCTGGCTCTTTTATTCACCTCATGCCCTACAATTCTCTGATTGTTTAATACTTCTTTCCGAAGACTGCGATTTCCAACCCCCCCCCCCCAAACCTCCCCAACAATTCTCCAACTGGTCCAACTCCACAGCCCACACTACCCTACCCACTTGGCGTCCAAGTTTTCCCACCTATCTAATCCAATCTAATCTACCTTAAAATCAGCACATCCCTATTCTCTACACTCAGGTTCTCCAATACTCGGAAGTGTAACATGTTTACTAGTGAGAGTGGCTTCAAGTTGAGGCGTAGCGTTCACATTTATACTAACAACTCGACAGATGCCCTCAACCAAGAAGGTTTAGATAATGAAGAATGAGTTTATGCACATTGTAAGTGTAGTAAACTAGCAGTAAAAAAGTAGTAGTAGATGGATCAAACACCATAAAAGGTCCAAGTCGTTCCCTCCACTTATCCTATGAGGGATCAAACCATGGAGATTGTGAGAGGCTCGAGGAAAAATTAATTCAAGGACCCAACAATATAAGCAAATTCGAATAATCTGAAGATGGGACCTAAACAAAGCATCAATAGTCAGACTATACTCGCAATAGTCTTATTTATGTAGTACTGATTCACTGAATAAGAATGTCGCTAGACAATTTTTCAGATAGGGATATTTTGGTAATTTTAGTTTTATCTACATTGGCTGTAAGGTCGCCTGTGGGTTGTTTCGTGGGTCAAGTTATCAATTTGGTTTATTTATGGTGAGCAATTTTTAATAGCAAATAGATTTAGAAGTCTAAGGAATCAGTAGTTTCCTGTTTTCTGTTTACTATCCTCCCCATCAATGTTCACAGAACCAGGAATATTTTGGTTGTGTTTCTCCTATTTTGTTGACCCCTAAACCTAAACCTTCCATTCAACACAAAAAAAAAAAAAAAAAAACAAACTTCCATTATTGTCCCTCATCACAAATGCAAATAGCTAAACAGCTTATGCCATGTTACTTGAGATATAGCAATCAGAAAACAAAAAAGAAAGCTCTAATGATGGCCTCAAACAAGTAATGCTTTGTTTTTAATCTCTCTTAAGAACTTGTGTGTACGCGCACCTTGATTAATCCCGGGGGACCAATCCTACCGTCCACAAGCTTGAGCAAACCAGTAATGCTTTTTTTCTAATTCTTTTTTAATAACTCGTGTGTACGCGCACCTTGACTAACCCGGAGGAGCAATCCCACCATTCACAAGTGAAAAAGTAATGCTTTATTCATATTGCTAACCTCAGAAACTAAACCTATACAGACATTTTCACTTGCTTATGGCATGGCATGTCTTTTCTTTTTTTCTTTTTTTTTTTGAAACAGGCATGGCATGTCTTCAGTTGCCCAATTCCACTGAGAGTAACAGTGACTACCAGATGTCTCTTTTCATTCAACTTATTTGGGGCAACCATATACCACTAAGAAAAAAATGACTACAAGATTTCTCTTTTCATCCAACCTCCTCATTTTCGACCGGAACAAAAGACCCGCATAACTCCAGGAATTACCGACACAAAACCAGGCCAAAATTGGTCAATATGGTTTCCACTCAAAATTGGTCATTTTCAACTATTTTCCAGTAATTACCGAAACCATGGCAATGACTGGTCCATATACTCTCCACTGAAAAATCTAATCTTGATTCTCCACTAGTTCTCACCACCACGGGATAGCAGCGACTACAAGCTTTCTCTTTTCATTCAGTCTTCTAAATTTTCAACAAGAACATAAGCTCTATGTAACTCAAGTTTCAACTATTTTCCGCAAATTAGCGACACGAAACCATGGTCAAAATAAATCAATGTCTTCCAGTTAAAAATCTACTCTTAATTCTCTAGTAGTTTTCACCACCACAGGATAGCAGCGACTACAAGCTTCCTCTTTTCATTTAACCTACTTATTTTCAACAAGAACATATAATCCCCATAACTCCAGTTTCAAGTTTTTCCTGCGAATCACCTGCTCGAAACCATGTTCCACTAAAAATAACAGTGACTAAACTTTCCCTTTTCATTCAATTTATTTGGGAAACCCTATTCCTATCAGAATAAACCTGACTCATTCAGTTTATTTGGGAAACTCTATTCCTCTAAGAATGATCCACCTAACTCCAGTTTTCAACTATTTCCCACCAAATTCCGACACAAAACACGGTCAAAATCCATCAATTCAATTTCCACTAAAGAAACCAACTCTAGATTCTCCACTACTCTTCACCGCCACGGGATACTAGTATATTCATGTACATAGAAAGATTCCAAATAATCATAAAATCACACAAATTCCCTAGCAAACGTAAACAATAAATACCAAAAGCAAAAGAAAAAGATGATCAAATCTGAACCACAAAAAGTCAACCTCAAAAGTCTACTAGTACTTTTCCAACAACTCACCTAATTGAGCGCCGAGCCCGTACCGCCTAGAGTCCGACATCTTATCTTCTTCTTCTTCTCTATCCAACACCGATCTCAAAAAACGAACTAAATCATCACTGGATTTTACCAATTGAGAGCTCGATCGTGAACTGGAACTACTGAGAGAGAATCGGAGTTTGCGTGAATCGCCGCGATTGTGATCGAGATCGTGGATAAGAGAGAGAGAGAAAAGGGAAAAGGGGAAAAGGGAAAAGGGAGAGGGGAAAAAGGAAAAGGGGAAGGAAGGAAAAGGGTTGGGAGGAAGCTTCTGAGTAAAGGGTGGTGTGATAGGGCCGCCGAAATGGAATGCAGTGATGTTTGTAAGATTTTGGCAGGGGATGACTTTTCACACTTGTGTAAAATAAGGGATTTAATGACCTAACACATGTGTCATCCTCTGTTTTTCAAAGAAGATTAATGACCTAACCCAGTTTTTGTTTTCTGTTTTTTTGCAAAGAAGATTAATGACCTAACCCAGTTTTTGGTTTTTAAGAAATTTTTTGCTTTTTTTTTTTTATGTGATGTGTGTGAGATAATAACATTTTCTTGTTTTTTGGAAAAAATAGTTTTTGTTAGTGGGCCCACCCCATCAAAGATTTAACATGCTAAAATTTAACATACAAAATCTATTTAGTTGAAATTATCTATTTTTTATGGTAAAAAAATTAAAAAAACTTTGGTAAAAAAAATTTTGCACTTTCGCAGTATAAAAAAGAAGTCCAAATATCTATTAAATCGAAAAAAAATTGATTAAATTTTAAATCGTCAAAAAAATTAAATTTTCATCACGGAAATGCAATATCTGTAAGTTCTCATTTTGATGACCAAACAACTAGTTTTTTACGAAGGAAGTAGTATGAATTATTAGTATTTTTATTATATGATTTGGATAATTTCTTCTATATTTTTTTTTTGCCAATCGATAAGTAGAGTTAATTTTTCATTATTGTTAAATGTAAACCATATTTGTAAGTTCAACCTTTTGATGACCAAACAAGAGTTTTTTTACGAACCTCACTCCTATAAAAGTGGCTGAATTATTAGTGTTTTTATTTAATGATTTGGATAATTTCTTCTATTGGTATTAATGTATTTGTTGTTTATGTAAAAAAAAATTAGAAAAATGAGATATGAGTATTTGATTCAGTCACACCTCTACTGATGTTCGATAGAAGTGATATTTTACAAAGACGATAAGCATGTAAACGAGCTCGATATCTTCTAAGATTATGTTTGATCCTGTTTTTGCGTCACACAAGTGACACGTCTGAGGAATCTTCAAATGAAAAGATCTTGATTCTTCTTTTTTGACTTTTCGACGGAAATTTGGGATATTTTCACCTCTTACTAACCGTAAAACAATGCAATAGTACGTTTGGTATCATCACTTATTATCTTATATTAGTGTTTTACTTCATGTGTCTAGATAAAGACGCAATGTAAGACACTCAAACAACGATAATTAAATCAACAGTTTGCTCTAGTTTTTAAGTGTTTAATTGAAAACCGATATCTATTTTTAAAATATTTAATTTTAATCATCAGTTTGCTCTATTTGGTCAAAACATACAAATTTAATCAATTTATTTGATTTGAAAAAATCTCTATTAGTTGCTTCGGTTTTCTTATCAAAACATATAAATTGTAGTCTTATTAGTGCCCACCATGTACTCGACTTTAAAGAAATCTTATTTGAATTTGTTAATTTAAAACTAGTAGATTTTTTCGCAAAAAAAAAAAAAAAACCCCTAGTATTCCGTAGTTTGTAAGCACGATATCTAAAAATAATGTGTAATTTGAAATCGCAACAGGACGTTAGTAGTGCAAATGATCGATTTTATGAATAAATTTGATTCTCAAAATCTAGAATATTAATTTAGTTATTGCCACAAAACCAAAGTACTTCAATTCTTTGTTCCGTACTTGGTAATAGTTATGAATTGTAATATTTCGCCCTCCATATTCCATGGACTTCTGTCCAAAAAAATATATACTATGGCTAGACCAAAATGTGTACATTGGGTTGTGTAGGCCCCGATGTAGGTCTCACGTAAATTATCCAAATGGTTTCATTTGTTTAAAATATTTTTTTTGAGAGTTTCTTTAAAAACTGAGCTCCATCGGATATCGAGAAAAACATTATTTATTAATTTCATTTTTTATTTCTGAATTCAAAGGGACCCAAAAAAATCGAATATATGGATTAAGTTTTTATTATTTTCGGTGGAATTTATATATTTTAAAATATATTTTAAATAAATTAAACGACATACATTATTTGTGTGGGACTCCGATATGATTACCCAAAATCCGGTGTAGGTGTACTCATTTTATTTTAAGATTTTTACCTCTAGATCTAAAAAATAGGCATCTAATCACCATTAAGATAAATCACTCTTTTTAATTGGAGTACTATTAAGGTAAGTTACTATTTTTTGGGGCTTAGATTTATGGTGCACTTTCCTATTATAAAATTTTAGTAGTTTTTAAAAACATCTAACGGTTTATGACTTTCAAAGTAGACCCTAGGGTTTCGGGCATTTTCATATATATATATATATACAACATGCACCAAACTCCCGCATTTTAGTATTTAAGTTTAGACACTTTTATAGGGTACTTGGGGGTTTAGGTTTAACGTGCGCTTCCTATTATATGGTTTTTAGCCAGGTTTTACTTTCACTTTCATATGGGAGGGGAAGTTGGATAGTAGTACCTAGGATTTTAGGCATTTTCATACGATACCCTAGGGTTTTAGGCACTTTCATAGGATACCCTAGGATTTAGGTTTAGACATTTTCATAGGGTACCCTAGGATTTAGGCACTTTTCAGTGCCCATACGAGGTGGAGAGAGAGAGAGAAAGAGAGAGATAGAGAGGGAACAAACTTTAGAAAAGGTTAAATCCTCTCTTGCCTAACATTTTCAAAGTGAACAAACCGAAACAAAGTGAACAAATTGGGCGGTGCTTTGAAGAGAGAGAACAAATTGGGCGGTACTTTTCTCGAGATGGTTGACCAGACAAAGCATGACCAACAGATTGGCGGTCTTTGACCCGTACTTTTTGTCTCACCTGTCTCTCTGTTATTGTCTCTTTTATGTTTGTCACACCCAAATCCATTGAACAAACTTCAGGCCTTCAATGTTACTATATTTTTTTATTATTATTACGTCATTCTAAGGCTGGACTTTTATAAATGGGGCGTCCAATAAAACCACGCAAATTGTTGCCTGCAATGTTGCGGCGAGATGTAAAATAGGCTAATTCTGTAAGATTTCCTCTGAAATATTGGCAGCCTATTTTGGCTAATCAAACCAGATTTTTCTGCCTTTTACTAAAAAATACATTTATTTATTTGCATCATTTTTCCTAAATTATTATTTTGTCTCCAGGAAAGGAATCTAAAAGTATAACATTATGAAACAAAATAAAATATTTTTTAATAAACAAAAATAATAATCCAACCAGTCTGACTGTTTTGAATTTTTTGTGGATTTTTTAAAATTTTAATCATAATTTTTTACTTTTTAAATTATTATTGTTGAGAGGGCTTAATAATCCATAAAAAAATGATGGAAAACTAACATTGGCTTTTTTTTTTTAATAAAAAAAAATTTGACAGAATGTAATAGCACTAAAAGGAGAAGTACTTTGTGTCTAAATAACTACACCGGATTTGTTTTATTTCATCATTTAGATTAAAAAAAAAAGTAATTAAATAATCATCCTGTTTTTGGACATCATTCATCCTTTTTTAGTGTGAAATACCTTTTGTACCATTTTTATTATTACCTAGTTATATGTGTGCATATGATTTCCTAATTAATGGAGATTTGATTAGGATTGAAGTAAATTTTGTTTCCTAATCAACTGGAATTTGTTTGGCTATTTTAAACATGATATAGAAAGAAATTCAAAATGATGATTTGATACACAAAATTCATGGGAAATTCTATCACAGTTATCTTGAAAAAAGGACTATGTATCCTAGAATCATGGTAAAAAATATGGTCCTACCAAATAACATGGTAAATTTCAGTAAACATAAATTTTGTCACTTTTCATTGTAAATTTGAATAACCATTCGAACAAATTTCATGATAAATTTGAATAACATGGGCCATCAAACCATCCAAAATTAGCAACACATTTCATGGTAAATGGGAATATCATGAATACCATCCAATCAAATTTCATGGTAAATTTGAACTTCATGTATAGTTTCTTGCATTAACATTTAAGGTGTCTTGCCATTATACTCTGCCAGTTTGTGCTAAACAAAATTTCCGAACAATTTTCAATGGGAACCGATTAGAAAGGCGAGGGAGACGTTTATGGAGCGGGGTCCTGACGTCCGTTTAGGATGGTTCTTGTGAAGATTTGGAACAACGATTTGAGGCACCAACTAGTGAAAATTTCAAACCTCGATTCGGGAGATCAAGGGTGGAAGAATTAGGATGCAATTTGGGATAGAGGATTGTGAGTTTTGGGACAAGGAGTGCTGATTTGGGATGATTTTTCTGGTGTTACAGAGTTAGGGTATAACTTTGAAGGATAGTTTGTTAAAGCGTAATATGAAGGATTGGGTTTTATCCCCTAATCCCTTAATTATAGGGGATGACCTACTAATATTGAAAATAGTCCAATTTTTATGTCTCCCATATAGTATATTTGTTTTAGTCCCCAATCTCCTGATATACATACAATAAAGTGCAATATTGGGTTTATTTGAATTTTGGGATGAAAACATAATTCCAAAATAAACACAGGATGAAAACAGAGTTCAAGTGGGTTGAAGGACTATTATTCAAGTGCCCTAAGAAGAAAAGGGGGTAGTTAAAGAATCATCCTATTTTTGACATCACAAAAGTTTCATCCTTTCTGGTCATATTGATAAGCCCCCAATAGTGTAAATCAAGGGGCTAATCTCTCCCGTTTATATCACACACGCATGCATTTCATAGCTTAATCATTTGATTTCGCGCGTAGTTGTGATTTTGATAGTCTCAGGTGAAACTTGTGAATAAGGTGTGTTTTGACGCCGTGATTTGACCAAAGGGGTACCCGAGTACCCAAGGCCACGTGGCACTCTGCGACTGAGCCCCGAGAGCCAATAACAAAGCACCATACAAGGTTTGGGGAGACCAAAAGGGCGGGAGATGAACAAAGGAAGAAAGAAGAAAAAGCTCAGGAGATACCGGTAACTTGAAAAATGGGATACCGGTATCCCTGAAATAGAAGGTCAAAGAAGGAGAGATACCGGTAGCTGAAAAAATGGGATACCGGTATCCCTGAATCAGAAAGCACTTTGAAGATAGATACCGGTAGCTTGAAAAATGAGATACCGGTATCCCTGACAAACTTTCAGATATTTTTGGCCCGATTCTATATTCTATGAGATCCCATGACACTTTTGTAATTATTTGGCACGACTTTTGGGGCCTATAAAGGGTCCCCAACCTCAGTATTTTAGGATTAGTTCTTATTTTACCTTCTCTCTCTACCTCCCTTAGTTAGTACTTAGAATTTGCTCCACCCTCTCTCTAGGATTTGAAGCTCTTCCATTTAGTTTCAAGGTAATTCGTCTTCTTTAATGTTGTTTATTTCATTTTCGTCAAGTTCTTCGTTTCCTTGCTTTTCTAGCTTAATCTTTTGAAACCTTAGTTCTAATTGTTGTTTGTTAATTTCTCAAAGTTTAAAGTGTTAGACAAACTTAGGATAAACACTAAAAATCAGTTTTTAGAGTTATTCAACATGTTTTTAGTTTTCTTCCAATTTCTAAGTTTATTTTCTAGTATAATGTGTGAGTAGTCGTTATAGGCTTAGTCATGGGGTGATTAGCACTCCATGACTCGGGATTAATCCATCCATCTCATTCATAAGCATACATCGCTTGTTTACCGAAAATTTGGGGTTTCACTTTATGTACCAAAGAGTGGGTTTGTTAATCCCTTTGATCACACGTAGCCAAGAGCTTGACTACTTGGCATGTGTGATGCTTTGGGTGATGTCAACTCATCCGTTTGCAAAACGACCTGAAAATCCCTAATCTTTGGTAAATACATTTTTCTAGTAAAGATTTTAAATTCTAAACTTTCCGTTCGGGGGCATTTAACGATGCCCCGAGCCGGTTATCAAGAGGGGATGGATTAACCCGAGTTATGGTTGTTAAATACCCCTAGACTTTGCCTTAGTTTAATTAGTCTTTTTAAACTTCCAAGTCATTCTCGAAGTCGAGAGAATTCCACCAAACAAACTACAAAACCACAGTTTGCCGCTTTAAGGCTAAAATCGTCATTCACAAGTCAATCATCACGCTCAGCGCATTCGGTCTCTGTGGATTCGACCCGGTCTTACCGGTTATCTTGCTACGCGATACCTAGCCCTACGTTTGGGGCGACACCTTTTGCAATACAATCTAATGTCGCAAGCACATATTTTTTGTTAAATTGTATCGGTGCATAACACAAGTTCACGCAAAACCATTAATTCATATCTCCTTTCACGTAGAATAATTTTCATTGGTTTGGAGATCCCTGTTTTACAAAGGGTGATTCTATTAACAACCCTTTTTTTTCTCCATGCAACCCATTAAAATGTCCTCAATTTCCATTGTTGACTAAAGACCTAAATGCCCCCACAATAATCTTAACACCCAAACTCCTCTTCTTCCTCCCTGCTTCTTTCCCTCCTCACCGTTCCAAATTTTTGAAGTCTTCTGTGAAGACAAAATCTCGCCACCTCCACCGCCACTTTCACCCCCACCCCCACCGCCATGCCTTTTCCACATGTAAACTTATTGTTCTTCTCACTCTCAATGGAGAATGAAGGAGTAGACATCCAATCAATGATGGGTTGGCATTTGAACATTCGAACACCAAGAACAAATCTGGAAAACTGTAATTTTTTTCCGACATTCATACCCCGAAATATGTAAACTTTTTCAACATATCGATGTTGAAACTTTTCACTTAATCAAAATTATGCAAGACAAAGTTCAGTAATAAATTGTCTACTTAAGTTACTTTTTTCATCATCATAATATCGAATTCTACGCATTACATCAACATTTGCATTCCGAAAACGATACCTGAGAAATTCACATGTTTGATTTCACAAATTTCGACATTAAGAAGCTGAAAATATGGTTATATTTCGACATGTTATTGTCGAAAACAATAATATTTTATCCACATGTATTTAGTTCGACATTCGAAAGTTGAATATAGACACGACAGGATGATGTCAAACATAGACAGAGTCATTTCCTACAAATTTCACAAGTATTTGGTTCGACATTAAGAAGCTGAATAGAGACATAAATTTCAACATGAGGATGTCGAAAATAGACAAGGTCCAATTTTTAAAAATTCGACCTTCAATGTAAATCGACATGTGGTTGTCGAAAATTGGTGTGTATTTCGAGATTCAAAGTATGAAAACTGGTTGCGATGGTGAATGTCAGATTATCAAACAGACAATGGAGAGAGAGAGAGAGAGAGAGAAAGAGAGAGAGAGAGAGAGGAGAGGTGATGGCTGGTGGTGGCGATGGATGGTGGTGGTGATAGGTGGCTATGGCAGAAGGTAGAGAGAGAGACGAGATAATATAGAGAGAGGGTAGAACGATCGGTGTATAGGGGGGAGAAGTTAGATTTAGGTCTTTTTTTAAGGTTAATGGTATTTTGGGTAGTTTAGGTGTATTTTGTGGGTCGTATGGAATAAAATTAGTTTGGAAAATTTTAGGTGTAGGTTGAATGGAGAAAATAGGTTACATGGAGAAAAAAAAAGGTTGTTAATAGAATCACCCTTTACAAAAAGGGTTTTCTGAAAATGAAAATTTCATACAAGTTCTACAAAAACGTTTACTGTTCGATTGCTAGCATTTGAAATAAGTTCCATATGAGTTCTACAAAAAAAGGTTTTCTAAAAATGGTTATTTCACGAGTTCTACAAATCAATGACAATTTCTATTGGTTATAAAGAGACGAGAAAAAATGTTTTTTAGGAATAATTGCATACATGATTCTTTTTTCCCCTCTTAGAAATGGGTAATTACTTGACCAACTGGAGTCTGGATTGTTAATGATCATGGTGGCCATTGATATCACAGAGATCTTCAAACTGTTTTAAGTTTGGTGTTCAAATCACTCCAACAAAAAGGGGCATTCCCCGCATTTACTTCCCCGCGTTTCTTAAAAAACCCCGGAAATGGTCCATGTTTTGATCCGGGCCGGGAAAAAATCACGGGTCCCCTTTTATTTCCCACTTTTCTTTTCCCTCCATCTTTATTTCCTTCTCCTTCCCAGACGACAGACGTACAAAGAGAAAAGGCCCTCTCTCTCCTGCCATCTCCTCCGCCGCTGCTGCTCTCCGGCGATCTCCTCCATCGCAGCTGCTCTCCGGCGATCTCCTCCACCGCTGTTGCTCTCCTGCAATCTCACCATCAATCAAATCCTGGTATCTCTCTCTCTCTCACACGAACAAAACCCTAACACCATCTTCACTCGAGAATGCACCCACCATCTTCAGTCGACCTACTCTCTCTCTCTCTCACTCAATCTGAAACCCTCTTGTTCTCTCTCTCACGAACAAAACCCTCTTCTCTCTCTCTCTCTCTCAGAAAATCTGAACCACCCACAAAACCCACCCACCACAGATCGACCTACTCTCTATCTCTCTCTCACTCTCTCAATCGACCTGCTCACATCAAAATGGAGATGCTCTCCCTCTTCATCTCTCTAACTAACCAAACGTAGCGGCAAAACCCACAACCGATCAAGGTACGTAACTGATGGAATAGGCTCAGGCTATACGTAATTAGGGGTTTTCTTTGTATGTATGTGTATTCCAAGCTCTCTCACTCTCTCTATATGTATGTGTATTTCATATTTGATAAAAAAAAATTAGGGGGTTTCTTTGTTTTTTTCACTGAAATTAGGGCTTGTACTTGTTTGGTTGTTGATGATAAGGAAATTAGGGGTTTTCTTTGTTTTTTCCACTAAAATTAGGGCTTGTAATTGTTTGGTTATTGATGAACACATTTAGTACAGTGTTTAGAGTGTTATACTCACACATGCATTTACAAATTCTTAACCGTAGCTTTCATTTTATCTACTACCGGATTCTTCCAACAGTGTTGTACAGATTTGCATGGGTTGGGTTATTTTTTTGGAAAAATTGTGCATGAAACTAGGTTTTGTAATGATTGCATGGATTTTGGTGTGCTTAAAAGTAGTGGTCCCATTTTTCCATTACATTAGAAAAATCTGGCATTGTAGTTGGTGTGTAGTGGTCCCCCTTACATTAGAAAAATCTGTCAATTTTCCATTACAGATTTCCAGTAGAGTAGTGGTCCCCGGTCAATTCATTTTCTATACATTTCACACACAGCAAAACCCATTTCCATTTCACACTCAGCAAAACCCATTAGTCTATTTTTGACCGGACAAGGGAGTTCACTGATTATCCTAGTCAGAGAGGACAATAATATTTTGAAACTTAACTGAAAACATGAAAGCCAAAAGTGAGAACCTAGTGCATCAGATGAGTCCAATAGTTTTGATGCTGATACTGAACTCCAATTTTTTTTTCTTTCCTTCATTTTTTTCGTTTTGGGATAAAACTTCATAGTATAGTTTGTTCAAGGCACGTGTGCTGCCATCTGCTTTTGTCTTTCATGTTTTGTAGAATCCATCTTTTTTATGAAATCGTGCACTATGTGATGATGTGTTTCAAATTTGTATTGCAGTTGTCTTTATCTGCTTCAAAGTTACTTGATCGTGATATCATCTCCAAGGTAAGCTTTTTTTGTATGATGTAAGTCTAAAATTTATCTTCTTTTATATTGTGTCCTGTAGACACTCGGCGTGACCTTTATTATACTAAAGGATGCTTTTGGAAAACTTGCAATTTTTATACTTCGACTTTCTGAAGAAGACTTATAATTGCGGAGAATCCAAAATATAAAGATGGACCAGCAATTTGGATAAAGAAATTATTTTCTTTTGTGCTTATAATCTCGTTCTAGGATTATACTTTTTAGACACGGGGCCACTTCTATTTATCTTATCAGACAGGCACATGTTTGTGGCTGATATTATTTGCCCGTCTTAATGCTGAGGACCACCTGGCAATAGTATATTGCTTCTTCTCTTCGATATTTAGTGTGACCACTTTCCCTGTGGGGAGTTAACTTGTAGAAGGTACAAACAGGTTGTTTAAACAAATAAAAGCTTCTAAGGAAATTAAAATCCTTTTAGTGAATTGTGGAAATATCAATACAGGTGCTCATATTGAAAACTCCCTGTGCTGATGTTTTCTAGACTTCCTAGTTGATTGTCAAGGAGTTTATGTATAAACTATGAAGTGCTCGTTTACCATATTCATACTTCGGTTGTGCCTATCGGTTGGTGGTTGTTTTTTTCTATTGCAGTTGCCTATTCTCCTGAGAATAGGAGAAGAAAAAAATAGGATGTGGCGTCAATTTAAAACTTTGTAATAATCTGTTAAAATAATTCCGTTGACCTAAAAAGTGGTCTAAAAACCTGTTGTCTATTAAAATTCTGCCCCATATTCACAGGAGTGGAGAGTGTTGGGCTAGAACATGCTATGACTTTGATGCACCGAGTTGTAAATACTTGAGCGTAATAAATTTGTTTCAAATGCCAACATGGTGGTGCAGCAAGGTTCATGGGCAATTCTCTAACCCACTGTTTGAAAGTAAAGCTTAGATATGCATGTACTTCAATATATTTTCAAAATGTCATAAAATTGTCTTGAACCTGAAACAAGGCCGAGCTGGAAATGAGCTTCTTTAAATGCAAAGCAGTTTTGGAATTAGCTCTTCTTCACAAGCCCGTGTCTATGCTCAAGTCCATATCAGTTGGCAATAGATTGTGCTTGCCCCATTTCTGTGACGTTGAAGGTATAGGGTACCTTTCCCGGGGTTTGAAAAACGCTGGGAATTCCCAGATTTGTTGTAGTGAATCAAAATGAATTCATGTGCTAATTATTTATTTGCAATAATTCTACTAAATGAGTATAGTTTATTGAACACCATTAAATGTTCGTAGAATTTGTTGATTTGGTCTATGATATAATCGATTGTATTCTATAAATTTGTCTAATGAATATATTTTGCCTCTTTATCTCTTTGAAAATCTTATTTGATTTGTGACCTCTAATAGTTCATACTAATATAAATGTTCTTATAAATCTCTAGATTTTCGTGTATGCTCCAACATGGAGACAGTGTATTTAACTAAGATAGAATGACATTTCAAAAATTGATGAATGAGAAAGTTTGAAAATATTTAGCGTCGAACATAATGGAAAGGTTTGGAGAGAACACGTTTGGGAACAGACATGTAGTTGTATAAAAAAAGATAGTCTCCCACTTCATGTTAGGCCCTAGAGGTGAAATTATTGTCTTTGCACTCCTCTTGCCGTAATAATATTTCAATGTGTTTATTAGTGTATTTTTCATGTGAGATTTGTATATGTATTAAGCATTTTTTAGGTACTACAACAAATGTTATGTTCTAGACATTTCTTTTTTTTTTTTATGAATTAAATTGCATAGAATTGATTTGCGTGATAATTAGAGATTGCAGAGATTTTAGCCAAGTGAAAAACTTATTCGTGGTGGAGATAGAAACTTCTGATTCACGGGAAATCACTTACGTCATGCCACATCACCTAGTTAGAAGACTCTTATACTTAAGAGATTATTCTTACGTGGAAGAGCTACATAGATTATTAGTTTCAAATCTTTTGTACAGAGATTGTTTGTTTCAAATACTTTTCGTACTATTTGTTCCAAGAAAGAGTTGACTAGAATCATTTACAATCGTGACAAGCTTGTCACTAATTTTTCATAATTCTTTAGTTCATGGATTCTCCATGACAGAGTTTCTCTCTGTATCCAATCATTAGTTGTTCGAGGCACAGACTAACCTTAGAAATAAATGGAGTAAACATAAAATAGACCAGATTAAAAAAAAAAAACATAAAATAGACCCACATTCACACATCCTTCATTATTTTTCAATATCTATCCAAACAAGTCGCAAGATTTCCTTCCTTTTTCTTTTCTTCTATTTTCTCCACAAACCCCTCGCTAATTTCTGCCGCCTACGATTTGAATCCAGTCCCTATCATCCCTTCCTCTTTCTCTGTTTGATCCTCCCTTTTCTCGAATCTTTCTATGGTGCCCAAATGTGGTATTGGGGCACCGGTGCCCCAATACCATTAGATCCAAAATAAACGAATCTCAGCTATTGGATAAAAAAAAAGTAAGTGGTTTTGCCAAAAAAACGAGGTGGTTTTGTGGTTTTCCCTAAAAAAAACTCGCAATTTACTTACCACGAAAACTGTAAATACATACCACCAAATTGGCTAAGAATTACTACGAAATAAGGGAATATTGACCACGAAATAAGGGAATACTTGCCACAAAATAAGGCCGACTGGTCAATCCGGTAGCAGGTCACCATTTTGAGCAGGAAAATCCTCACTTTTTGGCCGTAGATAAATGGATGGGATATGAAATCCCATGGGATATGGGTGGGATATGAAATTCTTGGGATATTGCTCAGGATATCAATGGATGGGAAAAATTCATATCCGGTGTTTGTGTTCGACGGGATATTGCTCAGGATATCCGGTTTTTTGCACTAAAATAGGGAAATCCCATCCAAATCCCCCATGGGATTCTATTGGCCGTACGGATGGGGATTAAAATTGGGTGAGGACTCAAATCCCATCCCAAATAAGGTTACCAAACAATGGATTTTGGGACCCACTCCAACACACCCCAAATCCCAACCCCATATCCCCCTAACAAACAAGGCCTTTGGGGTTTTATAACACCATACCACTTTTTACTTAATCCACTCCGAATTTTGTCCTTTAGCTAAGCTTTTTTGTAGTGTGCAACATTAAAAAATGAGGTGAAAAAGGCTTCTGTTAATTTTTAAAATTTGTGTAGGTATATTTAATAGAACAATTTTTTGAAATAATTTTTTTAATCCTATAATAATAATAATCTCCAAATTAAATTAAATAATTTTAAATAATTTATCTTTAAATAACTATTAATTTTTGCAATTGATTAACATGATATTTTAACGATTAATAGTTGTATTTGACGTTGGGTAGTGCTTGATTGATGATTCATCACAATTATCGATTGTAGTCAGAGTCATTCGACTAAGAGTTTAAGTGATTGATCAGACAATATCATGTTATTACTAAATCTAGTAGTTAACAGTAGTGTTGGTTGAGAGCGATCAATGAATGATTGATACAATTGATTATTGTAGTAGTTAATACAATTGGCTAAAATGAATTGGTTAATTTAGGTTGATATTATCAATGTTATTACTCAATGTAGTACTTAACAATAGTGTTAGTTGACAACAATCATCCATAATGTCTCATTCAATATATTATTTAGTTTCATTGATTATTAAAGATAAATATATTTCAAATGCAAATAATACAAATTAAGTACAACTAAGAGACATTAAATATAGTGGTAGTTATGTTCCAAACTACCCTTATTATGGTGCATTAACTATGCTACATAAATGTATACTTACCTATCGTTAATACCATACTTACCATAATATAAGGCTATGAATACCTCACAATCTGATCTTTTTTAAGTTTAATTGAGAAGATAATAATTAACTCATTAATTGAGAAGATACTAATAATTAACTCAAAACAGGAACATGAGGTGAGGGTCCTAGTTTAATAGGCATTTTAAAGCTGATTGTTAAGAAATTAGGGACCTATCAGCCATGTTCTGAAGTCTTGGATAGTTTTATCATTTTCAGAAGTTTGTTTTGGGGTTCAATATGTCACCTCCGAAAGATTTGGGCCAGACTGTATCTTCTCCTAAGGTCCAAGGGTCATACTGTAATTGTTCATAAATTTCCAAGTTCCATTTGCATCTTCTGGGTTTCTTTTCATTACAGCATCTTCTGGGTTTCTTTGACAAATCACCGGCGGCTATTTGGCGGCCGGTTCCGCCGTAAATAAGCAAAGGAGAGAGAGAGAGAGAGAGAGAGAGAGAGAGAGAGAGAGAGAGAGAGAGAGATCACGAGCCAAGCCTACTGTCCGAGCCCTCTCACCATCGTCGAAGACATCCGAAACCACCTCGTTCGACCTCCATCTCTTCACTCTCAGTCACCAACCAAGTCAACCAGAGCTCGGTACTCAAAATTCTTCTCTCCTTCTCTGTTTCTAGATTCAACCAAGTCAACAAAATTCTTCTCTCCTTCTCTGTTTCTAGATCTCAGCAGAAGCTGAAAGTTTTTCTCCTTGAATTTTCCGACTTTTTTTTTTGTTTTGTTTTGTTGTGGGTACCATTTTCAACCGGTTGTAGCAGGTTATAGGAGAGAGAGGGGAGTGGCTAATTAATGGCTGAGATCAATTTAGAAGATCCAAAGGCTCAGAAAAAATGGGGGCACCGGTGCCCCAATACCACTTTGGGGGCACCACAGCCGGACCCCCCTTTTCTCTCTCTGCCTGATATTATTGGAGGAGATTCATATAAACATATACCGCGGGCGAGAGAGAGAGAGAGAGAGAGAGAGAGAGAATGGCAGTGGCGGCTTACGGTCAACTCAATGTGGAGCGTTTAGCGTCGTGGGGGTCTCGAAGCGTAGACTGCTTCGAGAAATTGGAAAAAATTGGCGAAGGAACCTATGGTTAACTACTTCATCTCTTGCCCCCCCTCGACTTTTATCGATCGTTATGTGTTCTGCTCGTTGGATCGACTAAGCCAGTGTTTACATATCGTATGGTTACAAATATGTGAATATGTGTGTAGTTAAAGGTCCTTTTTTACATGTGAGAAATATCTCCATTCATCATGCCTCTACAATGTTTTGGAACTCTCGAGCTAAGTCTAGCACATAGTGGAGTCTTTTATAATCTTCTTGAATATTCGGAACTCCTTCGGAACATAGTTGCAGGATCGTTCTAAAATGGGTGCGCTCCCTAGACGGGAGCTCGATTCCGCGCTCCCAAGAAGGGAGCTCGCTCCCATCCAGTGAGAACCCGCTCCTAAATAGAATGGGAGCTTCCACACTAATTTTAAGGACAAAATTCTCACTTCTCTTTTCAAATATATGCAAGGAAGAAGAAAAAGAAAAAAGAAGTAAGAGAGATTTAGGACTCTCTCTTTCTCGTCTTGTATTCTACTACTTATCTACGTATTTAGTCCATATATCTGGCATAAAAAATTCTATTAGATTGTCATTTCTCACTCATGTTTATATATATAAAATATTTATATGTGCACTCCTTTTGCAACTATAAAACATATGTAGGGGTGAGTACACTCCTCAAGGTTTGAAGTTCAATTCCCCACGGGGTGAGTGCCTTGAAGTAAGTGGGGGACCGTGACTCGTGTGGTCGTGCTAGGGTTTCTCGTTACCCAAAAAAAGAAAAAAAACACACTAAACCTCGTTTAAAGCTCGTTTAGTCATTTAGAAGCCCTATTTCTACCTAGCTTAGTCCTTGCCACCATATAGTACATTAGTGTAGGTTTTGAAAACGAAGAGTGTTCAAATTCTACCTGCGTGTTGTGCGAAATCTAGGATACAAGAAAGGAATGAATCTCTCGAATTGAATTGCTCATATCAAGGATTAATGATTTTAGCTGTTGATTGGAAATCTCCTGAATTATTATTATTATGGGATCAATCACATTTTGATGAGGAAGAGATTATTTTTTATGGGGCCCACACTTTTTTAACCAATGTGAGTCACTGTATTGTTGCATGGCCCTCCTTTGACAAAATCATTCTCCACTTTAGAGCATCCCCAATAGCCTCTCTAAAAGCTTGCCCTAATTAGTAAAAATGGGTTAATTTGTGTGGTAAGTCTTTGCTAATTTAGTGCGTTGATGGGTACTCGAATAGATAACTTTGTTCACTAAATTACACAAATTGAATAAAAAGAGAAATTATCAACCAAACAAGATGTCACCACAAAATTAAAATTCGAAGATTTCTAATTATGTGAAAATGGCCCCTACAGTCTTAGTTTGAGGGATGACCTCACTTGGCACACTTGCTAGCATTGGCTACTGTATGACCCACTTAGCTATAATTAACAACAATGTTAGTTGGATTCTTCAAATGTGTAAAGTATTCGTGTCTCAGATACTTAGACACTCGGATAATGGTGCGGAATCCGTGTCTGATATGTTTAATTTGGATATTCACATTGCAAATACATTTTAATATGCATAGAACTCCGACACTTGGACGCAACCAACACTTGCACCCGAGTCCATGTTACATGGGTATTAATGGGCAAGAACATTCCTTTCGTAATCAATGCATCCACGATCCAGATTGTACATATAATTAGGATATGTTCCAGCAGCACATGTAAGCTTTTGGGGATTGTAATGGAGCACGAGATATAGAGGATTCAACTGATCGTGTGAGATGCGCGTCTGTCACCCTTTCACGTCCATGGTATCGCCAGAGAACAACATAGAATTAAAACCAGTCCAGTTTTGACATTTCATATTCCAAACCATGTCTTTAAATAAGATTCTTTCTTTTGCATCCCAAAGCAGGGGTGTGTTATAAATGAAAAAGCAGAAGTCTCTGCAAAAAAATTGTTAATGTCAGTCATAATTTGAAAGAGTAAACTGTTGGTGGGCACAGAGAATTTCATACTCAAACACTACTCGTTAATCAAACATCAAACACAAAATTACATTATCACTCATCTCTTACTTCTCTCATACACAGACATAATCTGGTGGGGGGAGACCCCCTCTAGGGCTCCCCGTTACTCTCTTTTCCTCTTTGCTTTCTCTTCTCTCTGTTGCCCACACAAATATTGCACACATACACGATACACTTGTACGCTAAATAACAGACAACTCAATAAACAATCAACTACTTCCACAGCCATTCCTCTACTCCACTGTATAATTGGTCAACTCCCATCCATCTAATCTTTATACAAAGCCTTGGTCACATTCACTCACCATGTTTCCTGACCTCACCCTCTTCAATTTCAACTCCCCCTCTCCCTCTCTCTCTCTCTCAATCAACACACACACTAGGACCAAACAATTAATTTTACTATCTCAACATAAACCATGTGAATTACTATATTACCTCAAATTTTGAAGGTTGTCATACAGTATAACCGTACGCATCCGATTGCCTAGTGCATAGAACAAATCGACAACTCTTGGCACGACCGCCGGAGAGGTGATTGGATGACCTTGAATGACCTTCCTCACAATGGCTTCAAAATCAGCAATATCCTTCCGGATTCCAACTTCTATACTTCTAGCTGTAGTCATATCTGTGAAGTAGATAATATTCTAGGTCAAAAGGTCAAAACATTTTACTGTGGGAGTCTACCTGTCTACGTGTATAACAAGAGGTGCAATGCATAGAACAACTAAAATAAGATGTTAGGAACTTAGGACAGAGAGATTACATGCCATTTGTTAGCATGCACCATCTATCCAAAATATCATATGTTTAAGGACACAGAGATTAGCATTCAAATGGGAGATATTGGCATTAGAAAATTCTCTCATTACACCCTCCAGTGCAGTAAACGAATAAGTAAAAGAAAAGACCTGCTTGTCAAAGCTGGAATTTCCGGAAACAATTTGCTACGCTATGCTACTCTACCGGAGCCATAAGAAATGCAGGAGCGATAAATAAAGCTGCACAACTTTAGATTTTACTACTGTGAATATGCAGATCCCTTATTTTGGTTCTGATCTAAAGTTGTGCAGCTTTACTTATCGCTCCTGCATTTCTTATGGCTCCGGTAGAGTAGCATAGCGTAGCAAATTGTTTCCGGAAATTCCATCTTTGACGAGCATATCTTTTTCTTTTACTTATTCGTTTACTGCACTGGAAGGTGTAATGAGAGAATTTTCTAATGCCAATATCTCCCATTTGAATGCTAATCTCTGTGTCCTTAAACATATGATATTTTGGATAGATGGTGCATGCTAACAAATGGCATGTAATCTTTCTGTCCTAAGTTCCTAACATCTTATTTTAGTTGTTCTATGCATTGCACCTCTTGTTATACACGTAGACAGGTAGACTCCCACAGTAAAATGTTTTGACCTTTTGACCTAGAATATTATCTACTTCACAGATATGACTACAGCTAAAAGTATAGAAGTTGGAATCCGGAAGGATATTGCTAATTTTGAAGCCATTGTGAGGAAGGTCGTTCAAGGTCATCCAATCACCTCTCCGGCGGTGGTGCCAAGAGTTGTCGATTTGTTCTATGCACTAGGCAATCGGATGCGTACGGTTATATTGTACGACAGCCTTCGAAAGTTGAGGTAATATAGTAATTCACATGGTTTATGTTGAGATAGTAAAATTAATTGTTTGGTCCTAGTGTGTGTGTTGAGTTGTATGTTATTTAGCGTACAAGTGTATCGTGTATGTGTGCAATATTTGTGTGGGCAACAGAGAGAAGAGAAAGCAAAGTGGAAAAGAGAGTAACGGGGAGCCCCAGAGGGGGTCTCCCCCCACCAGATTATGTCTGTGTATGAGAGAAGTAAGAGATGAGTGATAATGTAATTTTGTGTTTGATGTTTGATTAACGAGTAGTGTTTGAGTATGAAATTCTCTGTGCCCACCAACAGTTTACTCTTTCAAATTATGACCGACATTAACAATTTTTTTGCAGGGACTTCTGCTTTTTCATTTATAACGCACCCTTGCTTTGGGATGCAAAAGAAAGAATCTTATTTAAAGACATGGTTTGGAATATAAAATGTCAAAACTGGACTGGTTTTAATTCTATGTTGTTCTCTGGCGATACCATGGACGTGAAAGGGTGACAGACGCGCATCCCACACGATCAGTTGAATCCTCTATATCTCGTGCTCCATTACAATCCCCAAAAGCTTACATGTGCTGCTGGAACATATCCTAATTATATGTACAATCTGGATCGTGGATGCATTGATTACGAAAGGAATGTTCTTGCCCATTAATACCCATGTAACATGGACTCGGGTGCAAGTGTTGGTTGCGTCCAAGTGTCGGAGTTCTATGCATATTAAAATGTATTTGCAATGTGAATATCCAAATTAAACATATCAGACACGGATTCCGCACCATTATCCGAGTGTCTAAGACACGAATACTTTACACATTTGAAGAATCCAACTAACATTGCTGTTAATTATACAATCTGGATCGTGGATTCATTGATTATGAAAGGAATGTTCTTGCCCGGATCCTAGGGAAGATTAACCTTGTCAATACAACTTCGCTTTGAAGAGATTTGGGGATTGGTATCATCAAAAGTTTCAATAGGAGATGCCTCTTGCACCATACATGGTTTCAACAAATTTGTCCATGATGCCAACTAACCAATAAAAAATGAAAAAGAATCAATAAACATTCTACCATCAATATCATCCTATATTATAATTGCAATCAATCTTTCACAAAAATCAATAGAGTAGCACATATAAAATCACAAATCTATAATCTAAATTACCTAATCACTTAAATAACAATGAATAGATAATAGATTAAGAGTTAGAGGGAGTTAATTGTCTTTACTTTTTAGGGCAAAGCTTGATAAGTGTGTAGAGACAAACAAACTCTCAATATTCAATGAATATATTCAAATTCTATCATCTCATCTTGATTGGTAGCTGAACATTGAAGGAATTGATAAATCAATTATCTACATTCATTTATTCATAAAAAACCGAACAAAGCCTAGGGTTGATTACAATAAATTATCACATTACCTATGAGAGAGAGAGAATGGGGTCACTGAGGTGGGCTTGGAACTTGGAAGAGGCAAAGGGGACTTCGCTGCCTTGCCTTCAGTCAGTCGGACTGCTCGAACCTCGAAGTCGCACCAGTGGTCCAGAGAAGAAAGTTTATTTTGGCAAGTGAAAAGTCGAACAACTGATCCCTTTGTTTGGGTATCAGGTATGCCTTTAGCTTTTTAGGTACTTCACGTACCTTTTTTTATTTGGGCTTTAATTTTTTGGGTTTCAATTTGAATTGAACTTGGGCTTTTTTTTATTGGTCCAAGTGTTCAATACTTGGGCTTTTTTTTGGGCAGGATTTTCAATTTATTGGGGCTTGAGTGTTCAATTTAATTTTGGTAGGGTGTTCAACAATAGACTAATCCAAAATTTTCTACATGTATTCTAAGGAATTTTTTTTTTTGGGTGGTCATGTGACCATTGAAAGCATAATGTGCCGCTGCCCCTGCCTCCGACAGTGGTGGTCGGCAGTAAGATCTTTGTGTTCAGTGGGCTTGAGGGTCCCGATTGGAAAGCGAGACAGTGGGCTGAAGTATACGACACTAAATCAGGCGGGTGGACTTTTCTCTCTCCACCTACACAATTGCCTACAGCGTATGGTTTGTTTGCTGTTGCTTTAACTGGTCCTTCCCTTGGAAAATTTCTAGTTGGTTCATGTGCCGATGATTTTTTTTACACTTATTATGTGGAGGACGGTCACTGGGATCGTTGGGATCATAAGATGGTTTGGGCCATTCTGTGCAATGTGAAGCCGGTGTCAGTCAACACCACGTTGTTCTGGTTTAATAACTGCAAGCTTCATGCATATGACTTGATCACGAAATGCTCCTACTTAGGGTGTATAAAGGACCTGGACAAGGTTATTCCCCTTGAATCCTTCATGCCACCCAATAGTCGCATATTTTGTCCAGCAGTGCATCATGTTGCTGACAATATGTTATCTTGCTCTGCGTTGAGTATTTCTCTGTTCAACACCAATCTGTCCTGCTGCATTGCGTCCAGTTTAGTATCTCTGATCTTGTCGTCCAAGTGGGTGAAGATGTATACTTGGATGCCACTGTTAGGTCTTCTAAGGCTTATGCTATTCCGATGCCAGATCCTCGATGCTGTGGTAATGTAAGCAGACATCTTACCCTGTTACTGCTTTCATCAATTTTATTTATTTATTTGTATCTGGTAAGTGCCGAAATATGACTATTTAGGCCCTCTAAACTACAGTTGTTAGTGAAATTTATTGGACAAGTGATGCTTGTTGTCTCTTTTTCTGTTTTCAAGTCCTTCGGGCTCATTGTCTATGATTTTGGATAAAAAGAGAGTTAAAAAGAAGCCTGGGATCAAAGTGCAAAGGGATTCAAAATTGAAAAGATGATTTATTATTAATTTATTACATGGAGTTAAATGGGGTTCTTATGCAATTGATACATTAAAGTTTAAACCCTTCCTATATAAATCAAAGGATGCCGACTGACTTGGGAGATTAGTTTTCGGAATTAGGGACAGCGGCATCCAAGCCATACAAGGAGTTAAAAAGAAGCCTAGATTAATTAGTTATAGAATCGAAGACGATTCGTGCCAACCGAAGATAGGTTATGCCCGGTTTTCAATTACATGCTATTTTCTTGGCTATATCGCTAGGGCTAGTAACTTTTAGCGAGTTATTGTCGTTTCGGTAATTGATTTCCCTAAATTAATATAATTACTTGGTTGCGAAGTTAGGGTGGATTCGAAACCCTAAGACTCTTTTCCATATTATTTAATTCACAATCTTTCTTCCTTTTCATTATTTAGATAATTTTAGAAATCAAACTCAATTCAACTTTTTCTTGAATTAATTTAGAAATCAATTGAAATTTTGCAACTTAGCCTTTTAATCCCTGAGGAGTGATACTCGGAATATTTACCACTTTTCATTTGAGCAGTAGTAATTGTTTCGTTTATAAATTATTTTTGATACGGAAACGACACGATCAAATTTTGGCGCCGTTGCCTGGGATTACAAGCACGGTTGCATTGCTTCAATTAATTTTTATTTTGATTCATAGTATAGTACTTTCTTTATTACTTATATTATTTTTGTTGTTGTGTTTTTTTTCCCTTTTTTTTTTCTAGTGCAGGATTTGGATTCTAGGGAAGAAAAATATTGTGCTGATGGTTACCATATGATGAAGAATGTTTGGTACCGATACAGAATACAAGCCAAAGCATTGTGAGTTTTTAATTTTTTTTGTATACATTTAGTAGTTTGCATTAGGGATTATTAATTTTATGAATTTTTTTTCTTTTTCTTGCCAAAAAAGAAAAGAAAAAAGGAAAAGAAGATGGAATATGTCTATCCTCCCCAGTGTTCAGAGTATGTCCAAAGGCAAGGTAGTTCTGCCCAATGGTTTCCTGAACCTAGTTATTATTGCTACTCCAACACTTATGATTTGGGATGGGAAAATCATACCAATTTTTCATGGACACAACACCCTTCGGACCCATAATACGCCCCATCCCCAAAGCAAATTTTTTCTAATAGTACTGATCAATGGGCCTACTACCCTACTTCCCTACAACAATCATATCAATCTCCTGCTCCCCCTCCACCTCAAAAATATTCGATAGATTTTCAGGAGAAGATGTTGCAAGCTAGTGAAGAGATTAAGGCTATTACCCAACTACGTACCCAAGAGTTTCACTCCAAAGCCCAATCTCTCTCAAATATTGAGGTGTACACGGACCAAATAGAAATTGTGATTAGTAGAAGGGATGAGGAAATATTATTCAATAATGAGCCAGTAGTGGACACTAGCCATGAGGAGGATCCATGGAAGGTAGTGGACATTAGGGATGTAGTGGATATAGAGTATGCGGAGGATACACAGGATGAGGAACAGGTAATCACCAACTTCGGAAATTCTAGGGTTGAAGAGGTCGTCCTATCAAAGGGGGGTGTCAATTCCTCTCCTCTTCAATTGAGCTCTATGTTTGAGACCATGTCAAGTGACCCAATGCCAACTCTCCAACTAGAAGTTCTACCACATGAATCTGTGTATGTACCTTTGGGCCCAGTAGAAACTTTCACCATGGTCACACCTTTGCATGTGACTCAAAATGAAGGGAAGAGAGTGGATGAAAAGTGTCAAGATTTTCAAAGTAAAATTGAGTGGGAATTTGTTTTTGGGTGCAATCGTTTGATTCCTGCTCATCGAACGAATCTAATGACACTACTAATTAAGGACACATTTCCTTGGTATTCGGATCATGTCCGAATTTTGGGTAAAAATAAAATCTTGACTCACTTATTTGAACACATCACTACTCAGCTTTTAATTGAGTCAAACAATTTTTGTTGGCATGATCCTTATATTGTGAATTACAAGAAGCGACTTAAATTGATTTGAGCTTTATTGATGTCTGGCTGAAGACATGAAACTTAGCGCTTCTTGGGAGGCAACCCAAGTGTTATTCATTTTTTTTAGTGTCGTCTTTGAGTACTTTCTTTTTCTAATTTGGTTTATTTTTCGTTTTGAGTTTATTTATTTATTTATTTTTATTTGGTTGTCGTGGAGGCTAACAATTGCAGGTGCTACACTTCAAGTTGGGGGGTCTCCCTCTCGCCATCTTTTACCCTGCTATTTGTTCTCCTCTACCAAGTACCAAGGTGATACCTTTCCTATCTTTCACTTTCTTGTCCTATCGTTTAGTTCAAGGCTTTCAATGAGGACATTGAATGGTTTAAGTATGGTTTAAGTTGGGGGGAGGAATCACTTTATTTTTATGCTTATTAGAGTCATGAAAAAGAAAAAAACATTGAAAATTTAAAAAAAAAAGAAAAAAGAAATAGTTGGATTCTTTTTGCACACGACTTGAGACTTGTCGAGATTGGCTCTTGATTGATTGAGTTTGGGATGCGATAGTCATTGTTTCGATATCAATAGGGCATTGTAGTTCTTTTTGCTAGCCTATCGTGAGAAATTTGTCATGGCATTTATGTTCAGCACCTTTACACGTCACGTCATTGGGCTTTGGTCACTTGTGAGTTGCAATTTGATTGTTCTTGATGGCTAGTTTAGTGGAGACTTATGCCCATGTGAGTTTCGAGCCTTATCATTTTGTTAGAGTGGTGTCACGTAAACTCTTGTTTGTCAGGAAAAGAACAAATTCGTTGTCGATCTCATTATCTTTGTTGTCAAGTGTTGGAATTTGCAATGAATATTACTTTTCTCTTGGGTTGTGGAATTGCATGGTTGTGTCGCCCCTAGGAGATGATCATAGGCCATTTTGGTACTTTGAGCTTGTTCGTATATTTCTTTCATGCACTTACCCTTTGTGATCCCATTTGAGCCTTTGACATGATGCCTTTTCTTGTTGAGCTCCACTATCCATATTGTCTTGAGAAAGGCTAATCAATCGTTTGTGGGGGTGTATTATTAATCGAAAAAATGAAAAGAAAAGGGGTGAGTGGAGAATATAATTAAAATTGATTGGTGGTGATCTTCCCCATGAAAAGAAAAAAAATGAGAATATAAAAAAAAAGAAAAAAAGAAAAGAAGCAAAGTTGAAATTAAATGCAAAGAGGGGAGACACCAAGAGACTTGTTGAAAAGAAAAGAAAACTGTGGTTTAAAGTGTGGGAGTTTGTTGAAAGGTACAAAGAGAGAGGTGGCGAAATGGAAAAAAAGAGGGCACACATTGATAAATTTGCCCTAAAAGAGTTGTTGTTAGCCTATCTTGGACACTTGATATTTTACCCTAACCTTGATACACATTCCCTTACCTAACGTTATAACCCGAATTGAAGTCCTATTTGATCTTAGGGGCGATGGGATGTGGATTGATGGTGGAGAGTGTCCCAATACTTGGCATTCCATTCATGAGATCTCGTGTCCACCGTATATAGAGCTTTCTTTTTGTGTCATCGTGTGCGGATTATTTTGCTTTCATGTCTCATAACTTCCATCCGCACACATTGAGAGTACATTATATGCACCTTGTTTCGAGTGAATTTATTTGTGAGTGCAAGACACGGTGAGATTTGAAGTCGAGACTCGGTCCGGAGAGAACTTTTAGTTGTTTTTCACTTGTGACCGAGGTCCTTGTTCACACTTGCTAAGTTTAGGTGCCATGACTTAGTTCTACATTTGATAGCATCTAGAACTACTTATGCCTCATGTCTTTGCGATGGCTTCATAATCTTGGCTTGACATATCAATGAGTTGTCTTACAGGTTTTTGGGTCTCATGTGAAAAGAGTTCACGATGTTTTGTGGGTAATCACTGCTGAAAACCCTCACGAGACTTCACTCGTCCTACCGGGGCCACCCGGGGGTTTCAAAGATTTATCATTCTTAGTTTATTTCCATTAGTTGCGTTTATTTTATTTTGCTAGGGACCAGCAAAGTGTAAGTTGGGGGGTGTGATAAGTGCCGAAATATGACTATTTAGGCCCTCTAAACTACAGTTGCTAGTGAAATTTATTGGACATGTGATGCTTGTTTTTGTCTCTTTTTCTGTTTTCAGGTCGTTCGGGCTCATTGTCTATGATTTTGGATAAAAAGAGAGTTAAAAAGAAGCCTTGGGATCAAAGTGCAAAGGGATTCAAAATTGAAAAGATGATTTATTATTACATGGAGTTAAAAGGGGTTCTTATGCAATTGATACATTAAAGTTTAAACCCTTCCTATATAAATCAAAGGATGCCGACTGACTTGGGAGATTAGTTTTCGGGATTAGGGGCAGCGGCATCCAAGCCATACAAGGAGTTGTTGTTCTTTGACGATGGAGACTAGACCAACATCTTCTGATTCTCTCCTACTCATGAGCAGCTACTCATCTTCTTAGGGTGTAGATGAAACCCTAACCAAGTAACTTTGTTTTTATATTAATTTTGGATTTTGATTATCGAAACGATGGTTGTATAACTTCGAGACTTATTTTTATGATTCGATCTTATTTTTCCTGTCTAGTGTTATGTGTTTGTTTTCGTTGATTGCAAATACATAGTTATGCAACAATTTTCTTGGCGCGTGAAATTGCGAATTAGGATAGTCTATGCCTAGGGAAGACGAGTCATGCCTAGATTAATTAGTTATAGAATCGAAGACAATTCGTGCCAACCGAAGATAGGTTATGCCCGGTTTTCAATTACATGCTATTTTCTTGGCTATATCGCTAGGGCTAGTAACTTTTAGCGAGTTATTGTCGTTTCGGTAATTGATTTCCCTAAAATAATATAATTACTTGGTTGCGAAGTTAGGGTGGATTCGAAACCCTAAGACTCTTTTCCATATTATTTAATTCACAATCTTTCTTGCTTTTCATTATTTAGATAATTTTAGAAATCAAACTCGATTCAACTTTTTCTCGAATTAATTTAGAAATCAATTGAAATTTTGCAACTTAGCCTTTTAATCTCTGAGGAGCGATACTCGGAATATTTACTACTATTCATTTGAGTAGTAGTAATTGTTTCGTTTTATAAATTATTTTTGATACGGAAACGACATGATCAATATCAACCATATCTAATTCAACACATATTTAGGTATTGTAGATTGGGTAGATGTATTTAAGAGAAGAATTTGTCGGGCTTCTTTGATGTAAGATTTTGGTGAAGTACGAGTAAAAGACACTCTGTAATAGTTGGAATATATGAAGACTCGATTCTTATCTTTGGGCGTAAAATGCTGCCAAAAACGTAGATTTTTTAGGTGTTTTAGACAAAGATTACACAAAATTGAATTGGTTTTCAAACTTGCTGAAGCTTCTAAGAACTTTTGGTTTTATGGGCCTGGAAAGCAGTTACATTTTGGATTGGTTGGGGAAGGTAGGGGAAGATGTTAGTATGGGGAGTTTTGTGGCTGAACTTCACAATGTTCTTGGGTTTTGAAAATAGGGATAAAGATCAGGGTACAGAGCCCATCAGCCCAGTACCGAAAATGCACAAAGGGCACGCGTGGACCCACTTTTGGGTCCCACACGAGTTTTTTTTTATTGAAACGGTGGGACTTCGGTTTACACACTTTTAACCGTCCGATTGAGTTGAAATTTTGTGGGGGCCCTCGGAAATTGTTTTTAAGAATAATGAACGGTTCGGATCACTCGTGTGAGACCCAAAAGTGGGTCCCCGTGTGCCCTCTGTGCATTTTCGGTACCCTGGGCTTTGTACCCCTATCATGGTCCTTTGAATAGTGCCCCGCGACATGTTTTGGTGTTACGGATTGACATGGCAATTGCTTTATGCTGATAGGGTAGAGGTAGACTTGTAGGGTTGGTTTTCATCTCTCAAGCGTGTGCGATCCTTTTCATATCCTATTTCCAATAGGCCGAGAGTTGTATTGTCTATGCCTATCGAAATGATGTCCACTTGACAATTCATTAGCATAGATTTGATAGTTTGTTCCACTTGACAATTCATCATACACAAGAATTTTTACGCGGTTCTCCAAAATTAAGTACATTCACGAGAACACTTGAGTACATCTTTATATAGGCATAAAATGGGTGTGAACACCAATGGCCATCACCAATTCCAAATTGAACTCTTCCTTTTCCAAAGTCTTCACAAAAATCTTTCAATGCATATCCGATCTTTGACTTTGAAATTCTCATGTGAGAAATACGAAAAACCAAGCTTACTTTTCAACATATATATAGGCTTCCTGACTTTGCTTTTATAATATGGTATTGTCTGTTGTAAGAAAACAAAAGTTAGTGAACTATATGAAATCTCATCATCTCGCGCTTAGAAGAGTATTGTTCGTGAATGCTGAAAAATGAGAGATCATTTCAACCATTATTATAACAGTTGATCCAGCATTATTTATGGAATTCCAAAACACACGGAATGTACTGCCAACACAACCGTGAATACAATAGTGAACTCCAGAACTTAGGCAGGTTTTCCCAGAAATGTGACCTTGAATATAATAGGCAACTCCAGAACCTAGGCACTTCTTTAAAAATCTCCAGCTTATGACAGGAATAGATGCTGATGATAACATACAGCTCATGCTTACTTCTAGAGACTCTGGACAAAGTTGGCAAATGCAAAACGTTCTTCTGTATCTCCTGAATCAACTCCAAATGCACCAGAAAGAATCATACCATGTAAATAATGCAAACCATGTAGCAGCCACCATATGACCAAGCCACACCATACAACTCCTAAGGTCTTTATATTTGAACAATCTATAACTGCATCCCCATGTATAGTACCAAGTTCCCCTCGTCATTCACCCATAAATGACGCTTCTACGTTCTAAATGACAGGGAAATACAGGTCACCCAAAGAAATTTTGATAAAACATACACTGCAGTCTGTATCTTCTGTTCTTAAAGAAGAAGAAGATACTATTAGACTGACCTACCCAGTGCAAAAGATGGGAGTGATTGGACCTACTACTTAACTATTTCAGTAACCTGAAGTAAGTGGTTCTCTAATAACATGCACTGAAGTAAGTGGTTATCTAACAACAACTTGCACTCTTTCAGAAACTCTCTTCCAACGCATAATGCAATCCTTAACTTCAACACCATTTTTATGAACACTTCTTATGCAACTATTGCCGACTAACTGCTTCTAGTCTTCCTGGTTGTTACCCTCTTCCTTAAGCTACAAATTTAACCATTTCAGGACAGAAATATAAAATCTCAACATCGAACAAGTATGCATACAATTTAGAGAATTACCTCATCCTCATTTTTGCAGTAAGGGTGAAAAAAGAGGACCTTAACATCTCAGAAACAAGCAAGGACATAAAACAATCCACAGAGCCTCTTAGAGATTCTCTTCTTTAATTGATCTAATGAAGCAAAAGGCCGATTTGACCCTAAAAGCTATACTTTCATTGACCATCTTGAACCCATCAAACACTATGGAAACTATCAACCACCATGAACTAGGACACCTAACCACCAACCACACAAACGCAATCTCATACTTCAATTTGCAAATTGTAAGTTTGTAACCAAATACACTAGCCCAATGGCAACTGAATGTCCTCTTTAGCACAAAAAACATAATTTCCTACTCGATATAAAAACTGTCATCAACTCATCTAGTCATTGTTAAAACATTTTCCTTGGGATTGAAGTGACAGAAAATATTACTTAAAAATCCCTATGATGATGTCAGCTACATGCCTCAAGGAGGAACAATACAAGCATCATACACAATTATACAGGCAAAAGTGAACCCCTAAATAATTACCAAAGATGCAGCTTGAAAACCTCAAAGAAACACATAAAACAATGTAAATCAAAGCGAACAAAATGCATTGCTACAGAACTTACACGTCTATGCATATTAAGTTATTGACCCAACAAGAAGCTGCTCCAATCTCTTTGGGACACAACATGGGTCTATTTCCTGTTTATATTTGTTACCTTTTCTTTTATATAAATGGATCCATTTCTTTGGTGTATTCCTCATGAATTTGTTTCCAGTTTAATTCTTCGCCCATCGAAACAGTTATAGTTTAGCTACACAGGTTTTTAAACTGCGGTATCAAGTTACATAACCTATAGATTTCAGTGAATATCGACCTTGTAACATACCAATATCGGAGGTCCAAAATTCCAACACATAACGGTCGATCACATAAGGACAACGATATCGAAAGGCTCACTCATAATAAGCTAAACAATCTGTTTGATTTTTGTGGATTGAAACTGTATCACACACAAATATCCTAAAAGAAAAGATACTCTCCTAAATGTTCCTTGCAAGATCTTTCATAAGCTAAACTCATGCACAAGAAAAACAATTAGAAAATTAGAAAAAGGTACGATGTCACAAATAATACTCTTCTAAGCGCGAGATGACGAGATTTCATATAGTTAACTTCTTTTGTTTTCTTACAAAAGACAATCCCATATTATAAAAACAAAGTCAGGAAGCCCATATAGTGAATTATCTAGTTTAAACCTGATTGGTGTGACGGGATGATCACTGGATAATGGTTTTTGCCTTTATCAATGTCCTCTTTCATTGGTACTATTTTAAGGGCCAAGAGCTCTGTGTGTGTGTGTGTGTGTTTCAGGTTGGTTTACTGGTCCATGGAGCTGATCGTGCGTCGATCGTTAAGTTGAATCTGGAACTTGGGTGCAAGCTTGTGTGTGTGTGTGTGTTTCCCAAACCCGGACCACTCCTCTCCGATCACCCACCCCACTGCCTCTCTCTCTCTCTCCGATCATGAAGTGAAGAAGATGGGTCTGGCGTGGGAGAGGTACGGAACGGGATTCCATGGGTCAGCCATGGGTGTGCGATTTTCCGGCCATGGCTGTGTGATTCCGGCCAGTGTGAGATCAAACTCATCTCAAATCTAGATTTCGGTCACTGTGCAATTTTCGACCACTTTTCCGGCGAGTATCAGGTGAACAATCCGGCCATTTTCTGTTGAAAATCAATTGGTGTTGTTGATGTGCTGGCATGAGAAATTAATAGAATAAAGGAAAGTGAGTGAACAGTGGCGACTCAAATTTGTTAAGTGAGAGTAAGTTATTTCCGCCGGCGGTGGAAACCAAAAGAAAGATAAACAAAACAAAACATTCATTGGACTTCGCTCTGGGACCCGACTACATGTACCGACGGAAATGTCTAGAAAATGTACTGAGCATGCTTGGGGATCCACTTTTGGGTCACACACGAGTAATCCAAACCGTTCATTATTCTTAAAACTTTTTCCGAGGGGCCGCACAAAATTTCAGCTCAATCAGACGATTATAAATGCTTGAACCAAAGTCCCACCGTTTCAATCAAAAAATCGGATCACTCTTGTAGGACCCAAAAGTGAATCCCCGACCGACCCATATGTTTTCCGCTTCGCTCCGTATCATGAATTGATGAGGGAGAGACATGGAGTACTGTCAAATTTTTTATTTTTTTTTAATGGGAGTACAAATGAGGTACTATTTGTGGACGGCCCACTGGAAAACGGTGCGGTTTTGGCGTTTGAAAAGATTGAGTTTGTTAGAGTCGCCACCCGGATTTGAGGTCCGAACCCGAGAAACCGATAAAAACATGACTCGTTTGCCCATTTGAAAAAGATTTCACTGATCATGACGGAACCAAAGATTTCTCGGATTCGGGGGTTTGGTTACGAGAGGGGAAGGGTTTTACGGCACCCCTCTCGCCCGGTCCGTGAACCGGTCTCTACTCAACATTTTGTGGGATTTTGGAAATGTTTGAAATTTGATTTTAAACACGAAATAGGGGATACGGGAATGGCAAACACGTAAATGAATATTAAAACACAAACTAAGTGATGGTGTATGCTTGTGTGAAGTGTACAATGCGATGACAGAATGGTATAAACAAGGAAAATGACAATGAAGGAGAAAAATAGAACTTAAAACACCATTTTGAACAAAATTATTTGTCTTTCCGACACTATTTGCAGGTTTTGGAGGGGTTTGATATAGAAATGAGAAGAACATAAAACTACAAAGTTGTAGCCATTCAATTTATCTACGTTTTGATATATAATACATTGAAAACGGAGTTCGGAGTAAAAAGTTATGGCTGAAACACTGTGACTGACTTTCTGTTGGGGTTTGAGCGCTCAAAGTGGATTGAGCGCTCAAGGGTAAGGCCTTGAGCGCTCAAGCCACTTCCAGGTCGCCAAATTCTGCTATAACATGACATTGGATGATCAAACAACCCCAAATCAATGATTATACTTTATTTTCCCAAAACTGGACAGAAACATGGACTTTGAAGAATTTTGGAAAGTGAATACCAAAATAACAAGTTTTAAAAATGCTTTTCTTGACACTTTTCAGACCTTGTAGGCTCATTTCAAGTATGAGGAACTTGAATGAGCCCACTGGTCTCCCTCAGCAAGACCAAAACAGTGATTTTCACATGATTTTCTACCTTTTTGGCTATGATCAAGGCTTGAACTTGTGGTTTGATGAATGGATGGGTAGTGGCTGTGTTTATGAACTATAGATGAGGTATTTAGGACAGAGGAGTGTGAGTGTAGGGCTGATTGAATGATTGATTGAGTGGATGATGGAGTATTTGAACTTAAAATGGTGATTTTGGCTTGGATGAGGTGGGTTTTGATGGAAGAGCTAGGTTTGGACGAAATTGATGGAATGTATGGGCTGTAAAATGGCTTATTAGAGTGAGAGAGGGGCTGTTGTAGTTGGTTTTTCAAAGACCCATGTGTTGTAGGCCTTTTAAAGAAGGTTTTTGGGTGTTTTGGAGGTTGAAGATGATGGAGGATGGTGGCTATGGAGGAGAGAGAGGCTAAAACGTGATTGAAGTGATGAGAGAGAGTGGGTTTGATCTGATGGGGGGAGAAAATGGCAGTAGGGGCAGCCAAGAGGGTGAGTGAGGGAGTGGAGGAGGTTTATATAGAGAGAGAAATGGGAGGGAAGTGAGTTTAATCTTTGAATTGGGTTTGGGGGGTGATTGAGGAGATGTTCAAGGGTCTAGGAAGTGTATTTAGGCAGTAGAAAACATAGGTAGACGCTCCTCTTGCAGTAGAATATCATGATTAGATGCTCTGCAGAAAACTGATCTGGATCAGAGTTGAGCGCTCAAAGCCATGGGCTTGAGCGCTCAAGGTGGGATTTTTGGGTTTGAGCGCTCAAGGTCCAGGGGCTTGAGCGCTCAAGGCAAGCTTCAAAAGTAAAACTTTGCGGGGCCGCCCCGGGTGCTACCGAACTCCGTTTCGTGCGTGGTTTGAAGCGTTGGAAAGCTTGTCGAGTGTACTTTCTAACCCAAGTGGTTTGAACCCAAGATAATTTGTACATCCAAGTATGTGACCATTTTACCCTCAGAAGGTCGGGAAAACAAGTCATTTTGGTAAAACAGACACATCTCCCTCATTTCAAAATGGATTGAGACATATTATATATCAATAAATAGGGTTTTGAATGTACTAGAAGATGGTGTAGGCTTGGGTTTGTTTTGAAATGGTTTATGGATGGTTTGAAGGGTATTTTGGTCATTTTGGTTGGTTTAAGGTTGTTCTAGGAGGGTTTAGAATGGTTTAAGATGGTTTGGTGAGTTCAAGCCTTGTTCTTAGCCTCGAGGTATGCACGATTGGTCTGTTTCATCATCGGGAATGCTCGAGCGCATCCTGGGTTCAAAATCGGGGTGTCTACAATATTCAACACCCAAACTCACACCCAAACGAGATGAGACTAATTCATCGATGGTGGGGAACTGACATTTACGAAAAGCAGTTAACAGCTATGACCTTTGTGGTAGGGAGTGGCACAAATGGTGTGTATCTATCAACTATCATTGTTCTCTTTGTTTTGTTTCCTTTAGCATTTCCAATTATTTGGGAAATCGAAAATTTTCTATTATTGTTGCCAATTTGTTGCAACAAAAGAAAATTTTTCTATTCTTTCTTTTGGATAAAAATGACTTACACTATACACATGTGTAAAATTATTTTGAACAACTATGCATTTTATCAATGTGATGCCACCATTAAAGAACAAATATATGCCACAGATTATAAAGATCCAAAAAAGTTTAGGACCTTGATCCAGCCGTGGTCGACAGAAAATTACTCTGTCCCATGGGACATCGAGTTGAAGAGAGTGAGAGATGGTGCCCATCAATGGCGGCTCCACATACAAGCGTGGGTTTGAATCCTTTGAACACCCTGCCGAAATCTGAATGAACACCCGTGCAAAATTAAATGAAAACTCGCCTAATAAATTAGCTCACAAATCAATCCACTTTGACCGACCAAATTACATCCATTATATCCCAATCGTAGGCGGCTTTACATATAAGCAAAGGTGATTGAAGATGCTATGTATATTTTTTGTTTTTTTTTTGTTGTTATATTGCATGTAATAATTTTATCTTACATATTTTCTTTGAACCCTTAGTCTTATAATGTGAACAAAACACTCAGCAATCCAAGTTATTTACACTTGAACACCTAATACGCTGGCTCAAAACAAAGTACACATTTTAATGAGAACTATTAGAGAAAAAAATTATCTATTGGTATCGTTATCGTACGGTACTGAATAATGCTGCATGGCGGTGCCGGAGAAGATCACATTTTTTGTTTTCCATAACACAGGCCAATGGGGACCCGGCTTGCGGTACAGAAAATTTGGAATAGAAAATGTACCGAGCTGCTTGGGGGATCCACTTTTGGGTCCCACACGAGCGATCCGAACCGTTCATTCTTCTTAAAACATTTTTCCGAGGGTCCCCATAAAATTTCAGCTCAATCGGACGGTTATAAGTGCTTAAACCAAAGTCTCGCCGTTTGAATCAAAAAAATTTGGATTCAAAATGTGGGACTTTTGTTTAAGCACTTCTAACCGTCCGATTGAGCTGAAATTTTATGGAGCCCCTCGGAAAAATGTTTTAAGAATAATGAACGGTTCGGATCTTTCGTATGGGACCCAAAAGTGGGTCCCTCAAGCAGATCGGTACATTTTCTGTTCCAAACTTTCTGTACCCTCTGTACCCGTAGGTTTACCCGGCCAATGGAACCCAAAATTAGTACAATGGAACCAATTCCGTTTTCAATGAACTCCCCTCATATTGGTAAGCTTACAACTTTTAACAAAAGATTTTCGAAAGAGGATCTTGAACTCGCTTCCTTCGGCGGCCTTTCAAAGGGGCTGTTCGTGAAATCTACCACCTTGGTAACAACATTAGGGAATACTGTACGGCACTTTGGCTGGTCAAAAATGGCAGTGAATGGCTTGGACTGCCGTATGGCACTGTCTTGCGGCATTGTACGGACTACCGTACGGTATTGTATGGGGCTGCTTAATTTGCCGAACTTTGAGGGTCGCCCCGGGTGTTACCGAACTCCATTTCGCTCGTGGCTGGTACCGTTGAACGCAGCCTAAGTATGTCCTTTTAGACAAGGCGCCCTTTCTAAAAATGGTTATTTCATGAGTTCTACAAAAAATAATTTCTGTAACACCCAACGTAGACCACTAGCACAATACCTTGATTTGATCCACAAGCCACACAACATGACCTAAAATGCTTAAGCCAAGGTACTAGTAGTCTCTTACAAGATTTGTTATATGCCCAGTTCACGTATGTAAACTTCCAACGTGGGACTAAACAATTTGTTATCTCTAATATTTCATACTAAAATAAATGTTCTTATAAATCACTAGATTTTTGTGTATGCTTCAACATGGAGAGAGTGTATTTAACTTGATAAAATGACATTTCAAAAAGTGATGAATGAGAAAGTTCGAAAATATTTATCGTCAAACATAATGGCAAGGTTTGGAGAGAACACGTTTGGGGACAAACATGTAGTTGTATCAAAAAAGATAGTCTCCCACTTCATTTTTTTTTGATCGGGAATAGAATTTTATTAAAAACGGGGGAGAGGGAAGGGAAATCCAACAAATAATTGGACAGTACACCACAAAGGCCGAAGCCCAGCACCTAGGGGTCTAAGCAGTCACAAACATAATAAGAAAAATAAAGACCAACTGCAACCCAAATATACAAAACAACCCACACCACTAATCCGGCCCAACCAAGGGCCGGCCCGCCCTAACCAAACCCTAACCCAAGAGACTCCAAACCCCACCGCCGCCGTACAAACCACCGGAGCAAACACCTCGCCGATAAACAAAAACGCCAGCCACTCCCAGATGTAGCGGCCGACGGGGAGCATCGGCCTACGAAAGACAGAGGGAAAGGAGAAGCCGGGCACGGGCAAACCCACCACCGAAAGCCGTAATAATATTTTGTTTTGTTTGTTTGCGTATTTTCATATGAGATTTGTATATGTATTAAGCATTTTTTAGGTACTACAACAAATTTTATGTTTTAGACATTTCTTTTTTATGAATTAAATTGCATAGAATTGATTCGCGCGATAATTAGAGATTGAAAAGATTTTACCCAAAATAGAACTCATTCGCAGAGGAGGTAGAAACTTTTGATTCACGGAAATTTACTCACATCATGCCACATCACCTAACTAGAAAACTCTTATATTGAAGAGATTATTCTTACGTGGAAGAGTTATAGAGATTACCTGTTTCAAATCTTTTGCACAGAGATTGTCTGTTTCAAATACTTTTCGTACTTGTCTGTTCCATGAAAGAGTTAACTAAGATCATTAAAATTGCAGTCGTGACAAGCTTGTCACTAATTTTTCATAAGTCTTTAGTTCACGGAGAATCCGCGGTCTCTGTATCCAATCATTAGTTGATCGAGGCACAGACAAACCTTACGGAGTGTTTCACTAAATGCAGTTTTTAGAATAAATTGACTTTCTATAATTTTTTATGTGATTTATTGTGAGATTTTATTTTTTGTTAGTGGAAAATAAATGGAGTAACATAAAATAGACCTACATTCGCACATCCTTCGTTATTTCTCAGTTTCTATCCAAACAAGTCGCGAGATTTCCTTCCTTTTTCTTTTTCTTTTCTTTTATTTTCTCCACAAACCCCTCGTTAATTTCTGCCGCCGTTCGATTTGAATTCAGTCCCTATCATCCCTTCCTCTTTCTCTGTTTGATCCTCCCTTCTCTCTCTCTCTCTCTCTCTACCTGATTTCATTGAAGGAGATTCATATATACATATACCCACACAGAGAGAGAGAGAGAGAGAGAGAGTATGGCAGTGGCGGCTTACGGTCAGCTCAATGTGGAGGGTTTAGCGTCGTGGGGGTCTCGAAGCGTAGACTGCTTCGAGAAATTGGAAAAAATTGGTGAAGGAACCTATGGGTAACTACTCCATCTCTTGCCCCCCAACTTTTATCGTTCGTTATCGTCTAATCTCTCCTGGGAAAATGTTATGGTCAGGTCGTTGGATCGACTAAGCCAGTGTTTATGATGATTTATGCATATCGTATGGTTACAAATATGTGGATATGTCTGTGTAGTTAAAGGTCTTTTTTTTTTTTTTTTGGCACTGGTTACTAACTGTGGTTACTGTAGGACTTGGACAATTAAGAACAAATTTTAGATGGCTGTAATCAATTCTTGTTGTGCCCTACTGGGTGAAAATTTATCTATAAGTTTTCGTCCCTTCAAATTGATTGCGTCATATATTACACAATAACCACTCTAGCACACTGCTTTTACTATGTTTTCTTTTTATTTTACACGTAATGGATATATATAGGTTATTCTGCATATAAACCAAGTTAGAATTGCCCTCAGCACCACATGGCACCTGTCGGGGCCAAACCTTAGGTCCCACTGCGACTAGAGTTTGTTTTTTGCTTTGTTGGGGTCTATTTGTTGAAGGGAGGTTTGCCCCCCTTGTTCCTGGGTTTGCGTCGTGCGGTGACTAGAGTTTGGTTTTTGTGTGTTGGGGTCTACTTGAGTCCCCTGGCTAAGCCAAGTAGCACTGATTCCATGTTGGTCAACCGAAAATATTGTGGTTTCACCCATGAAGATTTAGAATATATGTCTAAAATCAATCCTAGTGCGCTGGTAACCAAGAGCATTTAGTTGTTCAACAAAGATGTATTGAACGGGTCCTTCAATGACCGGTTGGTTGACCAAAGGTGAATGCTGGTAAGCCGCGGTTAAGATAGACCAAAACGAGAAATGTTGGTCGAGTGCAAGGTTCTATTAGTAGAAGTACTTGCGCCATTAAAACGTATAGCAAAATGCACAAAAGGAGAGAGCATACGGTACAAAAAAATTACATAACTTCAGGCAAATTTAATGAAATTGATAAGTGCATAACAAAATGCTATAGAAACATGTGTATGGTAACTACATAAAGAAGTTAAGTCTCTTTTATAGGTCCATTGGACTATCTCTCTACTAGGCACAAACAAGTAAGCCTTTGCTCCTGTCCATAAAGCTTTTAGGCACCATTATCTTAGTAGCAAGGCCATGTGAGATTGTAGAAACTAGAGCTCCTATTTGGCGTATGTTGATTTGCATGCAATCGAGAGCCAATGCAAACTTCGCTTCTTGTTTTTGCGAACTTGATTTCCTTAACCTTTTTCAGGTTTGTGTTTGGTCTAAATAAAAAGATGTTTTTCGCATTTTGTTTCCTGCTCTTATGAGGGTTTTGACAAACTCTCACCTCTGGCAGTCTTGTACTAAAATTATTCGCATGAGTGGGCCCAGCTGAGTTTGGACGCTTTATACAGTTTCTGAGTTTAAGTTTCTGCGTTGACATTGGTGAACATACTATTGTAACTACTCTATTTCTGGGGATTTATTTTTTGTTTCCTTATATTTGTTGCCTTTCCCCAGTCAAGTGTACATGGCCAGAGAAATTACAACGGGGGAAATCGTTGCTTTGAAAAAGATACGCATGGACAATGAAAAAGAAGGGGTATTTTCATTTATTTATTATGTTACTTTCATCCGTTACAGGCTTCTTCTATATGACAGTTTCAACTATGTAACAGTAGCTGTAGTAGAAGGACAAATTATGCACCATTATGCTGGTAAATGGTCTTGAAATGGTACCTTGTTTCTGCAGTTTCCTATAACTGCCATCAGGGAGATTAAGATTCTAAAAAAGCTGCATCATGAAAATGTCATTAAGTTGAAAGAGATCGTGACCTCTCAAGGTAATTTTTTTCCCTAGATTGTTAGGTTGTCATGTCCTACCAAGTTTCAACATGGTACCTCATTGTGTTCCTTAAATATCATTAAACTAATTCGTTTAAATTTCACTTAAGGTCCTGAGGTGGATGAGCAAGGAAAACTAGGTGAGTGGACTTTTTGCATGGTATTTTTTCTTATCGTATAGTCTTGTGATGATTCTTCTTGTTTAGGTGTTGCGATATGCTTACCTTGATTTCACGTACCAAAAAATGTGACATGGTTACTTATCTGAGCATCTTGCTCACCAGTTGCTTTTTGTCACCTTCTGCATGGCTGTTTTTGACACAAGGTGCCATTTGTTGGACAATGCAGATGGTAATAAGTACAATAGCAACATTTATATGGTTTTTGAGTACATGGACCACGACATGACTGGTCTTTCTGATCGTCCTGGACTGAGATTTACAATCCCCCAGATTAAGGTACCTGATATCCAAATAACTAGCAATATTTTTTCCATGTGCTTTCAAATATATGCATAACTTTTATTATATACTTAAATAGAAAAAGGCAGCTCACATTTGGCAATGTGTCACAATATTCTTCAGTGTTACATGAAGCAACTATTGACAGGGCTCCATTACTGTCATGTCAACCAAGTTCTTCACCGGGACATAAAAGGTAGTTGCCTAAATTTAACCATAGTTCCTTTCAATCTGGTGGTTTTGGTTTTTCTTTTTCTATGCAATTAGAGCTATTTGCCTTCGGCACCTATCGTTGCAGGCTCTAATCTTTTGATAGACAATGAGGGAACTCTCAAGCTTGCAGATTTTGGGTTGGCACGGTCATTTTCCCATGACCACAATGGAAATCTTACAAACCGTGTTATTACTTTGTGGTACAGGTAAATATTAGATTTTAATAGGCAAATATGGTCAAGTGGCATCCAGTACCATGGAATGTCTTAGAACTAGTTCCATTTCTTAAGGACACACAGCCCGGTTTTCAGTCAATTGATCCATTCCATGCTAATGTGATTTGAGCAGACCTCCAGAGTTGCTGCTTGGAGCCACGAAGTATGGCCCAGCTGTCGACATGTGGTCAGTGGGCTGTATCTTTGCGGAGCTTTTGCATGGGAAACCTATCTTACCTGGGAAAAATGAGGTTAGATTACCTTATTCTAGCTTATGTTACATCATAGGAATCTTGCGGAACATCGTGCTCTTCCCCTGCATGGTTCACAGAAGAGTAATTCGTTGTCTATATGGACAGTAACTTAATATATCATTTGGTTCCAGCCTTCCAGGACTTCCATGTCTGGAATTTTTCATGATTACTTTTGTGATGGGTGCATTATATTTGGACATTTTGTTCTGTTCGTGATATATAGGAGATTACAAGTACCAAAGTAAGTTTTTCCTTGAATCAGAACAAGGTAAATGTTGAGAGAAATGGCTGCAGCTGTGTTTCCAAGTACTGAAACATTGCTGCACCTGTATAGCTCGCTAATCTAAATGCAGACAAAACCCAACCATGAAAAAAGACTCCGATGATTCAGTTGCTTTTCTTTTGTAAAAGAAGTTAAGTTTGGGATGTGTAGTGTTTAAAAAGGTTGGGAAACTATATTAACGCTCTGATTTAGGTACCTGCAATAATCAGTTTTTTCATTCTCACTTTAGTAATCGTAAGAATGCTTTGTGGGATAAAGTAGATAATTTGTGCAATATGGTTCAGAAGAAAGAGGGAAGAAAATACCCTCCAGTACAACCCAATTCCAAGAGACGATGTTCAACTCACTCCAACCCTTGAAAGAAACCTTGTTCAGTATCCTTATACCTTGAAAAATTAGTTGCCAGTCAACTTTTCTGTAGATTTATGTATCTCAATTGTGTTAATATTTATTTATTTGGTAAATATTTTATTGGAATTGAATAACCAGTGGTTACAAGCCATGAAGGGGGCAAATCCTTTTTTCAAACCATAGCAAAATGCGTTCGTAATGGAGGCTATCCAAGTGAACGTGTTGAGTTAATAAGGAGTCCATAAGGCTCTTGCTACTGCATGGTTTTGGGAGGATCAGATCTATGCAGCCTTACCCACATGCAGAGAGGTTGTTTTCCTTGTTTGGAACGAGGACACCGGGTAGCAGTGGAGCAACTTTGTTGATGGCCATGGCCCGGTTTTAAATTATTATTTTATTCTCAGTCATCACCTTCCTAAGGGCCAACAAATGCAATCAAGATATGGCATAAGAAGTCCAAGAATTATAATCTAATGTGATGCAGGACTGTTTCAAGAATTAATGAGGCCACCTGGGGTTATAGTTGGCTAGAAGATAAATTTAAGGCTTTGTACAAGGAAAAGTACGTAAAACTGGTTCATTTTTTAACCAGCAGCTTGTTCAAAATTGGCATTGATGCCATTTGAGGGCTTAAATGCTCTGATAATTTGGAGGGATTAAGGGACAAGAAGGGTCACTTGACCCCTCTTACTTTAATTTCTCACAAGGATTTTTGATAGTTTGGAGCTGAATTTTGCAATTTTGAGCCCTCTAAAATTTCATAAATTGCCCCAACTTGCTTAAAATGCATAGAATTTTCAAGTTTTTTCTTCGTTTAGAGAGTTGGTAGTTTACAAATGAGGCTATCGTACATTATTTTCGAAATATAATAAGTCATTAGGACAAATTATAAAGCAAAAATACATGTATCACTGTATATCTACATTATAGTTAACCTCTTAATTTAGTTATTTCTTTGCATGAGAAATTTTTAAAAAAACTTGCATATAGATTTAATTTTTGACCCCTCTAACCTAAAATCCCTGCGCTGCCCCTGATAACTAGGCTTTTCTAGGCAAAGGGGGTCACAGGTGTGTCTGTGTACCATAAGCATTATGGATACAGCTACAAGTTAGGCACGCTGGTGATGCATAGGAGCCAGGCTTCCAATGCATGCCACCTTAAGCAGATCATCTGAGTGCCAGAAAACTGTATGCTTTAGCTGCTTTGCGGAATCCCATAATACATCTTGACAAGCAGTTTCTTCCTAGAATTTGCATGAACTAGAGTTGTAACATGTTATGGCAGTTTGGATGATAATGCATCAAAGCCTTGTGAATTTAACGTCTTACTTTGGCTGCATTATGAGATTCTGGTTGAAGCTAATCACGGATTTCAGTTTAGGTGTTCTCAGCCTACACTTGTCTTTGGGTTCAGCGAGAATAACTATCCACAGCTTGTATTCGGTCCATGTTGTTTGAAGTTCTTATTTTATAATGGACCTGCCTCCTTTTCACTGCAGTTTGTTTTGTTGTCTTCTTTTCCCATTTTTATTGTTTGTATCCGGAAATGGGTGGATTCATAAGGAATCAAGTAACGATGCAAGTGTCGATGATTATACCCGAGGCGTTGCAAGCTTTTGTCGGTGCAAATTAAGCTCTTTTTTTTGTGTGAGTTAACTTTCATTGAAAGAAACCAACTATAAAAAACTTAATGTGCGTGACAAAAACTTGCAATGCCTTGGGCATGATCATTGACACTTGCAAATCGAGTTGTAATGTGTAATGTGCTTTTACTACTATGATGCTCGTTATAAGTAACGAGTAACCTATAATTATTTTTTTCCCGAAGAGGGATAAGTACCCTATTATTTCACAATTGATGAAGCGGAAGGCACATTTGACCAGGTAAAAATTACAAATTACTACTCCACTTGTTCTATTTTGGTTTTCTTTTTTGGTTAGCGACAGTGTCCTAATAAATTAACCCGAAAACAATTTTCTAATTTGTCAACGGTTTACTACAGCCGGAACAATTGAACAAGATATTTGAGCTTTGCGGATCTCCTGATGAGCTAAATTGGCCTGGGGTTTCCAAGATTCCTTGGTACAATAAGTTCAAACCAACGAGGCAAATGAAGAAGCGAGTGAGACAGGTTTTTCAACAGTAAGTAAACTGGATTTGAAATCGTCAGACCTCTTGGATTTTTTGTGCTAAGTTTAGTGGCTGAAGTTTGATGTCCAGTATCCTTATATCCTTATTTTGGTTTGCAGTTTTGACCGCCATGCTCTGGATTTACTAGAGAAAATGCTCTCTCTTGATCCGTCTCAGGTACTGTTAATTCTCAGACTTGGGGAAGAAGTTATTTTAAACCTTAGATATTGCACTCAGGCGCTTCTTTTTCTGTGCACCCATTTGGTTCTTTAGCATCGTGTCACGGACTGGTTGATTCCAAGCTAAACGTGCGGCACTTAGACATTCACTCCTGCTCTTGTGGTGCTAAGTAAGCCTGGAACTACGGAGGGTGGGTATGACGAGAACTAGAACACTGGGGAGAGTTCTAAAACATCCTTTTCTAGAATATATACAAGTGCTTTTGGAGTAGTGTGTGGAGTGCCTTGGCCAAATGAGGCCACCTCCCTAGGGAGAGTTCTAGAACATCCTCTAGAAACTTCCCACCTCCTCAAATGGATCCCCCTACTATGTGTGCGTACATCTTTCAAGAATTCCCAAGAAAAGTCTAGAACATTCTATATAGCTTCCATGTCTTGGATTCTTATAGAGAATTCCGCGGGACGTAACAATCGACTTCCCTGATTTTTTTTTTTTATTTTGATTTGTCTTTGCCAATTCACATAGAGAATATCTGCAAAGGATGCCCTTGATGCCGAATACTTTTGGACCGACCCCTTACCTTGTGATCCAAAAAGGTACGTCTTTCATCCTTCTAATTTTATGTTTGTTGCATTGATTTTGATTAATTGTACTGGTAATTGAAAGTCATTCCTGCTTCTCTATAGCGAGACACATAATGCCCCTATCAGCAGGGAAAGCAGCATAGGTAGCAGGAGCTAACTAGGGTTTAGGTACCAATTCGAAGAGCATTCGTTTACCTCTCCTCAGGGAGGCATGGGCATGGGCATGGGCATAGGTGGAATAATCCCGGAATCGCTTCCTATTGGTTTGGTAAAACCTTCTCTATCCTTGTGCTAATGGCTGCGAAACACGTATACAGACATAGGACAAGGAGAAGGTCGCGACATAACACGTACTCCCGGACACGTTGAAGACAACTTGAATGCAATAATATACAATGGTTATAAATATTAAACCTTGATGTTAGTCGAAAATGTTATTTGAATCAAATTAAGGAAATTAGGGATCACCTCAAAACATATAGGTATTGTGAAGATATAGAAACAGCTGTCACCATAAATATTTGAAAATAAATCATCTATGGTTTTTTACCCTCCCCCAACTTTCAGAATTGAGTTTTATCTAGTGTGTCCTAACTCCAAACGCTTAAGTGTCCAAGTATAAAAATTTGACAAGTATTTGAGCATGCCTGACTCGTCTGCGTAGTGTATCTCAACGTGTTCGTGTTTTATACACGTCTGATATGGACTTATGAAGCAAATGGACATTTCTATTCTTCTTAGGTTGATGGATGGCTACTTGTCTGTGTCTCTACTTTCCTTCCTTTGATTGTCTAATTGATCTTTGATGTTCCTTGGTGTTCTTCGATGACCTAGTTTGCCAAAATACGAAGCATCGCATGAATTCCAGACAAAGAAAAAAAGACAACAGCAGCGCCAGAATGAAGAAATGGCAAAGAGACAGAAATTGCAGCATCCACAGCAACACGCTCGCCTCCCTCCTATCCAGCAAACAGGGCAATCTCATCCTCCTTCGCATTGGGCCGGGCCCGCAAACAGTTACCCGCCTCCGGTATCCAGTGGGCCTACTCACCACCAATATGGAAAGCCTCGTGGTCCTTCTGGTGGTGCGCCCAGTAGGTACCCTCCAAGTGGTAATCCGAGTGGTGGGTACTATCCCGACCGTGGGAGTCAAGGCGGAGGTTACACCTCAGGGTCATACCCACCACAGGGGCGGGGACAGCCCTATCCGGGAGGAGCTAGTGGTTATGCAGTGGGCCCTTCTAACTACTCCCAAGGTGGTCAATATGGAAGTTCTGGTACTGGTAGAGGTCCTAACCTAGGTGGTAATCGGTCTCAGCAGTACGGTTGGCCTCAATGACTTATAAATCGCATGACTGCAAGTTAGAAGACAGAGCGTTTGAGTAGGGGTGATTCAAACAGTGGAAGAACTATCAGCCTTGTTTTTGTTGCTGCTAGAGTTTTTTTTTTGAACTGCTAGAGTGTGTGAAGCACAAGTTTGTGGTTGAATTTTGGCTACTCTCTGAACTAGACATGTACAGATGATATCATATTTTGCCAGGGTTATTTGAGAAACTGATAGGAACACAGGAGAGGGGTTGGGCTTCTAATACAAAGAAACTGTGAGATGATTGATTATTTACATGTGGTGGTCTTATTTATTCCCCTGTTCTAAATTTCTATTTGATTTTCTTTTCTTGTGATTCATTGTTGTTTTTGGTCAGCAACTGGATTAAACCAGCCAGTCACAGTTGCAGCAGAAAGCTTTGCCAACAAAATCTGAAATCATCATTATTTGCATCTCTATGTAAACTAGAATCTGAAAAGCGAAAACCCATTTTCCCCAGCACCATCGTAAACCAAAGAATGCTCAAATAACCAGGCTTGATATAAGCACAAGCACGGTACGTTTAGCTAATGCCTGCAGATCTAATCTCATTTCCATGGAAAATCTCTTCTAAAATACATCATCCCATTCTGTTTTTTGCAATATGCTTGGCCAGAACTACAAGAGAGACACTAGACATTCAATCTCAAAATGTCTTACAACAATAAAACTGGCAAGCTGAAATATTCCGAAATAGCTCAAACCTTGTGCATTAATCTGGTATGTTTTGCTAACTAAGAAGTTAGGCAGCAACTGATTTCCAATTCAGATCCTCAAAAAATTGATTAGCATCTTATAACGAGAACATGTCTGAACCAACTATTCTCTTTTGCCATGTAGATTATTATCAGGTGAGCAAAGGGTTAAAAACACAAAGACAAAGTCAGAAACTCTTTTAGAGAATTCACGCCACCCCATGATACGCGTCAATTTTGTGCATCTCCCAGTGTAGCACTAGCGAATTTTATGTTGACTCCACCTTGAGAACTATTTTCATGAACTCATACACGAAGTAACTTATTGCAGCAGATGGTAAAACCTGGAGGAAAAAGAACACAAAATTGTCAGAACTTCACCAATTAAACTACTATTGATGCTGAGTGACCATTCAACAAAATTGTCAAAAATCCCGTCATCTACGGAACTAGTGCCACGGCTTGCTATAAAAGACACTTCTCATGCAAGATAAAACAAGAACATTATAAGTAAGGTTTCTGTGAATTTGTGTTGCTCTGTATTGCCAAATGTGAAAAAGCAAGTTCACCTGTTTTGGAAATTGATTTCAATTTCATCGTGTTAATTTTAATGTTTCCAAGGACACTAGAGGCCTCCTACAACAAAGCACTAGTATGGGTGAGTCATACCGGTACGTTTCGAGTACAGTGGTGAGGCAAAACCTACAAAGACAATAGGGTTTTTTTTTTTTTTTTTTCCGCGCAAAATTTTGGACTTGTAGGCGTATGTCATTTATTCAAATCTAATAAAGCGGTACATCTTTAATTTCAAAATCTTCAAGAGTGCTTCATGTTCATCTACCCTGCTAGGCACAGTTTGATCTATAACCAAAAGGTTTAAACAAATGTGCCTTAATCATGTAGCAAACTCGTCTTCTCTATATAAATCCCCTAGTTCGGTAATCCCTCTTTCTATTGATTTTCTTAATCTATGGATTAACCACCTACACTTATTACACTTGGCCTCCGCTTATTACACTTAAACTTTATCTCTCAACTGTTTTCCATGCGTGGGTATTTCAAATTTGCTCTTTTGCAAATAAGAAAGTATATTACGCACAAATATAAAAATAATAACTAAGAATTCGAAGGGAAAAAAAATATTGATTGTCAGTAAGAAGCATCTAGGAAAGGTGTATCCCATTCTGTACCTTAGGTTGCACGAAGCGGGTGCAGAGAATCATAGAAGCTTCTTTTTTGGGAGTGTGCTTGGGAGAGTGTATAGGAAAATAAATAAACAAATAAATATACACTTCAAGCAATATTATTCTATTAATTCATAATTTGTGTCAATTGCAAATTATGTTTAGTGAAAATAAGTCAAGTAATGTGATTGTACTAAGCATTTACAAATTGGAGCAGATATTTTCTAGTATCTTATTATTACTTTTTCCCTTGCTAGGTATGTTTTACTTTTGGTTAATTAGGTATTTTTATGCTTGAGAGATTCTATCCTAGTTGGAGCGGGCTCCATTCTCGAGTGAGCGAGGTTCCTAGGAGAGTCTGCCTAAAGAGCGCGGGAGCCAGATCTGAGGTTGATTAGCTACCTCCATAGGAGGTTCATGCTACCAAGTGCCGTACCCAGAGACCAAAACGTACCCGAAATGCTTGTGGCATACAGGCTGCATACTATAAAAGTACCCGGTACTCGCATGGAAACAAGCTTTCAGTACCTGTGCTTCATAGACCTTTGAGAATCAACTACTATAAAGGCTAGATACTCAAGCTAAAACCACCAATCATTCAAAGAAAGAAAAGAATCAAAAGACATTGATGAAATACACAAATATCTTGTCGTGTCCCAGTCATTGGACCCACTAATTAAATGAAAACCAGACAATTAGATATTTGAACCTGATAACCATGACAGTGCATGTAACTTAGATCGAAGCATCTCAGTTCAAGAGTATGAAGTACGAATAACATTAACAAGTTCCTACAGAACCATATGGCATTGGTGGTTTCTCTTACAATCATGTGTTGTATGATTGTAACTTATAAGATATTGCCTCCATCCCATTTTATTTGTCCATCTAAGGCAATTGTGCCATTAATTGGATTGAACAAAATTTTATTTCATGCACACAAAAGAACACCACTGATCAAAAGATCTCAATTATTAGTTCTTTTAATAGGTGGGGAAATTCAAAGAAAATACTGACGAAAATATATTGCTGGTCCATTGAAAGGCAGACTAAAACAGACAAACAACATGGGATGGGCAGAGTAATTCTTTCCAAGGTAACAAACCATATGTTTCAACTGCAGACCTAGTACTATAAGAGGAACATGATTTCGCTCATCATCATTTTATCTGCCTACAGTTTCCATCTAAGGCATGCTATTCTTAGGTCGGGGGAGCTGTCTGTACAACAGGGGCAAGAGGAGATCAGAATTAAATCCCAATAAGGGGGGTTAGAACAAAAACCAAAAACCCATGTGTGTATAATTGATAGAAAAGCTCACTTTATACAAGATCCACGTTTTACCTGCAATATGCTGGGAATTAATCCTGCATAGAGAGCAGGAACACCACCTTGCTCGACCAACTTCACACAAGTAGCTAGTGCACTCATCTTCCTTTCTCTCACTTGCATCTGAAGCTGTCTCCTCACAACTTCAAATGGGTATGTAGCAGCTTCAGCACAAGCACCAGCAATCGCCCCATATAATAATGTTCTCATCGGACCCAACTCCAGTTGTTCGAAAGCATTAAGTTCCCCTTCTTGCTGCTTCATGTGTTGAATTCTTTTCCTCCCCTCTGGTGAATGCAAATAGGCTGACTTCAATATATCATAAACACCGTAGAAAACAGCACCTGATGGTGCCATACTTATAATTGAGGGCACTAAGCCCTTGTACAGAGAAAAGAACCCTTCTGTTTGGATCATGTGGCGAAAAGCACCAATTACACCACCCAACGCTTCCCCTCCAGGTGCTACCATCTTCGTCCTGATCTGAAACATTGAGTTTTGAGGTGTAATTTTAAGTGAATCCCATCATTTTGAGATTCTAAAACTACTATGGTTAGAAGGTTCCAAAGGCACCATGGCTTGTTTAAAAAACAATGACCAACAAAACACACACCCCTTTGTTAATAAAGTAGCTTAACCCCCCTATGAAGTCACACAAGATTGAGAATGAGATGGTTTGATGTCTATCTCTAAAATCAATACTGATGCGCAAACCTGAAAGGATGCACACAGACACACACCCACATATACCTACACATATATCAAATGCCCTCAATATCAAGGACTTTAACATGCACAACTTCGCCGATGTGTCTTGGTTTATGACAACAATTGAATATGATTGGGCCCAAACAAGGCAGGACATCATTCACCCCCAGTTCTTGGACAAAAAGATAGTTATGTCACACGTTTTGAGAATCTTGTAACCCAAATGGATAACATAATTTGATAGGAACTGAAGCGATTACGAAGAAGAAGCCACTGAGTCACTGACTATTCAAATCCTGTATAAACACAGCTTCCATCTAATGACTGTCCGATGCTGCAAAAGTGATTACCAGAAAAAGCACATGCCAAATCCAGCTCTCAACTCTTTACTGAAAAGCCTCAATACCACAGGAATTAAATCGTACTCCCTCCATCCTAATTTATTTGTCCACTTTAGACTTGTAGGTGTCCCAAAGTGTTTGCCCATTTGCCCTTTCTTTTTGAATTAAAGTAATTATCCAAAAAAGATTGAAGGGTAAAATGTTGAAAAGTTGAAATTTTTTTTTAAGTGTCATGAATCATGATTGTGTTCCCTTAAAAAAGATTTTCAGAAGTGGACAAACTAATTATGGTGGCGAAAGTAACTACTGACAAAATTCATCCCAGAAAGAACTGGTGGTGATTTTTGCTAAGCAAAGAACTGGTGGAGATTGTGGCCAAGTATGAGCTAACAAATACTCTGAGATGACAATATAGATTCTTAGGAAAGCATTATATTCCCCGCAAGAAACCAATAGCAGATTCATAGCAACAAATAAATACGATGTTTATGTCAGTCTCATTTACATGGATATCACCTCAACCATAAGTAACTTTTCCAAAATGATTATGAGAACACAACAAAAAGACCACTCCCCAAAAGAAAGAGTTTGTCAAGACAAATATGATTGGAAAAAGACAAATACGGGCCAATATGAGAACTATGCAACAAAAGATGAAAACTAAGCTGCTAACAAAATATGCTTGACTACAGAAATAAGCAACAAATCAAGCAACCAAAATAAGGGTGTCATAAATAACCACATACCGTGTCCATAGGTATGCAAAGAATAGTTGCAGTAATTCCAGCTGCAGCACCAGCAACAAACCTTTCAAAATTTGTGGTTTCCTCATTCCCAGAAATCCTGAGCAGTTGATTTCTATACGTATCATACGCATAAAAGTTGATAGCCTTGAAAGGAGCTGTGCGGAGAATATTGACAAAATTTCCTTTCCAAAAACCTTTCAGCCCTTGAGAAACCGCAATTGCCTTAATTAGCTCAAAAAGATTCCTCTGTTCTCCACGAACTATATATTCCAGCTTTAGCCTCTCAAGTGGAGCCACAAAAGTTCTGTGTGCAACAAAAATTAAATTACCCGTGGAAAATATTAATAATGATCAAAGACTTTAAAACTGAGCAATAGTCGAACTTTTCGCAGATATAAACAATATGAAATATAGTTTGTGTAGGAGATAAGAAAGCAATTCTGATAGCTATGACGCTTGCAAGAGTCCTATTCTCTCCTAAATGAAGTCAATTGCTGAGGCAAAATATGAAATACTCTCTTTAGTTAATTGCAGACTACGTGTGAGGGAAATAGTTTCCACGTGAAAGGCAACACGGCGAGATAAGTGCGAATGCAAATAATCTTCTCAGAACAATGATAGAACCCTAAGGTACCAGAGAGGAACTCTCATGCAATGTCTCTGTACTGAAGCTAATTTTGATTGATAAAAGCTAATTTTGGTTGATAAAAACAGGACAAAAATTGAATGTCATGAGGGTCATAAAAGATTACGTGAACAAACATGATCACTACTCAGGAGATAAGACGTAAAGCTTCTGGATAAACCCTAAAGGAGAGGTATCCAAACGGATTATCTAAATGTTGCACGGTCTTGGGTAGAACTCAACTCCAAAAGCTAGCTCATGAAGTGAGGGTGCCCTCACGCTTATATATTTCATATTACTTTGGTACCTAGGTGATGTGGGACTTTGCTTCACACCCTCCCTCATGTGCAGGGTGCTTACTCGGCAGCACCTGCCACGTGCAGGCCAGAGACACACACTGACACACCCTACAAATCTCTGGTACCCAGCTCTGATACCATGTTGCATGGTCTTGGGTAGAACTCAACCCCAAAAGGTAGCTCATGAAATGAGGGTGCCCTCACACTTATATATTTCATGTTACTTTGGTACCCAGGCGATGTGGGACTTCGCTTCATGCTAAAAACTAAAAAAAAAGAAGCCTGCTGGGGATTCTCCACATAACCAGTATATCTATGGCCTACAAGAATGAGACTATTGCAGCATTGACTGAAATATGAAGGGTCTAAACATTGCTTCCCTACTTAAGCTTTAATAAGCAATTTAATCAAACCAAAGCCAAACGGAGCCTTATGTCCGAACTACTTGGGGTTGGCTTACTTGGCTACATGAATCCTTTTTCTCTAATGAGCTCTGTCAAGGGCTACTTGTTCACTCAAACCCATTATACTGACATCTTTGCGCACAACTGCATCTAAAGTCAATTTAAGTCTTCCCCTCCCCTTAGCGTTACTACTTACTACCCAAAGCTATCATATCCGCTCTCTTAACTATTGCATCTACAGGTCTACGGTAGACATGCCCAAACCACTTTAACCTATTTTCCCTCGACTTCTCCTCTATAGGTGCTACACTTACCATCTCACGAACCGTCTCATTTCTAATCTTGTCTCGTCTAGTCTTACTACAGATCCACCTCAACATTCTCATTTCCACTACACTCATCCTGCTCACCTGTTGTTTCTCAACAGACCAACATTCTGTGCCGTAAAGCATTGTTGGTCTTATGACAGTTCCATAGAATTTTCCCTTCAATTTTGTGGGTACCCTTTTGTCACATAGTACACCAGTAGCGCTTCTCCACTTGAGTCACCCCACTTGGATCCTATGGGTCAGATCATCTGCAATCCCTCCATCTTTAATCAAAATTGAACCTAAATACCTAAAGTAATTTAATGCGGGGAAAAAACTTTATCCTAATTCCACAATAAAAATGAGTTCTCTTTGATCCTAGGAATTGCTTTTGTTAAGTGATTTACCAATTCTCTTCCGTGGAGTTAGTTCAACCAGGGAAAAAAAAAAAACTTTTGAACAAGCTTGATCTGCTTTGTTCAATGTTTTCATAACAAGTACAAACAACCAACATGCTAAACAAATCATGATTGAGATCAGTGAAGTTTGCACGATACGACTACAATTTCCAGTCTACAATCAAATAGATTGGAAACATGGCTAAACAAACACAATAGTACAGAGATCAGCTAAGTTGCATAATCCAATAAGAACTGCCAATTGATAACCGAAAGCAAAAAACACATAAATGCTTAGGGCTAATAAACGAACCAAAACACTTGAGTTCAAGCTTGTGTTTGCTCAAAAGCTCGATTGTGATCTGTTTGTTACGTAAACAAACAAAGCTTGAATATCTTTTGAGACTCGTTAAGCTTTTGAGCCAAGCTTGAACAAACTACTACTCGGCTTGTTCAAGCTTGTTCAAACCTACAATGTTTAAAAAATGAAAGCTACTCGAGATCGTCTCAATTAAAACTCTGCTTGATATCAGTTCATCTCATAATAAACAAACCAAGCTCAAACATATTTCTAAAGCTCGTTAAATTTCCAAAACAAGCTACAACAATAAGCTGAGGTTCAGTTGCTAATCGGCTCAATTAAAGATTGTTTGAGATAATTCGTCTCATAAACAAAACAAGCCCAAAATATATTTTTCAATCTCATAAAATTATCAAACTAAGCTTGAACAATCAGCAGTTCAGATTATTAGGTTCGTGATTGGCTCAATTAAAATTCGTTTGAGATCGTTACGTTCCGTCGCCTAATAAACAAACCAAGCTCGAACAATCAACCGCTCAGCTCGTTTATCCAACTATGCTTAAATATTTGTGATTATATAGACAAATAAGTACGTACTAAACGTGTGCGAACCTTGAAACCATAGCTGCGACAGCACCAGCCCAAAGATGCTTTGTAGTGTTGAAAGCACCTCCCCCTCCTCTCCCCACCACAACCTTCTCCTTCTCCTCTTTCCCAACCTCCTCAAACGCCACCGTTTCATCCTCACAACTCTTCTCTCCATTTCCCCCCAAAACCTCACTCGATTCCCGAGAGTACCCCTCCCCGCCTCCACCACCCGCCAAGCTTACCGACAAAAACCCGCCACCGCCGCCGCCTATCCGACGCCGCCGCCGGGAATAAGACAATGAGGTCGAACAATTCTTCGTGGGAACAAACGAGACGAACGAAGAAGTAACGGTCGGTTCGAGAAATAATCCTCCGTTTCCGAAGCCAATCGAGCTCGATTCAATGCATAGTGAAGAAGATTCCGATGCCACTAATTCCTTGAACCAGAGCTCTAATCCCCGCATCGCAGACACTGACATGTATAAAGAATCTCTGTGTGTATTGTCGACTGATGTAGTATATAAATATAGTAACGGCCTTGGGAGAGTACGAGCAAGGTGTTAGCCCAAGGCCGTTACACAGTGGTGGTAGATATATGTATATGTATGTATAGAGAGAGAAAGTGAATAGGGTTAGGGTTTATGAGGAGGGAGTAATGTGGAATTTAAGAGAGGGAGGGAATGGAGAGGCTTGGAGGAGAAGAGAGAATGGAATAGTAACAACAACAAGGGAATAATAATGGATTCGGATGGGAGAGAGCGACGGAGTACTACATTCGTGTGCTTTGTTTCCATCGCCGCAACTCTCAACCGAAAGCTGTTTTTTTGGGGGGTGACGTTTTTGGGTAGTTTTAAAATAGGGGAAAATTCAGTTTGACACCTTGTTGTTTGAATCGCGTGGAGTTTCACCTCTCACATTTGATTATCAACACGTAACTACCTTGTGGTTGTTGGACCAAGGTGCGCCACACACTACGGTCATGTTCCTGTTTACTGGTTCTTTTACTTCTTTGTGATAAAATAATCGTGTGCGAGCGTGCCAGAGAGAGTTTCAATCTCCTCCCTCAGATTAACTTTGGAAAAACCAAGTCTGATCAGGCGATTGTGTTTTATTGGTTCAATTACCTCAATTAAGAGGATTTTTCTTTATAAGTGAAGAAATGCAAACCAATAACTCAGGAAATTAAAGAAACAATAAAGAAACAAGGTACTTCGATTGATAAATCAAAGATAAACTTACTTCGAAATTGTCTTCAACTTCAAATACAAATGTAACAGAACTTCGAACTGGTGATTGTTACAAGAACAACCGAGAATGAGTGATTGTTTTATGAAAACAATCAAAATTATCCTAACTACTTCCTAATCTACTTCTAATCTACTTGAACCGAGTTCAAATCCTAAACTACTTTGCCAATGAACAAACCAAGCATCATTTTTTGATAGCTGTTTGTTGAAGATTTGTTCGGGGGTTTTTACTCTTCAATTTCTTCTATTTATAGATCTTTGCTTGTAGTTTGAACTTCCCGCTCAATGAATTTGAACTTGGCTTGCTTCGAACTCTAACTTCTCGCTCTTTGAGTTGGCGCTTTCTTTCTTTCCCCACGTCTGAATTTGAATTCTTCAGATTCTTCCTCCTGAAGCTTTGATTTGAAATCTGCATAACCGCTCAACTAATCCAAATGATTACACGTTTAAAAGAATAACTACTTCTTGAGAAGTACTCCACGTACTCTAACTGTCAATTATCCCATTTTATAGATCTATATGTGGAGTTTATGTGTCTAGCAATAAATATCGTGGCTTCGAAGTCAGTTTCTATTTCGTCCTTGACTTGTAACTGCCAATAATTGCTAAATTAAAATTGAGTAATAATACGATACCGTATTAACTCAATTTTAATTCAATGATCCAATGTATCTCTATTGACAAGTAATTGCCAACGCGTTTGGCATTTCGATTACGTGTCAATCAATTATTGGATTTGCTAATTTTATATGTAAACATACCCCCCACATTAACATCGTTATTCAAGGGATTTGAATGAGTGTTGATGTGCCTTTTGCCGCTTCGAATTTCTTTAATTAAATCATGGCTAACATTCCCAATACCAAAAAATGTCTTCGAAAACTTAGTTCTCTTTATGGCTTAATTTTACACCTTTCAGTGCTTTTTGAAGCAATAAAAAATGTTTTCAAACCAGTCCGAACTCATAAAAATGTGTTTTTATAGTATTAAACCAATAAAATGGTTTTAGAAACATGATGATTTTGAAATAATTAAAGTTAAAAACATCATTTCAAAGTCTAAATTCAAACTTGGGCTCAATAATGATTTAGACCCAATTACCATTAATAAACACCTGACCCGAAACAACGCACTGTTTCATCGCAACGTATAAATCTAGGGTTTAGAATTTTCGCTGTACGCTCAAAATTTTCAAAACACTTTGCTCTTTTGCTTTCTCTCTTGTATTTCTACAACCATGGCTTCTGAGACTTCAAACCCAATAGGCACTTCTTCCTTTGCCCTAAGAAAATTAGTTCATGAAGCCAAATCGAAACCGACGGATGAATCCTTACATGATCAAACCTTCATCGTGAACCCTAATAAGGTCGATACTCATATCCTAGGCCCTGCATTCTTTGATCTTCCCCTCAAATTTACGCCATGTCAGCTCATCAAAGATCAAGCGTTAAATTTTGTAGAATGGTCTACTAAGAATTTTGTATGCTGGCCTGTTCAAGATAAAGACTGGGGTAAGTGGACCGAACACATGCTGAAGTATAAGAAAACAGAATTGGAGCAAACTGGGCTTTGGCATATCATCACATTGCTTCGATATGGTATTCAACAAAACCCTGCTCTCATACATGCTGCCCTAGCTTTTTGGGATTCATCATTCAATTATTTCCGTTTCAATTGTGGGATGATGGGACCCACAGTTTTAGATGTGTCATTTCTGACTGGACTTCCCCCATTTGGTCCAATGTTTGATATTTCCAAATTCGTCGAAGTTCCGCCATTGAAAGACATGAAAACCTCTGGTTCATATGCATCGTATGGGAACTTTTTCCGTTCTGAGGCAAAATTCGAAGACTCAGTATCTGACCAGGAATTCTTTGCATATCTTTTATATACTTTATGCAAAATGGTCTTCTGTCACAGTGGCAAGAAAATTATGCACGAATTCGCCCCTTTGGCATATTGCCTCTCTAAAGGTGAGAAATTTGATTTGGCCTCATATTTCTTGGGTTATGTCTACAAAATAGGGTCTGACAGTCAATCGAAACCACTCATGTATAACATAGGAGGCCCTCTTTGGTTCTTACAACTTTGGATTGTGGCATATTTTCCTGTTTTCAAAGTTGCCATTTCAAAGCCTGTTAATGTCTATGGGGACAAATTTAAAGTTTTGGCTTCCAATCATTTGTCACTGATTGGGTATCTTCAATATTTCTTCCAAATGAGGGAAGATAAGGAAGAAGCTGAATTTCGCCCTTTCACAGACTGGAGTATTGGGCCCTCCTGGATTAAGGATATGATGGAGAATAGAGGTTCGAATTCCTTTGCTGATGCTTGGGGAAGCATTCTTTTACCAAGGGAAATCTTTATAGGGGGAATCATTGGTGGTTGTAAACAGACTCATGCTGAAACATATTGTCCCGCCCAATTTGCTAGACAGTTTGGAATGGTGCAAGCCATACCATGTCCTTTTCCTGGAAACACTAATGTTCCTCTTTATGATAGGAAAAAGGCTGATAAGAATCACCTTTCACGCCTTAATGTCGAATTTAGGAGATTCAAGAAGGCTTTCATACCTTTGGAATTTGCTATTGACAGTCCCATTTTCACTGGGTTCTCACAATGGTGGCACAATCTTATTGAACTATACAACCAGACTGTCTTTGTTCAAAGATTTGCAAGCCATATTGGATGCCCTGTTATAATTGGAGGTGACACCCAATCCAATTCTCTTTCAATATCAGATGATGGTTTTGGTGTTCAGAAGAAAAACAAAACCAACAAAGAAGAAGAGAAGGAAACATCAGAAGTGCAATCTTCTGCTTTGGTGTCTATTGCTTTGAATGTTAAGCCTCTTCAATCTGTACCCCAGATGATAACTAGATCTCAAAGACATAGCACTACTCCTTCTCCCTCATCAGGTGATTCTTAATTCTTTAAAGCTTATACAGACCTTCTAACTCTTTTGATACAAGATAATTTATCTCTATCTTTCTTCCAAATAGGTAATAAAAGAAAAGGGGACATCGAACAAGAGACAAGTCACGATAAAGAAAAATTTACTAAAGTCTATGAGGCTTCGAAAAGAAGAAAGAAGATACTGATAGAAGAACCCGAAGAAGAGGAAGTAGAAGATGTTCCAATAGGCCAATTTGTAAAAGGCAAGCCTTTTAATCTCACTTTTACCATGGTCCTTGAATTCTTCTTTCATATTTTCTGATTTTTAATCATTATATCTCAGTGAAGAAGGCAACGTCTGGACACATTAAAGCTTCGAAGTCTGATACTGCTGAGATGCATGATACTACCTTCACTGCCATGGGAAAAATTACTAAAGGAAAAATCCTTAAGTTTCCCCCACAAGTGATAATACAAGACATGTCTCCTCCTGTTATCAGTACTATTGCAAGAGCTTTAGTTTCAGAAAGTGTTCGAAAAGGACAAACTGAAGAACCAATATCAAATGTTGCTGAGCTTGCTGCAGGTTCTTCGACTCCTGAAGTGATAACTAAAGAAAATATTCTTGAAAAGCCTCTTGACAAAGAGCTTTTACAGGAATATGTTTCCTTAAATGCAGAAGTGTCAGATCAAGATCAACTAAATCAGTCTATTTCGAAGATAAATTCTGAAAATCTTTCAGACATTGAGACTGCAAAGACTACTGAGGCTGACATTTATATTCAAAATGTTGATATTTCTGTCCCAAAAGATGATAGAAGTTTATTTCCTGAGATTGCTCTTAATACCTTTACCATCAAAACTTCTGAACCTGTTGAAGTGGTGATTGGAAAAGCTATTCTTGATCAATCTCCAAGAATTAACATTCCTGTACAACAAACCCCTCTAGAGCAAACCCATCCAATTGAGGTATGGTGTCTAATAATATTTAGACAATAAAGCTTCATTCTTATTAAATTTACTTATGTTTATGTATTTTCTTTTGTCAGAAAACTGATGCTTCTGCTAGCACAATCACAGGTGACCTCTTCATTAGAGCAATTCAAATTAAGAGTGAATGATTTCTCGTCGAGAAATCACTAATTCCAAAGTTCCAATTATTTCTCCGGAGTCTCCTATTATCCAACTTAAAACTCAACATAGTTCTTCTCTTCCTGAGTTGGTCAAGCCTACTTTTACTCCTGGAGAGATTCAAGAATTGAAGGAAATCCTCCAACAATTTTTAACATTGGACTTTGAGAAATTGGCTGAAGGAGATTTGAAGGTGCGATTCGAACTTGTCATGTCAAGCGGGGTGTTAAAACCGATGCTCATGACCTACATAAACAACTCTTGACTAAGGTCTCCGAATTTCAAATAAAAGCCTTTCAACTTTGTGAAGTTCAAGAGAGACATTTACAAAGGCAAACTTTGAAGACAAAGACATTGTCAAGCGTAGGGGATGAAGCACAAAGTGTAATCTCTTCCTATGATCAAGATGCTATCAAGTTACATCAATTGAAGGAGGAAGAGACTTACTTAGAGGAAGCCTTGCTTAAGGTTAAAGGGAAATTTCTCAAACAACTACCCACATGCAAGCTTCTCTCGAACAAAGCTTCTTCTTATGTTGTAAACATAAGAGACCTTAAAAGTCAATTGCAAATAACTACCGATCAAGAAGAAATTTATAACTTTGTTTGTACCAGAGGTGCTCATGCATTGAGTGACCTAAAAGATACAATTGTACAATCCCTTGATCAATGAATAAAATGTTTGTGATACCCAATTTCATGATTTGTTTGAACTGTTTTTGAAATGCTTTGATCTCATCAATTGAATTATGAGTCTCAACTATATAACTTGCTTGTTATTATGACTTATCTTGAACAACTCAAGAAATGGAAGATACACTCTCTTTAAATTTTATCTTCTACTAAAGGATTCCCAAATGGTTGGGACATAAGCTTTTAAATATCTTCCATTAATCTTTCTTCTATGAACATAACCATTCAAATCTTTCAAATGGTATGCCCCTCTTTTAAGAACTCTATGGATTTGGAAAGGTCCTTCCCAATTTGGAGCCCATTTTCCAAGTCCTTGCTTTCTTTCCTTGATAGGCAACACAACTTTCCGTACTAAATCACCTATATCGAAGCTTGAATAACCACTTTTTTATTATAACTTCGCTACCCTCAATTTCGTAATAAAATTTGATTCAGAGCTTTAATTCTTTCCTCATCTATTTCTTCAAGCTCCATGTGCATTGCTTGGTGGTATGCTCCCATGTTTAGGTCGTTTTGAGAAGCAACTCTCTGTGACCTCACCACAATCTCCATAGGCAAAACAGCATCATGTCCATAAGTCAGAGCAAAAGGAGTAGTCCCTATCTCCTTTTCCTTTTGGTGGTTCGATACGCCCATAACACATTTAAAAGTAAGCTTGGCCATTCTTCTGGATTTTTATCAACCATTCTTTGAATACCTCTTTTGATAATCTTATTGGTTGATTCTGCTTGACCATTTGATTGAGCATAATAAGGAGTAGAATTAATTAAAGAAACTCCATGGGTAGCTGCAAAAGCTTTTACTGCTCTTCCTTCAAAAATGGATCCATTATCTACTGTTATAGTTTCTGGAGATCCAAATCTATAAATAATGCCTTTAATAAATTCCATGACTTGTTCTTGAGACACGCTTTCAAAGGCTTGAGCTTCAACCCATTTAGTAAAGTAATCAGTGGCTACTAAAATGAATCTATCTCCTTTTCTAGAAGCAGGATAAATCATACCAATCATATCCATTGCCCATCCTCTGAATGGCCAAGGTTTAACTACGTATTGTAATTCAGTAATTGGCAATCGTTTAAGAGGCCCTGTCTTTTGACAAGCTTGGCAACCCTTTGCATAATCAATACAATCCTTAAGAATAGAAGGCCAATAATATTCATACCTTCGAATCAGCCATCTCATCTTAATTCTTGCTTGATGAGCACCACAGATACCTTCATGGACTTCTGCCATAATTTTAAATGCATCAACTTTGTTCAAGCATTTGAGTAAAAGTCCATCTGCTCCTCTTTTGAACAATTCTCCATTATACATGATATAATTAACAGATCTTAGTCTTGTTGCTCTATCTGTTTTAGCATCAGGTTTTGTCAAATAATCAATCAATGATTGTCTCCAGTCATTCGAACCAGGTGGAGTGGTGATTTCACACACTTCGAAATCAGTATACCTATCTTTAAGCATTGGTAAATACTTCCTTAAAGTCAATTGACAAAATTCTCTGCTTTCATCAGTGATACATTTAAATCCTGATGCTCTTTGAGCTACTGCATCTGCTTCTCCATTAAAGAATCTTGGAACGTAAGTAAAAGTAATCATATGAAATTGCTCAATTAATAACTTCACATATTGGTGATAAGGTTTTAAACCACTACTATGGCAACCAAATTCTCCATTCACTTGGTTTATAACTAATTGAGAATCTCCAAACACCTCAATTATGTCAACTTTTAAAATAAGCAAGAGCTCTAACCCCATAATTAAGGCTTCATATTCTGCTTGGTTGTTTGTACATTCTCCTTCATTTATCTGAAATCCAAATTTGGTTTTCAAACCTTGTGGAGATTCCAATACAATCCCAATCCCAGCCATTTGAGATGTTTTCGCACCATCGAACCACATTTTCCATGGCTTTATTGTTACTGTATCAACATCTGCTATTTCAGGAGTCTCAATTCCGTTTGGATGATCAGCCAAGAAATTAGCCAAAGCTTGTCCTTTAATTGATTTCTGAGGAACATACTCTAGATTAAATTCAATTAAGGACACAATCCATTTCCCAATTCTGCCACTAAGTACAGGTTGAGACAACATATACTTCATAACATCAGTCTGGGAAATTACATAGGTTACTCTAGGCATCATATAGTACCTGAGTTTCTTCGAAGCAAAAAACAAAGTTAAACATAATTTTTCTACTGCAGAATATCTACTTTCACAATCATTAAGAAACCTACTTAAATAGTAGATAGCTTGTTCTTTTCCTTCTTCATTGTCTTGAGCCAACAGAACTCCTATTGAGTCATAATTTGCTGCTAGATACAACTTGACAGGCCTTCCTTTTGAAGGTGGAACAAGCACTGGTGGATTGATCAAATACTCCTTGATGGCCTTGAAAGCATCATCATGCTCCTTTGTCCATTCGAAGTCCTCTCCATCCTTCAATTTCAAAGAGAAGAAAAGACTTTAGTTTTTCCCGCAAAGATTGGATATAAATCTTCGAAGAAAATTTAACTGACCAAGAAACCTTTGAAGTTCTTTCTTATTCGAAGGAGGTTTTACTTCAATAATAGCTTTAGCTTTATTGCTATCAACTTGAATACCTTTGTTGTGGACTAGATATCCTAAAAAGTTACCTGCTGTTACTCCAAAAGCACATTTAGCGAGGATTTAACTTCGGTTGATAATGTTTCATCTTTGAAAAAGCTATTTTCAAATGGTCTACATGTTCATCCATAGATTTTGATTTGACAATAATGTCATCTATGTAACATTCTAAAAAACCCCCAACTATTTCATGAAAAATAGTATTCATTGCTCTTTGATAAGTAGCACCAAAGCATTTTTCAAATTAAAAGGCATTTTGACCCATTCGAAAGTCCCAAGATTGCCAGGGGCTCTAAATGCGGTTTTATGAATATCTTCTTTGGCTATACAAATCTGATTATATCCTGAATGTCCATCCATAATAGACATAATTTTGTGGCCTGCAGAACTGTCCACCAACATGTCTACTATGGGCATTGGGTATTCATCCTTAGGAGTTGCAATGTTTAAATTTCTAAAATCAATGCAAACCCTAATTTTCCCATTTTTCTTGATAACAGGAACAATATTTGATAGCCATTCCACATATCTTGCTGTTCTAATAAAACTAGCATTTAAAAGATTTTGAATTTCCTTCTTAACCAATAAAATGGTTTCAGGAGACATTTTTCTTGGAAGTTGTTTGAAAGGTTTGAAATTAGATTTAATAGGCAATCTATGTTCAACCAAATCTCTATTCAAACCTGTCAATTCTTTATAGCTCCAAGCAAAGCATTCTTTGTTCTCTTTAAGCACTGTGATCAACCTCGCCTTCGAAGCAGCATCAAGTTCTCTGTTGATTTGAACAGTGTTTGGAACAATCCATTCTCCCAATTCCACTTCTTCTAAAGGATCTTGAGAATCAACCTGACCAACAAAGGCCCTTTCGAATTCAAATGGCTTCAACCCCAAATCGGATTTTTCACCAATAATTCTTCCCAATCATCATTTCTCTGAACTCTGCTCTATTTCTAGAGCCATAAACTTAACTAAGGCCAATGAGTTGGCCTCTTCGAACTCTGTCTTGGACTCACATCCAAGCGACTCATCTGTGAATTGTCGATTCATAATCAACTGCTTGTTTAAGCTTAGATTTTAACTCTGCCCGGTTCTCCAATTTCCAACACATTGGATGGAGGGTGGCGGTTGTGCAATTTCACTTAGAGGAATGATTTCGGTTTATACATTTCACCTCTGCACAATTTCTTTCAAATCTTGCGAAAGGATGTGGGTCTCTTTCTTTCACCTCTTCGACCCCCACTTCTTTCCCATTTTCGTACTTCACAATCATCGAGTTTGGTGCATCGAAGATGGAATACAACCATTGACATGAATCCAATCCCTACCAAGCAAGGCATTGTACTTACTTGTGAATGTATCCACCACAAAAAGGTCAGATCGGTTTCCACTTGGCCAACTTTCAGGGCGTATAGAAACAATTCCTTTAGGACTTTTACTTTCACCAAAGAAAGCCGGAATGGATGTGCTAGTTGGGATCAATCGAACCTTCTCTTTCCCCAACTTTTTCAAAGTCCTTGAAGGCGAATGTTTCTTTCTTTGCACCATTATCAACAAAACCCCGTTTAACAAAATCCCATCGAATTCTGCAGAGATGTATAATGGTTTCAAATGGTGCCTCATATCATTCGAAGGTGATCGAAAGGGTAAGAAAGATTAGCACACAGTTCAAATCAACAATCAAAGGATACTTAGAATCATTTTCGATTTAGAACAAAAATTGCTCTTTCCTTCGATGTTACTTGGTTCCTCTAAAGCATTGACCATGACCATGAAATCTTCTTCTTCTTCTTCTTTTTGAACTTTTGAAATCAAAGCTCCCCAACCATCATTCCAACCATTGTCATATATAAGATCATATTCATCATCGCTTGATACATCAATGACCTCCATAGGAGCAACTGTTGGTTGTAATGCCCTTCGAACTGGTGAATAGTCTGGTCCAAAAGGCCCAAAGTTAAATGAAGGAGAAACCATATTAATTTGAACTTCGTGCAAAGTCCCAAACCGGATGGTCCTTTTTCCTGCCTTTGGTATATCGATTCTTCTTCTTACTATGCCTACCTTTTCGTGCAATTGCTTGCGTTTGCGAGTTTCCATGGGAGAGAATGTTTCAACAGTGATGAACCTATGCCTTCATCTCCTTCCCTGTTCCACTATCATGGCTTCTAATAAACCCAGTTGATAGCTTGCCAAGGAATTTGGTGAAGTTGGGCTATTCGAGGCATATCACTATCCATCCTTGCAGACCAAACTTTCCAATGTTTCTATTTCGGCTTGAGTAAACCCTCTTGAAGAGATTCCTCGAGTCTTCTCTTGAAGTCTCATAAATCTTGGGTTGATCTTATCACCCCCATTAGATTTTCCTTAGAAGCATATTCTTCCATTTGGAAACTAGTATACCTTCTTTGCAATTTCCTCTTCGAGTTCTTGTCAACATAGGAATCATTTGAGGTGTCTTGGTCTTTGATCTCGAACCACTATCCATTGACCAAAGGGAGTATTTGGAGGCTTGACCATTTTGTTTCCAACCTTAGAAGGAGCTTTGTGTCCCCTGGAAGAGTTCTCGTTTAATTTTCTTTAAAAACCAATCGAACCCCCTTTAAGGAAAATTGTTCACCTTGCCCTTCGTTTTCCCGGCCCATAGGGGCCTTCCCAGTGTTAACCTTCTTCAAAGGAGGATAATCCCTCTTCGGTTGTTGGTGGAACCGGGCTAGAAGGTACATTTCTTTTAGAAACCAACCAAGGCTTCTCATTTCTTCCTTGACTTGGGCTTACCCAGGGTCTTCTTTCATTATTTCGATCTAAAGCCTTTCTTTCCATCCTTTTTGGAAAGAAATCTACCCCCTGTCGATCCAAATCTTTAAAAACCAAATAATTGGCTCTGCATCCCATGCATAAACATTCCAAAAAGGAAGCTTCGAGCATAGGAAGATGAGACTGCTTGAATCCCTTTTGAGATGAACTCTCTGGTGCATGTCTTGGCTTATTGTTTCTGTAAGCCTCATTTCGAAGTTGACCAACATTTGGCCTTCCTCTACCACTTTGCACAGAATTCATTTCAACATGTACTTGTTTATTTTGCCACACTTCTCGAACAGTTTTAGCCAATGATGTTGGCACATTAGTGTTAGCAGTTACTTCTTCAATCTTTGGAAATGGATCAGTATCTATTCCCATAGTCTTCTCTGGAAACATGATCCTTCCCTTCTTGATCTGTTCTTGAACCCTATCACGGAAAACATTACAATTTTTAGTTGAATGAGTCCAAGAAGCATGCCATTTACAGTAACTCTTCCCTCTGATTTCTCCCAAAGTTGGAAGTCTAACATTATCAGGAAGTTTGATAAACTTTTTCTTCAAAAGGTAATCAAAGATTTCATCTGCTTTGGAAACATCAAATGAATATACTTTGCTAATGGCTTTCTTATTATTCCTTGGTGCTATAGAAGAATCTTTTCGAACCAAACAATCACACACACAAGGATCATGTTCAATAATTTCAGCAGCATCAATTTCAAAAGTGGGTTCTTTGTAATAAGTAGAATAAGAAGAATTGTTCCTATCAACATCCTCTTCTAACAAAGACTCATATCTAGATGCTTTATAGGTCAAATCAACCAAATCCCTAAATTCGTAGAATCGAACTTCTTTCTAAGTTCTCTACTTAAACCATCTTGTGCTATCCTAACAAATTCTACTTCAGTAATTGAAGTTTGCATTTGTTTCTAGCCCTTTAAACCTAGTAATGAATTGGGCACCTTTTCATCGTGTTTTGTTTTAACCTTGCTAAGTCACCATAGTGACTTGAGCTCGATTAGGTAGAATTGTGCATGGAATAATTCTTCCATCCTTTGCCAACTTGGAACCGACTGGTGGTAAATTCGAATACCATTCGAAGGCGGTTCTGTCAAAAGAATTAGAGAATAATTTCAACTTACTCAAAACCATTATTACCTAATTCCTTACACTTTGAGCGATAAATCTAGCAATGTGTTCTGTGGTTGATTGTTTCCCATCCCCATGAAACAATGTGAAATCGAAATTTTAAACCCCTAGGGACTTCGAACTGCCTATCTATCCATTCTGGATAAGGTTTTCTATAAGCTTGAGTTTGTATTCCTCGGTTCAGAGGTCCATAAGCTTCCTGCATAAGGCCCAATATTTCATCTCTAAGGGTGGGATTTCCTTTAAAATGAACATTTGAGTTAATGTGTGGTTCCCTATTCACATTTCTTGTCATATGATCCTCTGAAACCTATCGGAGGGTTTTCAAAAGGTTGAGGCTATCTGTAATCTCCTTCTTGCCTTGTAAAAGGTTCATAAAGGTGATTCGAATACACTCTTCCCATTTCTGGTATTCCTGGATGCTTAGGAATTCCAAATTCTACATTAGGCCTCCTTGAACTATCCCTTTCAATAAAATGATTTCTCGTGGAATGACCATATCCTTCAAACCCATAGTCATCATTTTTATAACCTTTATCCTCATTTATACCATCAAAACTAGGTTCGAATGGGATATGAGTGGTTTGTTTGTATGTTCTTCTAGGCTTGGGGATTTGAGAGTCATAAACCTTTGCAGGTTCGTACCAAGATTCTGGTATTTCATCTACATTGATAGGCTCTTTTCCAGGTCTTGACTTAAATTTGCTTGTGCTAGCCTCTTCTTTGTCCTTCTCAAATGAAGGCAGAGGATTACTCTTAAGTCCTGATTGCTCTTCTAATTTTTGTAACATAAGCTTCTGGGTTTGAGCCAGTTCTTTAAATGTAGCAATCATTTCAGCAAATTGGCTAGATGACACACTTCCTCCAATATCTGGATTCTTTGGGTCATCACATTGCACTGTTCTATTGTTCCTAGTGTTCATACGAGAATTTTGGCCAACTCCTATATTTGTATCTTGACCAATACAAGTTTCCTGACCTATTTGAAGTCGTTCAACCTGTTCATTCTCTCTAGGATTAGCGTTATTCTCATCTTCTGGCATTTGGCCAATTTGAGAATCATCTGTTTGCTTCCTAAGTTTTGGAGCCATTCAACACTTTCAGGTGTCCCACCGGGCGTGCCAAAAAATGTTTACTGGTTCTTTTACTTCTTTGTGATAAAATAATCGTGTGCGAGCGTGCCAGAGAGAGTTTCAATCTCCTCCCTCAGATTAACTTTGGAAAAACCAAGTCCGATCAAAGCGATTGTGTTTTATTGGTTCAATTACCTCAATTAAGAGGATTTTTCTTTATAAGTGAAGAAATGCAAACCAATAACTCAGGAAATTAAAGAAACAATAAAGAAACAAGGTACTTGATTGATAAATCAAAGATAAACTTACTTTGAAATTGTCTTCAACTTCAAATACAAATGTAAAATGTAACTTGAGAATCGGTGATTGTTACAAGAACAACCGAGAATGAGTGATTGTTTTATGAAAACAATCAAAATTATCCTAACTACTTCCTAATCTACTTCCTAATCTACTTGACCGAGTTCAAATCCTAAACTACTTTGCCAATGAACAAACCAAGCATCATTTTTTGATAGCCGTTTGTTGAAGATTTGTTCGGGGTTTTACTCTTCAATTTCTTCTATTTATAGATGCTTTGCTTGTAGTTTGAACTTCCCGCTCAATGAATTTGAACTTGGCTTGCTTCAACTCTAACTTCGCTCTTTGAGTTGGCGCTTTCTTTCTTTCCCCACGTCCGAATTTGAATTCTTGATTCTTCCTCCCGAAGCTTTGATTTGAAATCGCATAACCGCTCAACTAATCCAAATGATTACACGTTTAAAAGAATAACTGCTTCTTGAGAAGTACTCCACGTACTCTAACTGTCAACTATCCCATTTTATAGATCTATATGTGGAGTTTATGTGTCTAGCAATAAATATCGTGGCTTCGAAGTCAGTTTCTATTTCGTCCTTGACTTGTAACTGCCAATAATTGCTAAATTAAAATTGAGTAATAATACGATACCGTATTAACTCAATTTTAATTCAATGATCCAGTGTATCTCTATTGACAAGTAATTGCCAACGTTTGGCATTTCTGATTACGTGTCAATCAATTATTGGATTTGCTAATTTTATATGTAAACAGTTCCACTAACTTAGGGATGTTTCGGAGTCTACTTTTCAACTTTTCATTTTCAATTTTTTGGATTTTTAGATTATTGTCAGAGTGTGTTTTGAGTATGGAAGGAGTGTTTGAGAGAAATTGGGAGAATGCATTTTGTAACATGAGTAGTGTTTGGAAGAATAATGATGAAAATGAGTTATGAATTTGTTGTTTATCATTTTGCCCTTGTTTCTTTATTATGGTATTAAAAATGTGTGAATATTGTTTTTAGCATTTTTTTTGGAGTCATATTTGGGAAATATTTTGTAAACATATCCCGTCCAATTTTGATTTATTTATTTTTTGTTGGTATTAAAAATGTGTTGTCTAGGCCAAAGAAACTATACATATGCTCGAATAATATTTCCTAGCCCTCCCAAAAAATACGTTTCAGTCTTGCACCCTAGGATCCCACTAAATTTTTTTCGTAGCCATTGGATTGAACTTTGCTGATGACCACTTCCATATCTAGAGACTTCTTGCACCAAAAAAAAAATAAAAAATTCCTAGAGACTTCTTCAGATCTAAAAACACCCACTGCTCTCTCTAGATTGGGTTTCATCTGTGAAAGTAGAATGTTAGGGTTGGTTTTGTAATGTTCTTTTATGTTAAGGGTTATTTAGTCTTTTAGTATAATTAGGGTTTGTTTGGCATTCTTGTGGTTTCATGTAATACCTAAGGGTAGTTTGGTCATTTTGTGTTATTAGGGCTTCCTAGGTTTTCTATTTAAGCATTGGTTGTTCTTGTAATCTATACACCACATATATGCAATACACTTTGGTTTTGTATCTCTCTCTCTAGAAATGTCACATGGTATCAGAGCAGGCATTGGATGATCCTGATGAACTCCAGCCGTCTCCCTCCATCTTTGTCTCTTTCTCCTTCAGCATCGCAAGCAGCAGCAGCATCACGCAGCAACAACAGTGAATCTTTCCCTCCTTGGCATCTCTCTTTCCCTTTCAGCATCTTTTCAGCAGAAGCAGCATCTTCGCATCCCTTCGCGCAGTACTGTTCATCGTCTATAGTAGCATCTCCTTCCTCTTTGTAGCAGTAGCAAACAGCATCATACAACAGTAGCAGCAAACCTTCGCCTAATGCTGGAGCTTCGTCTGCCTCCGGCGACCCCCGCCGGAGCTCCGGTGACCTCCGAAAAGCCTTATTTGATGGTGTAAACCTCATATCTGAAAACCCCAGTCTGTTTTGGCACTCCTCTGCACTCAGGCAGCCACGCCGGATCTCCGACAGCATTTGATGGCTTCTTTTTGGGCATTTTTTTGTGTATTCTGCACTGTACATGGCTATTTTGGCCCTGGTTTCTGAATCTGAACCCTCTTTGAACTTATTGGCACCCCTCTGCACTCCGGCATCCTCGCCGGAGCTTTGTCAACCTCCGGCGACCCTCGCCGGACCTCCATCAGCATCTCTCCTCTCTCTGTCGGTCTCTCGCAGTAAATCTCTCAATCCTTTTTGCCTCTGAACCTTATGAACCTCTGAATCTATTGTTTGCATATGAACCTTTTGAACCTCTTATGCACCTTCTGACCTCTGTTGAACTTTCTGAACCTCCGTACCCTCTGAAATCTGTATTGGTAATCAGATTTTGCATCTTTCTTCCTCGTATTTGTAGCCGAAATCTGTTTGGCATCGATTCTTCCTCCTTTTTGCAGTCGTTCGGCATCGGTTCTTCCTCCCTTTTGCAGATGTTCGGCGTCGGTTCTTTTCTCCAATTTGCATCTGTTTGGCATCGGTTCTTTCCTTCTATTTGTAGTCGATATCTGTTCGGCATCTGTTCTTCCTCGTATCTGCAGCCGAGATCTGTTCGGCATCGGTTCTTTTCTCCTATCTGCAGCCGATATGTGTTCGGCATCTGATCTACAGCCGTAATTTGATCGGCATCGGTTCCACTCATTTAAAGCCGTCTGGCATGGGTTCTCCTAATTTGCATCTGTTTTGGTTTACTTGCTTGGCAAACTCACGATGCTCTCCGGGTTCGCATCATGAGTTTGAGCGGGGGTGTGAAAGTAGAATGTTAGGGTTGGTTTTGTAATGTTCTTTTATGTTAAGGGTTATTTAGTCTTTTAGTATAATTAGGGTTTGTTTGGCATTCTTGTGGTTTCATGTAATACCTAAGGGTAGTTTGGTCATTTTGTGTTATTAGGGCTTCCTAGGTTTTCTATTTAAGCATTGGTTCTTCTTGTAATCTATACACCACATATATGCAATACACTTTGGTTTTGTATCTCTCTCTCTAGAAATGTCACACCATCTTCCAGCGGAAAATCAATCTCTCTCTCTCTCTCTGTGATTTGTGCCCCTCTCTCACGCTCGTCATTCAAGATCAAGATTGTGTTGTTTGTGTGAATTTTGTGTTGATTTCAATTTTGGAGTTGGAACATTGATAAGGAGATGGTTAGCAATCAAAGAAATGTGAGAAGTTGGAATCAAACAACACTCCTCTAGATTTTCGAGGAACAGAGCAGTGACAACAACCGGCGTGGAAGAAATCGTAGGCGTCTCCCTTCTAGCTTTCCTACTCTTTCTCGTTTGCTTTGTTGTGTGGTGGAAAAATGGGATAACGTAAACAAGGGGTAGGAATAGGATTGAGAAATGAGGGAAAAATCAAAATGAGAAGTAGAAATGGAAAAGGAAGGTTGGACCTCTTTTTGGGGTTTGGCCTCTAACGTTCAAAACTGAGAATGCATTCTTAGGAAATGAATTTTGGGTTTGGCGTCCAAACATCCGGAATGGGAATAGTAGAATTGGAAAAAGTGAAAACAGAGCAGCCAAACAGCCTCTTAGTTTTTTTGGTTTTTTGGATCTTTAGTTTTGCAAAAAAAATAACTTATTCCACTAACTAGTTTTTTGGCTTTTTGGTTTTTAGTTTTGCAAAAAAAATAACTTGTTCCACTAAACTAGTTTTTTGGCTCTTTAGTTTTGCAAAAAAGCTAACTTGTTCCACTAACTAGTTTTTTGTCTTTTTGGTTTTTTTTAGGTTAGTGGAATTAAGTGGTTTTTTTGTTGGTTTTTTGTGGGTTTTTTGTTAGCGGAATGGAGTAGTTTTTTAGTTAAAACTAAACTCTTTTTTTTTTTTAGCGGAACACCCCCTAGGACTTAGGGGTGCACAAACACCGGGCCGGGTTGTGCCAGGCTTATACTAAATAATAACTAGATTTGTCAATTCCCAAGCCCGGCCCATTAATAATCGGGTTTCATTTAATATGCCCAAGCCCGACCCAATTAGAATTTTAATTTCCCAAACTCGTCCAACAAGCCCATTTATTTTTCTAAAGCATCACAAACATATATTAATCAACCATAGCAATCACAATAATAATTCACAACCGTAATAATATACGTAAAATTCAAGGTTCTCCCCAAAATATTAAAAACAGACCCATAAATTAAAGTGCTCTAAAAGACGGGACTCTAACATGTAAAAACGTCTCTCAAGTATCTCTCATTTAAATTCACACATCTTCACAACAGATCTTGTATAGCACAATAAAAATAAGAAGAACAAGCTATGAGTTATTATTATAGGACAGTAGTTTAAGGGGGGGAAAAACTTCAAAGTTTTCTTAACAAATTGCTATTACTTCAAAGGTATTCTCTACAAGTTGATGGGAGGAGGTTAGATCTCGGGGTTGGGGAGGCTGATGAATGGGCTGATGAAGATGTTAATGAATGGGCTGATGAATGGGTTGATGAAGGGGTGTTGGTTGTTGAAGAGGCTGATGAAAGGGTGTTGGTTGTTGGGGAGGCTAATGCAGAGGTTGATGAAGGGGTTGGCAAAGACGCTGATACAGAGGCTGATGAAGGGGCGTTGCCATCTTTTTTTAAGGGAAATCCTATTGCCATCTTTTTTATGGCTTCTATGGTAGTATGGGTTGGTTGATTGAATCGGGAGATAACTAGAATCTTACATTGAATGGGAAATTTGTAGATTTTCAATTTTCTGGGTTATTTAGGTTAGGGGAATCTTCTGAAGAAAGAATTAGGGCTTTGAAAAGGGTTAGGGAGGTATGTGGCAGTTCAAAAATCTATTACATCTGTGTCCCAATTCACTTTGAAATTGGGAACAGATTAACAATCCAAACAGATATTCTGAGTAGTGGTTTTTCAGCATGTCTATTCGTTGGATTTCGATACTCCATGGCTTCCGGTTTCTATCTTGAATACCATCCATTCATTACAGACCAAACAGATATTCTGAGTGGTAATTCCTTCTATCTTTTCGTTCAAGCAGATGAGTCCTCAATGCTTGCATCATTTGGAAAGTATGATGTGTACTTAGATCAAATTTGGACATTCTGTTCGCTGTTTGACCGTTGTTTGCCTAATTTGCCCTTTGATCTCACCCCTACTCGCTTGGATGAAGTCAATGCGAATTACCTTGGAATTTTGATGTCCTTCCTAAAAAAAATCGCGAAAGTTTGTACATTATCTTTGTCCAGGACAAATGTTATTGTGGTGGGAGGCGCTTTTTCCAGTCGCGAGATACTGTTGGAGTCTTTGCGTGCAAGGTTTCCCAATATCCTAGTTTTGAAGTACAGTTTAGAAACCATTGTAAAAGGAATTTTAGTTGGTGGCTTGGGATTGGAAAATGAACGTAAAAATACTGGTAAAACACGAAAGGTATATGAGATAATTTTTGTGGGCCATATGTCTTTTGAGTTATTGTGTATGTCATGTGGGATGGCTTTCGGTAGGATGCCATTGGATGCTAGAATGTACTCCCAAGTTGATGGGAGAAGGTTGGATCTCGGGGTTGGGGAGGTTGATGAAGGGGCTAATGAAGAGCCTGATGAAGGGGCTGATGAATGGGCTGATGAAGAGACTGATGAAGGGGCTGATGAATGGGTTGATGAAGGGGTGTTGGTTGTTAAAGAGGCTGATGAAGGGGTGTTGGTTGTTGGGGAGGCTGATGCAGAGGCTGATGAAGGGGCTGATGAAGAGGTTGATGTAGAGGCTGATGAGGAGGATGTTGGAGAAGAGGTGAATCATCTATGGGGGGAACTTCAAAGTTTTCTTAACAAATTGCTATTAATTCAAAGGTATTCTCTACAAGTTGATGGGAGGAGGTTGGATCTCGGGGTTGGGGAGGCTGATGAAGGGGCTGATGAATGGGCTGATGAAGAGGCTGATGAAGGGGCTGATGAATGCGTTGATGAAGGGGTGTTGGTTGTTGAAGAGGCTGATGAAGGGGTGTTGGTTGTTGGGGAGGCTGATGTAGAGGCTGATGAAGGGGCTGATGAAGAGGCTGATGAAGGGGCTGATGCACAGGCTGATGAGGAGGATGTTGGAGAGGAGGTGAATCTTGATCTACATACAATATGCTATTATGTTCACCTATTCAAACAAACCAAAAATAGACCTTGGTATGTTAAATCTTCAAAATATATACACCCTGATGGCAGCTTTGTGTTTCTCTCTATTACTCAATCAACAACAGAAACTACTACTGCTACTACAAAAAAATAGACCAAAAGAAGAAAAAAAAAATAATCAAGCTGCCACAGTAAGAATTAATTTCCTGCATTCGAAACTGGAGAAACCAAGGAGTAGAAACTATTGTATAGACAAAAAAATAGTGAGTATCCATGACATGTTTTTTGCTATTTACGGAAGTCGAACAAACCTTGGTGGAGTAAACAAACCCAAAACGAACAGTGAAGTGAGCAAAGCTTGTACATTATCTTTGTCCAGGACAAATGTTATTGTGGTGGGAGGCGTTTTTTCCAGTCGCGAGATACTGTTGGAGTCTTTGCGTGCAAGGTTTCCCAATATCCTAGTTTTGAAGTACAGTTTAGAAACAATTGTAAAAGGAATTTTAATTGGTGGCTTGGGATTGGAAAATGAACGTAAAAATACTGGTAAAACACGAAAGGTATAGGAGATAAATTTTGTGGGCCATATGTGTAGACACCCCGACTTTGACCCGGGATACTCACCAAGCATTCCCGATGATGAGAAAAACCACCCGTGAAAACCTTAAGGTTAAGAGAAAAGCTTGAACTTGTCCCGAACCACTTCAAACTATCCCAAACCATTCACAAATAACCTACACCAATCCAAATGACCAAAATACCCTTCAAAACACCAACATAAACCAGAACCAACCACTGAGCTCGGGGGGTTGAGGGTCCACGTTGAGCGCTCAAGGTCCACGTTGAGCGCTCAAGGTCCACGTTGAGCGCTCAAGCTCGTCCAGAATGTCGGGACAGAGCATCTAATGATGAGATTCCAACTGAATGGCTGCCACCTGGCCAAGCGTTTTTCTGTTGCTCGCATGCAACTAATAGACCTCAGGTGAGCCTATATTACTCTCTTAGGCCCCCCACTTCAAATCAACACACTTCACCCCCCATTTCACTCTATAAAAGAGCTTCTTCTACACCATTTGGAGGGGTTAGATACTCTCTCATCATCTGAGTCATCCCTCACTCACTCTCAATCTATATTTCCAGAATCTTCTAACCTCTTTCACCCACCACTTCAAGCTCAATCCCTTTCATCCATCAAATCCACCCTTGATTATCAAGCTCTCTCATCATAATACACCATCATCCATTCCAAATCAACTCAAGCCACCACATACCTACCATATTCTGTCCAAAAACGACCCACATTGCCCCCTATAAACCCATCCATAAATCAATCATTCACCCAAAACCTCAAGTTCAAGCTTTGATCAAAATCAAAAGGTAGAAATCCATGTGAAAGTTACGGGTTGGTACTCCTGAGGGAGACCAGTGGGTTCATGGAGGTCCCCTATACCTCTAATGGACTCACAAGGTCTCAAATATGCAAGAAAACGAACTTTGAAAACCCCAGCTTCAAATAGCTTGAGCGCTCAATGCTAGTACCCTGAGCGCTCAAGCCATTTGAACACCTTTTGTGTTTTTGTGGCTTCTGATCATGTTTCATCTTGTTGGTATCATCCTTGTGGTTGTTTGTTGGTTCAAAAACTTTTAAATCAGTTCATCTCATCTTTGACCATCGATCAATAAACTCAACAACCATAAAGATGGTGTATCATCTTCATTAAATCATGGATGACCCTATTTCATAAAGAAAACAGTGTATCTCACTCTTTTAACCAGGATCAGAAGGTTTTAAGTTTACACTAACACCCCAAGAATGATCAAAAGTCACAGAAGCCCACATCCCTCGAATGGGGCTTGAGCGCTCAAGGTCCTCACTATGAGCGCTCAAGCCTTGCTCATTTTTGGATTTTGAATCTTGTTTATCTTGGGTTCTGCTATTCTGTTTTCAGTTTGTTGAGGTGTATGTATTGACGTTTGGCTGTGCCAACCTAATATCAGAGTGTGTGTGTTGAGATGCGTGTGTTGATGTTTGGCTGTGTCAACCTAATATCGGAGTGTGTGTGTGTGTTGGTGTGTGTGTGCGTGTGTTTAGTGATGTTTGGCTAAGCCAACCTAATATCGGAGTGTGTGTGTGTGTGTGTGTGTTGGTGTGTGTGTGTGTGTAGTGGTGTTTGGCTAAGCCAACCCGATCTCCTCTCTCACTCTAATCACTCTCACTCTAATCATGCTTATGTGTGGCTTGATGCTCGTTATCCATTCACATGAACACCTCAAGTTTATTTTATCCATGTTTGAGGAATTTCAATATATTATGCATCATCACATATCCTATTGAACTAGTTTGTGGTCCAGATGGGGGCTGAATGTTGCAGAAACACTCAAATCCAGAAGATGGCTTGAGCGCTCAAGGTACCCCCTTGAGCGCTCAAACTGCCTTCTGGATCAATCAAATTCTTCTCTTGTTTCAGCTTGTTTTTGGCATCATGAGTGTTCTGCAAGGTTTTAAAGCACTGATCCTCCATTCTTCCCATACTGCTTGCCTCATTTTGGTCCATGAATTAGTTTCAAACCCATGATTATGTGATTATGTCATTCTGTCCAGTGATTCAAATGTTGCTTCTGAACAAATAATGAGGATCAAAGCATGTTTTAATCAAACCAGAGTCATCAGAAGCATCATAAGCATGTTTGAGTTGAGGAGGGGTTGAGCGCTCAAGCCCTCTCCTTGAGCGCTCAAGCCCTCTCCTTGAGCACTCAAGCCCCTGACAGAGGGATCAGATTGGTTTAGTTTTGTGTTGGCTTGTGGTGTTGTCTTTGTTTATTCTGTTGTCACTCTGTATATTCTAATGTTGTTGCTAGCTGCTTGATGTTCTTATCTGTTCATATTTGCATATCATTATCACTCATGTAGTCCACACCTCACATGCATACACTTGGATTCCATTGTTGTGCTTATCATTGTCATATGGCTCCCATCCCCCATTCCCCGTATTTGTTCAAAGTTGAATTATAAACATTTTTTATAATCCCACAAAAGTCAAGTAGAGACCGGTCTTCGAACCGGGCGAGGGGGGTGCCGTAAAACCCTTCCCCTCTCGTAACTGAGCTCCCGAACCTAAGATAGTATGGTGATGACGGGCCAGTAATCCTTATCCATTGAATGAGGCACGAGTCAATCGATGTTCGGTTCCTCGGGGACAATCCGCTAAAACCCGGGTGGCGACTCCGAATCGATCCCGGCGAGGGATCCCTCCGGAGGGGGCGTCCACAGGCTGGCGACTCCGTTGGGGACTCTGGTTAATGCATACTTTGATTTTATTACACTTGTGTAGTTTTATTGAAATATGCATTAATCAAGTGGGCTCGACTTGAAAAGCTTTTGTGGGATTTTTGAAATGTTTGTAATTCAACTTTTGCATTGCACTTGCATTGTTCTTAGCCTCGCTGGCGTGTTTTGGCAATCCCGCACGGCTTGCCGGTGACGGGGAATCCCAAAATGCCCAGCAACCCTCGACCGTGATGAGTTACACCTGTCGTTATTACCGTCGTCATGGGTATCCATGGCACGGGAGACAATCATGACTCTAGTCCGGGGAACCCCCTGTGAAACCAAAACCGGCCTTATTGCATATAGTTTAACCATAGAACCTCCGCGTTAGGTGGCCGACCCGTTTGCTAAGTTTACGTGATCCATCTTGTTTACATGCTATGTGTTACCGCTTTCCCTATCCTGTTATGTTGCATCCATGCATGCATTTGCATTTGTATATAGTGTCCCCGAGTCGAGAGTAGTATGCCTTAGGAGTCTGTGCAGTTACTATAATCAGAGACCAAACTGTTATAGTATATCTCCATGCTTGTGTGGTACGAACTTCTGTGTTTGTGAACTTGTGGTATCCTTATTATTTATAGAATTTGAATAATGTGCTTTGGGATGCTTCTTGATTTTATTTTTATGCCAGATTACGACTACCGTAAACAAGAATGTCTTATTAAACCATTTGTAACTTTGTTACTTGTTTATATGTAACATGTAATCCGTGGATAAAACTGGAACCGATCCGTGACTCACGGATCGGATTGGAACCGAACCGTGAGACTTTTGGTCTGGACACGGATTGTATTTTCTAAAAACCGTGACTCGCGGATTAGGATTGGATTCATGCCAATCCGATCCGGACCGTGTACACCCTTATTGGTTAATGGATGATTGATTAACTTGCAAAAATATGTATTTTTAGGGTTATTATGTATGGTTAAACTTAGAACACGTGTATTTTTTTGGGTGATCCACAAAATGAGAACTTTAAAAAAAAAAAAAAAAAGGCATTTTGGTTCAAAAAAAAGTTGACTTTTTTTTTCCTGCAAGATACTGGATATCAACGAGTTTTTGTTTTTTGAAAAAAAAACACCATGTACATTGTACAGGATCTTAGGGGCGTACCCCATACTCACAAGTGCTTGATCTTTTGAATGAAAAATTGGTACATTAGATCAAACACTTGGAGTTATCGAGTTATCCGATTCTGAGATAATTTTTCACGGATGGGACCCTAAAGTAGGCTTTGTTGTTCAGTACTCATAGACAGGTCCAACTTCCAAGTACAATCCACACAGTTATACTCCATCCGTTCCATTTTGATAGTCCCTTATTGCATTTCCACTTTTCAAACATATCAATAGAAACAGTGGCGTAGCTTGAGGGCACAATTAGACAATAAACGTAGTACTTTGTAGTGTAAAAATGGGTCTTAGCCTATTTGGGTGTACCCTTTGAATTCCAAAGGGAGGTCTGTGGTTCAAGTTGAGAGATTTCCAACTCTCTTTAGTTGTTAACACTAATTTTTTCACTTACCCTTGTTGATGTATATCGTAAGGGAAAAAAGACTTACATTTTATGGTAATATAATGATTATAAATCCATAAAAACCTAATAGTTTCGAGGCAAAAATTCAGTGAATTGAAGTTTGTTTGCAGTAATTAGTTATTCGATGGTTCTGGGGTAATCTCTGCGTGGTGCCCTAAAATCCTTTTCCATGATTTTTTTTTTTGCAGCCTTCATCATCTCATAGTTAGGTAAAATTCATATATTTAGTCTCTAGTCCCACATCAATATGTATAGGAGAATGATGTTAAAACACCATATAGTGGTGCCCCAAGAGCAATAATTAATCTTTTGTAGAAATAATATGATGTACCGGTGAAATTTTTAATACATTTTTCTATAAGAATGCAAAAAAAAAAAAAAAAAAAAAAATCCCTAAAATCCAGTGTGGGCCTGTGCCTAATGAAAATAAATTTGCTGGCTTTTAACTCCATGACTTGAATAGAAACTTAATAAAATACCATTCTTGCCCTTGTATTTAAATAGAACTAGTACTATTTCCATAAATCAAATTTCAAATCATGGGGCATATTTGGAAAGTGAAATACTTTTTGGAGCAATCATTACGATCCCTTTAAAAATTGGAACCTCAAAAAAGACTATGAGAATGGGACGGAGTGAGTTTAATGTTTTTTGGTAGGATGCTTTTGAGTGTGATCAAATTAAAGGAGAATTGGATGATTAAAGTTGGGCAAATTGTCGAAAATAATAATCGAATATGCCTCCCAGTCCCCACTTGTAAAGAAAGTTGGAATAAGGTTCTACCGAGGTGGTAGGGTGTATGCTGTCTTGCTCTCCATTTCAAGTTATCATGGCATAGGTGTCGGGTCTGCTTTGGCAGGTGTGTTCGCGACCCTATTTGTCTTTTGCCGTTCTCATTTCAATTGTTAGTGGTTTTTGCTGCATTCATGCCTTTCGGTGTTATTGGTGCCGGATGGCATTATGAAATAATATGATGACATTTTCCACACAAAAAAAAAAAGTCATTATGGCATAGAATGAACAAGAGGCCGATCAAAGGTCCCTCCAATTGGTAACATTTGAAGTCCTTGCAGAACATGGTTATAAAGCAAGTAAAAGGCAATTCATAGTTTTTAGTTGTTCCTGTATCATACTTATTGGTACTTGACCACTGAGGTTGTGTTTGTATTTTCAATTAATTTTCTATGCATCTCACCAAATTAGTTTGGTGTCGCCTATTTTTTTATCCACCTTTCCCTACCTAACTTTATTGGTTCCGCTCCACCTAATTTTCTAGAACTCTATATATATGAAACATTTGTTGAATAAACAACACACATAACAATGAGCAAATTAAGGAAGCAATTCTTTGGAGGAGATTTTGACTCTTCTTGTGATGACAATGACGAAAGCAAAAGAAAGATATTCATTACGACGACATTTGAGTGCCACGGAATGGATACATAACAATCAAGTCGTCAAAGCAAACATGGTGGCTCTTCCAGCGGTCGCCGGCACAGAGTCGGTGTGAATGAGCAACTAATGAGAGGTTACTTTGTAAAATTGCTCCGGTGGCAGCGGTGACGGTAGTGGCTACAGTTGTCAATCGCTCCGGCGACTTCGGTTGTCACACAATCTGGTGACTGAAGTTCTAAATTTCCAATTTGGTAGATTTTTTTTCAAAATTTTGAGGGTTTTTAGATGGTAGATTTTTTTTAGTTCAAGTTTTGCAATGGAATTTGGTTGGGGTTTCTGATTTGGTAGGTAAAACTTGGGGGAAACAATGATGTGGTAGAAATGGACGGGGCCATTTTTGCAGGCGATTTGGCCGGCCACTGTGGGAGCTCAAAGTGGAAGGGGGTGCCAAACCAAAAATGGGTATGGCCAGGAGGAATTGGGGGATGGTGCTGTCCCTTAAGGCCGATCTGAGTCATCCATGCTCGGCAATGGACGGCTCGGATTTGTTTGGTAGCGGACGGTTCGGATGTGTTTGGACAAGATGTGATCCGAGCCGTCCATCGCCGAGCATGGACGGCCCAGATCGGACAAAGGGACAACATGCACCCGGGTCCACTTACGTGTGAACTATGAATGTTGTGTCCACAGCAAAAACAAGATAGGCCCATCTTGAATGATTTAGAAGCAAGACCAAATCTAAGAACATATAAATTTAAAATACAATTCCAAATACAATTGCGTTTAGAGCCATTCGATGCATGTGCGCTCGCACACATTGAATGGTTTTTGGACACAATTGAAAAATCAGGGTTCCCTAAAAATTCGTAAAAACCCTAACAGTATGAATGCGAATCACTAGTTAATACTACCAGCAAAGATTCACGCAAGCAGTCAAAACCCACAACACAGAGATATACGTGGAAAACCCTAAATGGGTAAAAAACCACGGGAAGGAATCAAAATCACTATACTCATTGTGCAGTTACAGATATACCTATCCAAACGATGTAAATCCTCACAACGTTCTAAGTATCACCTGCCGAGTCACACGTACACCGCACCCAATGATCTTGATCGCCAACGCCTTGAATCGCACAAGCCTTCCTTGGATACTTTCATAATCCCACCAAAGAACTCTAACTGAAAGTTGATTGTTGAAGCATTAAACCCCTTGAAGATGAACTCTAAGCATCCGGTCTTCAAAGATCTTCAAGGTCCACAAACCCTAGCCGCCACAAGTGTTTTAAGGATGAGTAGGAGTGCAGAGAATAAAGTGTGGCTGCTCAAAACTTCGTTTAACCTAGTTGATGCGAATATATAGGCGCATAGTGGTTGCTCAAGCAAGAACCAAGTTGCTCGAGTAACTAACGAACAACAGATTTGCTTGACAGGTTGTTTGAGCAGGTCGTTGAGTAACTTCTGAACAAGTAAAATAACCTACTCAACTCACCACTAAAATAAATACTACCGCACTCTCAACCATTACATAAAGAGATGATTCCTTTCCACACCTAAACAGACACTCTAAAAAAAATTACAACTCGATGTAAATGTGTGTTTTGTCAAACGGAATTGCCAAAACAAAGAACTCCGGAACTTGGTCCTTACAACAATTGTTTTTGGAGTTGCGTCCAAAAAATGTGTTTCTAGACTTTTTTTTAGAAGCAAAAATACACTATATGTGCTTCCAGTTGTATTCAAGGGATCGATGATGGTGATTTCATTTGAAGGATATGAGACATGGGCTAAGCGGAAGAGCAGGCCTGTTTGATGGGCCGAATGGCCGCTAATGGGCTGGCCATGGAGCAATGGACAAGGCTTGGCCGAAATATGTTAACCCAGCTCGTGCATCCCTGCATGGTAGGTTTTTATTTGCATTTTGAATGCGCGGGAATGAAAAATCAAGTTTATACAACAATATAATATTTTTAAGTATATTTTTGAACCTATGGTGAACCCTCAAATCATATAAAGCGTGTGAGCGGGAGCGCGAACACAAGCGTTATAACGTCTTTTAAAAAATAATCCAAACCATGGACATTCGTGAGCGAAAATTGAGAGCTCAAAGAGAGTCCTATCAAAGAATTATGTGACCAAGATATACCCCCTCGAACCCGAATACGGCCGCCCCTGGTTATGCATACTACATTTCTGTTGTTATGCTTTCTCAAATTGACATAGTACATGCGTATAATGAGAGTCAAACGGTATATACAATATTCATACGGGTATACTTTTACCAAAGTTTTGAATTGTGTTGAATTTGTCTAAAACCGATACCCAATCCCTCTAATTTCGCGTCCCCTTCCAAATACTAGTCGATACCGAATGATACCAACCATACCGGGAAGTACTAGACGGTATCGGTCATACAATTTTTTATTTTTCATTGTTTCTTAGGGAACCTGGGGTGGGGGTGGGGGTGGGGGGTGTTGTGCAGCCCCACGGCACGGCCACGCCAGCATTTTTTTGTGTCCGTTTGTGTTCCATTTGTTTTTCAAAGTATTTGTGTTTCGATGACATACTTAAAGATACATGATCGAGTTGATTTTTTCTACACTTGTAGAATTTGACGAGGTCTACGTGATGAACGTTTCCGATCGTCGAAAAGGTGCCGGCGCAGCTGCACCATAGCTGCACAGCACCCCCCTAAGTCCGTTTCTTAGGAGTACTTGCACAATTAAGACCTTTGTACTAAAAATATACATTTTCTCTTTATTCCTTAATATAGCTTCATTTCCTCAAAAGCTTGACTTTCACCAATAATTTAGATTTCTAGGAGTAATAATTGACCTGGTAACCGTGGTGGTCTATTTTGGGCAAAGGGGTCTGGTAATCAAGCCTATGAAGAGTTAGCAACCCGTGAACTCTCTATTTTGGTTGTTTATGTTGACTTTTCTGTTGGCAAAGAAGCTTTTTCTGAATTCACATGCAGCTAAGTGACCACCAGACAAAACCTCTCCATCATATTTTCTCTACAACCAGCGAAAATATTCAGTTTCCTAGCCCAAAAATACCCTTCAATTTTCGGAAAAATCCCAAAGCAAATTTCCCCCCAAAATAAAACCATTTGGAGTTTATTCTTAAGTTCTTACATTTTTCGTACATAAACCTTGAAATTAGTCGAGGTATGTGCAAGCTAACTCAAACCACCTAATTATCAAAAAAAAAAAAAAAAAGTTCTTACTTCTTAACACAATCCGAAAATCGGTTGAATATGAGATCGGAGCCCATGTGGTTAACGGTCCATATTGAGGCATATTTTCCAGGCAAGCCAACATTTATACGATTCGCCATTATAATTAGGGTGAGTTTTCACTACAGTATTTCCGATAATTTTGGATTACGGGTTGTCAAATTAGTTGATGTATGCGAAGAGAATGACTAGTGGGAGATTACCGAAATTACCGAAAATAACTTGGTGGAAACTCAGCCTTACGACCCGTTCGATTAGAGCATTTTCAATGGTTTCTCCAAATTTGTAGTATGATTTTATAGATGGTGTTTAATTAATTGCACCGATGACAAAAATGAGTCTTGACTTCAAGATTTTGGCTTACAGATCGATTATGTAGATGAGTACTCTAGTAACTTAATTTAAAGTCGAATTATTAAATCTCTAAAATAGTGAATTTTCAAATAAAAGGCGACCATATTTACTTTCCCAATGGATTGAATTTGACATTTTCACAATTCTTCATTGTTTAGAGGGAAGCAAAAAATGAAAAAAAAATTGCTTTGCTGCCTCGATGCAAAAGGTTAGTACTATACAACTGAATACTCCATTACAATGTAAAATTAGCACACAAGATGGCAAAAACTTAAAAATATTCGTTAAATACATTCAGTATTTTTTTCTCTCTCTATTTTTTTTTGGTTAAATGCTGTTTTTTTCTTTAAATGCTGTTTTTTTCTTTTGTCCTTTATCTTAGAATATGTTAGAATATGTGCGTTATGCGTGGGCGCAGGGGAGGCTTTCTTTGTCTGGCAACCTCTCTCATGAAAGAATTCTTCTTCACAATCACAAATTCCCGTCCACAAGTGTTTTTAGCGGTTCGGATTGAAAACAAATTGTTCACGCGAACAATTCTTCTCTTTTGTTTTAAATCTAGGCCGTTCATCCAAGAACGGATGACCAGATTGATTATTGCGCAGCAGCCGGCAGAGGCTGCACAGCAGCAACCCCAGGTCCGTTATGCGTTACTGAGTTCTTGTTAGAATAATAATACTATCAAGTAACATTGCTCAACGGAATTATAGTTACAGACAAAAATTTAATAAACTTGCCAATAAAAATAAATGCAACTAACATTTATACAACATTTATTATTTTCTACTTTTTTCCATACAAAATGTATTCTACACATATCTCTCAAACGCTACTCCTTTTGCAAAATGCATTCTGCACATTTCTCTTAAACACTTCTGCCATATTCAATATACATTCTCACCATAAATCCAAAAGGCTAAAAATGAAAAACTGAAAATGAGCCTCTCAAAAAAAAAAAAAAGTAGAAAATGATGGAGTATATCGAAGTCAAAGTTTAAAATTTGAAGGGCAATTTTGGCCAGATGAAAAGTATTCAATATATATTTTGACTATAATCCAAAAGACTAAAAATGAAAATTTGAAAATAAATCTCTCAAACAAAAAAAATTACTTAGGCCTTGTTCTTGAATGGATTTTATCTCATAAAATCTAGTTTTGATAAAATCTAACATTCTCAACAGATTTTAGCAAAACTTGATTTTATTAACACCAGATTTTATCTTACAAAATTATTTACAAAACACCTTTATCAACACTAGATTTAATCCATTGGAAAAATAATGTCATTTTATCACACCTCTAAACAAAACTATATTTTATCAAAATTAAATTTTATTTCATAAAATCTATTAAAAAACAAGGCTTTCTATGAAGTCAAAGTTTAAAATTTGAAGGGTAATTTTGGGAGGATGAAAAGTGTAGGTAAGTGAGAACTAATGTCACAGTCATCATCAACAAATGTCGTGATCAGGAGCCTTTTCCTTGGAATAATGCGCCTGTTAAAATTAGCCCCTTTCCGATGTAACGCTCGCATCTCTCTCTCTCTCTCTCTCTCTCTCTCCACATATACGTACATATGCACATATAGTACATTGTATAATAGGATTATTTCTCCATTTCTGTAGATCGTTCCAAAATGCACAACCAACCATAGGCCTCTCACTCTCTCCTCATCTTCCTTCGAATCTCGAATGAGTGAAGCAATCTCCGTCTCTCTCTACTCTCGCTCTTAGTCCTTTGGCGTCAATGGCGGTCAACTCTTGCGATGAGGTGAGTCTCTCAGTGCCAAATAGTAATATGTTAATTAAATTTGACTAATGGAGGTTTTTTCCGGGCTTTCATTTCCTAATTTTGGCAGCATTTCTAGCGAACTTGTTGATGTTCGTCCATTTAATTGTTGCCTTTGGTAATTAGCTCTGGGATTCTACAAATTCCATACTCGAGTAGTATAATGTTGGCACGAGTTCTACTCTAATGAGTAATGCTGTAGTTTATCTAGATTCCTTATCTTTGTTTGGGTTATTGTTTTGAAATTCTGCTTGTATAGTTGCGAACAGTGCCCAGTTGACCGTCGAAGACTCTGTTTGTGTACATGGAAAATAATTCCACTCCGAAAAGAAAGTTTTTTTCTTTTTTATCGGCCCCGCAAAAAGAAAGTTTAGTTAAAATTCTGCTTGTTTAGTTAAAAGAGCTTGTTAAGATGGAGTTATCAAAAAATAAGCTTTCAATATTAGGAATTGATCATGCCATGTTTGCATCTGTGTTCAAGTTGAGATACAGTTGCTCCCGATGTGTCTTTGCTTAAAAATTATTAAATTTATTAGGCACACCACCTGGCTTGGCCCGTACGTGTCCATCGCCTGTTCATGTCCCCGGAGTGCCTGACATGGATACGCCAAGTAGTTAATTAACAGTGTCGGTGCTTCATAGGGGCTCAACGTAGAAGGAACAAGGCAGGCATCATTTCGGAATGCATCAACGAAGAAGATAACAAAGAAACCCTATTACATTAGACTAAAAGGATTTAGCTAAAAATGAGCGGAGAAACCTGCCATAATTGATGGAGTTCAAAATTAGGGTGGGGAGTTTGTGAGAGAATTAGATTGGGAACTCTTAATTCCGACATCAAACAAACCATTTTTAGAACAGAATGATGAGACTGATGGATGCATTATACGTTCTAATAAAAAGAAGATGGATGCATAGGAAAACTGGGCAATTCCTTTGCTGCCATATGTAGGACACTCATTGCAACCCAGACATTCTTCCTGAGGGAGTTGTGAGAAGAGTTCTGGTATAACTTCCCAGGAAGCCATGAAATTTCACTGTACCAGGACAGAAGGCCTTAGAGACATAAGAAAGATGGCAGACTAGATTCCAAAATTATCTGGAAAACAGGCAATCATAAAATAGGTGAGAAATGGGTTCATTTCGTTGAAGATAGAGAAGGCGATTTGTGGAGGACATGACCCCATTTCCTGAGTTGTCTCAAGTCCTAAACTCCCCTTAATGACCATCAAAAGAATGAAGCTATGCCCTATGATAAATTTTGGAAACCAGATAATTTCATGCCAATGCTTAAATTGGGTTAGGGTTGCAAATGAACTGAGCTGTTCACGAGCAGCTCGGAGCTCAACTTGAGAAGAGCTCGTTCGAACTCGGCTCAAAGGATAAACAAGCTCGAGCCATGTTTTGTAGCTTGTTTCATAAACAAGCTGAGCTCAATCTCCCAACATGATGTAGGATGGTTTTAGAACACTTGAGTACTACTGCCTACAATAGGAATCGTGGTGGTTTTTGGTGGGAAATAAGAATAGCAATAGAGGTAAGTGTGCAAAGAAGAAGAAATAGAAGAATTAGAAGAAGATGAAGAGAGAGATCAAGAGAGATAGAGGTGCTTCACCCTTGCAAGGGTTAGGCGGTTTGTGCAAGGAAGGACCGCAGTTGAAACCCAAATCACAATGGCCTCAGCCTTACAAACTCAATTCATTAATCAACTCTGTTCCAAAATGAAAGATTACATCCATCTTTGTAATACATGGAAAAGGCCCTTCTAATTCCTAGAAGTCTAAATGACATGAACCCAATCAATGAACACATTAAATAAGATATTGAATGGACCTAGATATAAATGCATACATAGAATCTAACAAAGACTACATGGAATGAATTTACATAATGTGTTTAATGTGTCTGGATGAATATTAATTCAAGTACTAGACTCATGATGACCCTTGACCTTCTAACACCATGGATGACCCTTGAACTACTAACAACCATGGTTGACCCTTGAATGACCAATCCTTGAACGACCCATGTTGCCCTTTGATTAGGATCGTTGCAATTACCAAAAATTCCCTCATCGAGCACTTTAGTACTTGTTACTGTCCTTGTCACAACAGCTCGGCTCGAGTGAGCTAGCGAGTCAAGACTCTTTATATTGACCGTGTAAAAATTTATTACTAGCTATGCCGCATCAAGGAGTCTTTATAGGCGAATGAATGGCAGGTGGTTTTCTTATTTTTAGATGTGGGACAAGTGAGAAAGGCAAGGATTTCAAACACACACTTCGCATCATTCCCACATCGGAAAAATTGTAAACCTTGTGTATGGAGGAGCTTATATAAATGGCAGATCCAGGTCTGTCCTTAAGTGTTTCATTTGTAACGTGGCTTTCGAGCCTTAGCGAGTCGAGCTCGAGCCAAGATGAAAATTTGCAAGCCGAGCTCGAGCAAAGATGAAAATTTGCGAGCCGAGCTCGAGCCAAGTTTCTGTGGCTCGTTTTGAGCTCGAGCTGACCTTCCAGGTGGAGAGCCGAGCTTGAACAGTTCAAAGCTTGACTCGGCTCGTTTACTCTCTTGATAGGGGAGTCGATTGCGATAGCATCCCAAGTTGCTGAAGCATTGAAGGTACCAGAAGGGGATTAGTGGACTGTATCAATTTCAGTGCTGTTGGGCTCAAAATGGGCAATCAAATTGAGGGGCACACTGTTGCTACAAAAGTAATTCCCGAAGAAGAAACAACTCTTGGTGTCATCTGTCAAACCACAAATGAGTATCTGCTCCATGTCCAACTGAGTGCTTTAAGAAAGGCCAAGCAAGAGACCTTAACTTAAGAAATTTTACCAAGTCCACGAGCAATCAGGGGGGATATCCAGAGCCCAGAATATTTACGTCTGATACCTTGAGCCAATTGCCCAAATGTGTCTCAGTAAGGAGGCATGGTTCTAGTCCATAATCCTTCTCAGCCCAAGACCTCCCCCTTTTTAGGTAAGCGAAGAGTTTCCCGAGCAACTTTTTTGAATTGAAGATAATTCAGTCCCTAGTCCGGAGGAAGTTTCTAACAAGTTGCTCTATATACTTGGTGACCTTGAAAGGATAAAGTGCACTGTCAAATGGGGCTGTTTCTCATTCTGGTCTCGTCACTATTATCTCTAATTTTACTATTTTACATAGGAAGTAAAGTTCAGTCACGTCAGTCGATATCTTCTTTGCCCTTCATGTCATACACTACTGTACTATGATATTTTTAATCTTTGACGGTCAATAATTTCTATTTTTGAGATTCGCTGTTCTATCCTCCACCTATATCATTCACTCCCTTTAAGAAACTGCAAAATGTATCTGAACCGGTAATATGTTTGTCTGTGAGTTGTGCTGCCCTATTAGACGTTGTGGATCATTCTTGTACTACAAGCTTACACCATTCCAAGAAACGCCTCCGGTTATTTTATTGTGTTCTAGTTTCTCGAATTTCCCTGCATTACTGTTGTTATTTCAGTTTTAGTGATCGTTTCCGGAATCCCCGTCTATTAAATTACTCCGAAATGGGCATTTCAATTCCCTTTATGCAGGGCCAAGATGCCTATACCATATCAGTGTTACCTGATGCAAGCACCACTAATCTGCGCTCTGAATCACAGTTAGCTTTCTTAGGCCACTCAGAATTTCCCAACCAATCCAATACTCAGGTGTGCTTGGACGCTAAATTGAATTGCCAAAACTACATCAGTCTAGAGATGGAAAATGCAGAGGCTTATTCCCCTTGCATTGTGGATGTGGATATTGAAAACGGAAATTCAGGGACTCCTAAAAACAACGACGAATCTAAGCAAAAGATGAAGATTGAGGGTCCATTAATTGTAAGTTCTCTCTGTGTATGTATCTTACGATTATCTATACCTATAATCTCCCCCTCTGAAAGTGGAAAATAGAATTGCGTTCACAATTTGGTGTCCTGAAAGCATTCGACATGTAGTCAATGAGCTAAACATTATGTCGTCTTTGTCAGGCATCCTATTATGTCTCTAGCTTTACTATATTGTTTACTTGAAACATCATATATTCTTTACAACGCCTTAAAGACGGTTATTGAACAGCATTTGCAGAGGGTACTGCAGAGACAGATTAAGTTACAGATTGGGAAGAAATTCATGCCTCTTTTAGCGAACAACAGCCTTGAGTTACCTAAATTCACTTCTAGAGGTATGTAAGCATCCTCAATGCTTTTTTGATGGTGAACTCTATCTTTTTGAAACTCGAATCCAAAAAAGGCATCTTTATTATTGCCCAAAAAGTGCCATAATTCAGGTTGCTCACTGCTTTTTTCCCCCAGCATTCATTTTGGCTTGAACTTTTCTCCTCAGCATATTGGTCCAGTGAGCAAGCTATAATGCAGCACTTTTGCCAATGTGAATTGTGTACTGCACTTGGCTTAAGGATGTTTCAATTGTGTATATCCTCTTAATGGTCCAATAGTGTAGGAAATGGGGAAAACAGAAATAAAACACACACACACACACACACAAAAAAAAAGAAAAGAAAAGAAAGAAGTAAAAAAAAAGCAATACTAATGGCACTAGGTATGTGTTTGTGGACCTAATGATTTAACCCATGCATAATATGCGCACTATAAGCTGCTCGACTGGAAAAATGGTTAGGGCTCCAATTCCAAACTTTGCGCAGAAGGGCAGAATCATGCACTGACCAGATACGGAGATAAACAAGTTTTGGTTTTTCTTGCACAACATACAAATAATTGTCCAAGGAAAAGTACAGATGGAGGAGGGACGTGAACCCAAGACTTCCCTTGATCCATTGCAACCAATTCATGGTTTTGACTTAATTAGGATAGCTGCATACAGCTTACAGTACAATAGTTTACAATCTTGCTTGTCTATCTTCTTAGATTACTGTCTCCGAAATTGCCATTGCATATCTTGGTTTTACAAAGTAATGATATGTGATTATGTGTTTGAGGCTGCAGATCAATCTGCAACTGAAAGTCCTAATAACCGGACAAGGAAATATAAACGTTCTTTCTCAATGAATGCAAGAAAAGTTGTTCTCCTCTTCTCTGCCTTGTAAGCTCATGACCCATCTTTTCCTATCTTTTACTTATGTTAGAAGCTTACTTGAACACTATTTATGTGAATTGTGGAAGAACTAAGAACTAGGTCTTAGACGTGGAGTGTCTTCTCTTCTTTTCGTGCGAATATATAGCAAACATATTACTGTGACGCAGCAACAATGTGTAATCCTTAGTTCTTCATTATTGTGGATCAGTGAGTTCTTGCTTTACAGTGGACACTGCATATATGTTGGTGGAGCTTTAACTATTTTACATAATTAGACAAACAAACAGCTTTCGTATTACAACATCTAATGTTGACATGGAGCCTCTATAGCATCCAATTACCATGGCATGGAGCCTCTATAGCATCCAGTTACCATGGCTGAACTATCTGAATAAAGCCAAGATAAGACCTTGTTGCGCATGAGTTTTGCTGGTATTATTATATACTAGTTCTCGTGAATTAGCTCAGAGTATATAAGTGATGAATGCAGGGACATTCTTTTTTGACGTAAGCATAACTAAGACAAGACAAGACAAGATCTTATGCGACGACTGTTGAAAATCCTCAGTGGAGAGAAACATGAATAATAGTTTGAATCGGGGCTGGATGATTATCTGCGAAATAGGGTGGGAGAGAAGAAGTATGTCTAGAGTAATACCTTAGTAGCAGGATTCTTCAAAATGGCTGCGCTCCCTAGACGGGAGCTCAAATCCGCGCTCGCTGGACAGGAACTCGACGGGAGCTTGCTCCCATCCCAGACAGGAACCCGCTCCTAAATAGGATAGAAGCTTTCACACTTTTTTTTTATCTTGATTCTCACTTCTCTTTCTAAATATATGCAAGGAAGAAGAAAAAGAAAAAAGAAGCAAGAGAGATTTACGACTCTTTCTCATCTTGTATTTTATTAATTATCTATGTGTGTAGTCCATATATTTGGCATAAATAATCTATTGGGATGTCTTTTCTCACTCATGTTTATATATTTAAATTTTTATATAGATTCTACCTTTGCAACTACAAAAAGTTATATACAATACACAAAGTTTATAAATTTATCCACATATATATATTCATTCATTAAATATTGCCTCGCCGCTCCCAACCTAGGGAGCTTCTACATACCCCTACCCCCACTACTGCCCCCGCCCCCGCTTCGTGCAACTAAGAGTAATACCAATCAAGTCATGTTCAATTAGAATGAACTTTGGTTGTATTATTATAACTTAGTATAAAACAAAAGCAACCGTTGGTGTTGCATATTGGGTATTAGAGAATCAACACACTCTTACATAGTAGTTGTCAAAAGGACAAGGGTTGCAGATGTTATGTGGGTGGATTTAGGCATATCCAGCGAGAAGCAATATGAAAGGACAATGACATCCTTTAGTTGTATAGAACATGGAAAATATTAACAAAATTGCATGGGAGTCTCATACCTATTCCCAACAGGCAGGGGTAAGCATTTTGACTTGAGTTGAGACCAGTTTTTCCATTCTATGAAGTCACTGATACTTTAATCCTTTATTCCTTCTATAGCTTGTTATTGCTTAGATAGTAACGTTGAAGCCTTTAAGAACACGTAGCGAAACGAACTAAACAGAAGCGGGGGCCAAAGAACATTTCCAATAAAATTTTAGGCCTCTGAAAATTTTGCATGGGAAAATGATTGGTCACGCTTTTGCATGGCTATTAGGCTGCCATACACTTACTTTTTCTTTAATGAATATAATTCAATTCTGCAAACTTCCGTGGTAACTTACTTCCGATTCTTTTCTGATCGTTGAATTTCCAATTTTCTTTTCAGGTCAAGTATGGGAACAATAATACTCATATATTTAACACTCAGAGTGAGACAGATTGGTGACGGCTCCATTCACAACTGATGAGTTCTGCATTTCCACCCCCTCCGGTGTTTGATCTTCCTTTTGTGACCGAGTCTTTCTCTGAGGCTGCTGTTATAGTTTTCATTTCCAGTTCTGTTTTTGGTCTTAATTCAAAACTCCCTTTGGAGGTGTCCTTTTTTCTTCCCTGTACATAGCTGAATTTGACTTCATATTTTTAAAACTCCCTTTGGAGGTGTCCTGTTTTATTCCCTGTACATAGATGAATTTGGCTTTATATTTCTTCTTATTGCTATCCAGCATTTTACCCTTTGGGGATCCATGAACCTCTGTTCTGGTGTATTTTCGACAGTTTGGGCTTGTTTTGCATTTTTGAGTTTTGATTGTTTGGCTGGAAAACGGAAAACTCATTCTATCAAAATGTGTTCTAATTTTTGTCATTTGGAGAGCAGAAGTAAAAAGTAGGTTATGAGGAGCTTTTTGACTTCTTATTTTTCACTTTCCCCATTTTAGTTAACAAAAAGACCTACAGAATCTATTCTGCTCATATCAAAAAACGCTACTCCCGTTACAAAATATATTTTGAATATTTCTCTCAAACACAAAATACATTCTAACCATAATCTAAAAAGCCCAAACGTTGAGAATGAGCCTCCCGAACACCCCTATCAAGTGTAATGCGGCAAAGCTGTATTTTGACTAGCTAGAATTCCAAAATAGAAATATCCAGTGAGGACTGATTGTGGAAGAAAAGTTCCCCTTCAAGCCTCGTTTCCCAAACGAAATCAAGATTTAATAAAATCAACCCGATTTTATGGTTTGAGAAACAAGGCCTAGTCACTTTTGTGCGGCCGAGAGAGAGAGAGAGAGACTCAAATCTGGTTAAAGCCAAATTCCATGCCAAATACACGATTCGGCAGAGTTATAACTTGTCTACGGATTTGGTTAAGAAATTGGGAGGCTTTTGACAAAGGAAATGGCTTAATTTTTTCCTTTTGATCAGCAGGAAATGGCTTAAGTTGGAGCTGATGCAAGTAAACTTTAACAGATATCATAGCACCCAAAAAGAGCCCTCTCAACATTGTCAGTCACTCATCAACTCACACCATTCAAGCAAGAAATTACAGAACAAAAAACTCTACCTAGAGGACAGCATGCTGCTCCAGGGAAACTTGGAAGCCAGGAGCAGCACCATAACCACCACGACTGCCACACTACCGGAGCTCTTCTCAGGCTCGAACCTGCCACTGCCATCCTTATTATCAAGCCAAAAAGCCAATGCAATCTGCGTTTTCCACAATAGCCAACTTCGGTTGTCACTCCTTGATCATGCTACTCCTCGGAAACAAAACCTGTGATGTCGATAGAGGCCTCTTTAGAGTCACGTACGCCTTTTTGTAATCCGGTTTCACAGTGAAAAACCAGCCTCCATTTTTCTTCTTCCCTTTCATGTTTAGGGTTCTAACCTTCTCAACCTCGATTCCATACCTACCCTCCAAAACACGCTTAATGTCGATCTGTAACCAGATCACGCGGAAAAAACACAATAAATACATATAATCAAACCACCCGAGCCGTAAGTTACAATCAACCAGACATAAATTCACTTTCTTTATTGAGTTCTATCAAGAACATCGTGTTTTGTGATTATAGCCTCATAAATTTACATATGCGTTAGTGTTAGCAAAATTTTAGGAGAATGGGAAGGCATGTAAAGAAAGAGCATTGCTATGGGTACACCATTGTACTAAGATCACTTTGTGTGAGACCCTATTCGGGGTCCCATACTAATATACTAATGATCGAAGCGGTTTAATTTATTCAGAATATTGTTTCAGACCTCTATGAAAAATCAGCTCATTCATGTATCTGCAAGGCTTGATTGATTATTTCAGTTTTTTTCCCGGAAAATTTTGGGAGCAAAAATTGATTGACTCCTTACTAATATCCGAATGAGGCTGAGTTTCCACTGTCGTCTACATGGTATTTTCGGAATTTTTACATGTTGTCTATAATGCGAAGACAAGTCATTTTCCTCACTTACATCACACAAAAATACTCCTACCGTTCAGCGAAAACTACACTCACTTTTAACTATACAAAAATACCATTTAGCGAAAACTAAACTCACTTTTGGCTACAGAGGACGGTATTTTTTAGTGAAAACTCACCCGAGTTGATATTTTTTACAGGGATTCTTCTAAACATTTACAAAACAAATAAATGGCTCTGATTAATTAGAGGGCCCCTAAGTGGGTTCCAAATTGTGTAAACAACCAAATGGTGTACCCATAGTTTTTTGGTAAAAAAAAAAAAAAAAACTGTAGCATTTAATTATGTTGTAGCCCTTGAACGAATGAAGTAATGACGAAAAAAGTTTCATGAAATCAACTCCAAATGATTGAGACACAATATTTCAGTGAATTAAATTTGGTTTGCATACATATAAATACACAGAGAGAGAGAGAGAGAGAGAGAGAGAGAGAGAGAGAGAGATTGGTATTACTAACTACCTTGGAAGCAGAAGGGATAGTCTTGAGGGAGATTTCTTTGATGGGTGAGAAAGAAGATGGCATGAGAAGCTGAATGGGGAGGTTGAGTAGACTACTTATTCCCATCTTTGCTGGTTTTTCTCCGTCGTGTTTCTTTCCTTCCTCGTGTTTTCCGGTGATCGGAGAAATGTCGTTGAACCCTTTGCAAAAACCCTGCAATTTGTTTGTCTTGTTTCGTGAGCGATGACTTTTATGAGTAATCTGGCTATGTTTTGTGGGCTAAAACGAGGAGATCACGTTGGGCTTGTGATAGTAATGGGCCAACTAATAGGCCGACGGAGAGGGAGTTGGTGGGCCTCGGGAGTATGCCCATGGCTTTGGACGGCTGCCGGCTGGGGTGTGTAGAAAGGTTTCTTAAGTAGTTAATTTATAGAAAGAAAATGATTAGACAAAAATGTTATATATATGCATGTTATAATCAATTTAAAAATGGCACGCATAGATTATAAAAAACATTATAGATCGAGAACTATAAATAATTTAAAAATGACACGCATGCTGGACAAAATTTGAGATGGAGTGAGTAATTAATGGTAAAAACATTATGGTCAAATATATATATATGCATAATCTATACTATAGCATCAAATAATATTCATTTGCATAAGTTACCTCTCACGTGTATAAAATATTTTCACAAATTCTAACTGAATTTTTATGATTTATTTTTAAAACAAGTTTCTATGATTCAAAATTTAGATCTTATAATTAACCAACCTCAAGTAGTTTGACTAAATGGACATGAGAAAATAATAAATGTTTATTCTTTATGAGCTCGCATGTTTGAATCCCACGAAGACAAAATATTCCAACCTTTTATCTTGGGACCAATGAAGTGTTTGTCTAGTTGTTAACTTTGAGGGAAGACTTTTGATTGGCGATTGAAAGTTTTACTAGCGGATATTATTAGAGTGAGTTCTCCAATGGATTTTATAAAAAATTTGGTAAAATCAAGCCCTTGATTTTATCCATTGGTGAGGAGAGTTGATAAAATCTGTAGATTTTTGAATGCAAAAATCTATAGATTTTATCAAGGGAGAATTGCTATAAGGCCCACTATAGCTATTTCCTAACACGTCTAGTCCACCTAATATTATCCTAACACATCTAGTCCACTCACATGTACCAATTACAAGAATACCCCTCGCTTCTTAGGATATCCTAAGATTCTAGGGTACCCTAAAATCCTAGGATACCCTACCCTAAAAACCAAGGGTACCCTACCCTATATCCTAGGGTACCCTACCCTAAATCCTAGGGTACCCTAAGAAGAAGTGCCTAAAATCCTAGGGTACCCTATGAAAGTGCCTAAACCTAAACGATAGTGTACCCTATGAAAGTGCCTAAACCACTAAAAACCCTATAATAGGAAAGTGCCCCCTAAACCTAAACCTTAGGGTACCCTATGAAAGTGCCTAAACCTAAATCCTAGGGTACCCTATGAATGTATATTATGTATTAAATTTAATGTGAGGGTACATCTGTCTATTAAAAATGGAGAGTGGACCTTACACCTTAGAAATTGCAAAAAGGTGGATTAGAGGAGTTATGGAACTAAGAGGTGGACTAGATATGTTACAAAAAGCTATAATGGACCTTAGAGTAATTCTTTATTTTATTTTATCAATCCTCTTCACCAATGGATAAAATTTATCAAACCTCTTCACCAATGGATAAAATCAAGGGCTTGATTTTATCGAAATTTGATAAAATCTATTGGAGAACTCACCCTTAGTTGTTGGGAAATCTTCTTTCTAAGAGCATCAATATCAGGTGTTGTAAAACACTGTGCAAGACAAATTGTTGAGCCAAACCCCCCAAAAATCAGCCTCTCTACTCTCCCTCAAAAAATTGTGTTTGCTACAGTAACATTACATCCCTAGCGAGTTACTGTTCACGGGCTTAATTTTATTTTATTGTTTTTGCCGGTGGGGTCGATGGGGATGGGTGGGGCTTGATGGGGACGGGGGAGAGAGAGGAGCACGTGGAGAGGGAGGAGAGAATAGATGGCTGACGCGTGGGCCTCCGAATAGTAGTTTAGTGACACGCGTACACGTGAGGGCAACAGAAGGTCCACTTCCGATTTGTTTAATACAAAAGGTCCACCTACTCCTCTGACAGTGTCCACCTCCCAACGTGGGAGTTTAGTTTTTTAGGAGAAAATATTTTTTTTTATTAGATTTGAGGGGAGTAGTTTAATATAGTAAAGTTTGGATAGAGAGTCTGATTTTTTGAGTTTTTGATAAAGTGACTTGCTAAATTGTAAAAGGTGTTTTTGTGGTTTAATTTGGTCCAAAATTTGTTGATCCTGATGAGGATGCTCTAATACCTGTATCTATAAGGTTAATAGGCTTTTGTGAATTAAGTCTGTAGTTGCAGGCATAGCGAGAGATTCACACATCACTTAGCTACTCCCTCCGTCCTTTTTTTAATGTTTAGATTTTCATTTTGGATTGTCCCTAAATAAGTGAATGTTTTGCAAAATTAATGGGTAAAAGTTAGTACAATTATCATTTTTGCTCTTTTGAAAAGTTAGTGAATAAATAGTTAATGAGTAAAAGTGAAGAATAATTTTGAAAAACAGATGTAAAGTTAATGTAAAAAGTGTAAAGTAGATGTAAAAGTTGATTGAAAGGTGTAATAATGATATTTTTTAATAAGTTGGATTTGACCACCAAAAAAATAAGTTGGATTTACAAAGTAACACATTTAAATAGGAACGGATGGAGTATTTCTTTTGCTCACTTTTATTCCATTATAGTATATATTCTTTGCACGTATTGAAAACTTTTTACATTAATTTTGATCTATGGAAAGACTTTCTTCTCTTCTAAAAAACAAATTTCAAAAATCTGGCCACGATATCCTTTTATTTTCACAAAACTTCTTTTACATTAACGTAACAAAAAGATCTTGGAAAAGACCCCAAAAAGATGGATCAAATTTATTTTGTCCAGAAAATATCTTAGCGAATCCCACTTTTGGGAATCTGACAGATCCAACTGTTCACTATTCTTAAAACATTTTTCCGAGGGCCCCACATTTTCACAAAACTTCCAAAGTTTTAATCATTAACGTAACGAATCTTGGATCACCAAAGATCTCATGGAAAAGACCTGTACCATCTTTATCCAAAAAGATTCAAAGGCACCCACGTTATAAATCCCCAGATTCGCATATCCGGGCCCACCACACGAATTTTTCTTTATGCTGCCCTTAAACCCTAAAGATGGCAAAATCAAAATGGAATCTTTTGAAATCCGGTCAAAATCGACGGCTGTGATCAAATTCAAAAGCGTTACACGCTGTCGTGGGATTCAGCAGCCACTGCTGTTCATTTCACACAACGCTGTCTCATCAGACTATCGCCAGAAGCCACACAGAGAGAGAGAGAGAGAGAGAGAGAGAGACATACAGATAGATACAGAGAGAGAAAGGTAGCATTTGAGAGAGAAAGAAAGAAGGCGCCATGTGCGGAATACTCGCGGTTTTTGGCTGTGTGGACAATTCTCAGTCCAGACGGTCCAGAATTATCGAACTATCGCGAAGGTAATATAAGATGTCTGTTTTTACTCTCTTTTTAATGAGTTTTTGATTCGTTCGAGTTGTTGAATTTTGTATGATTTGGGAGTTAGGGAGCGGAAATTATGCTATGAACGAGTTGATTGAAATGTAGATTGGTAAATAATGAAAGATCAGATTTTGTAGATGTCCATTTGGTTCATTGACTTGGCTGCGGAGATGAAATGGAGTAATTTGATTGTCAAACCTGTAAGGCAGGGCGGGGCGGCGGAGGTGTATGGAGGTGGTGTGAGGCACATGCCACCCTGTTTCAAAAAAATTAAAATAAAATACAGTAATGGAAGTCACTTGGGTACTTACCGGAGTACGAACAACTTTCAGTTTTACATGAATGATGAAAAATAGCTATTTTGAAAATGAAAAATGCTTACCACAGCCCTTAAGCCGGTAGATGTGTAAAAAGTGTATATCCGAGGAAATTGTTTTGATATCCGTGCATGGATATTTGTGAGGTGTGCATTCAACTTGCAACTTATTTGACACATATTATCGACTGCTTAATGGGCGGTGGTCAGCAAGACCTGTAAGAAATAAACGGTTGAGATCATAAAAATTATATCTCAATGACTTAATTTAAAGACCACAAGAAGTTGAGTCGAGCCCTTGTTCTTTTTCAACGTAAATACAAGGCCCAAAACAAAGCCTCAATTTACGCTTAACCTTTCTATTCGTATTTGAACGAAATAGAACCGCTACTAGTGGGCTCACATCGAACAGCGCCAACCCTCTTGTCCAAATCCCGGCTCCACCAATGAGTTAGCTAGGAATGTATAAATGCAAAAAAAAAAAAAAAAAAGAAAAGAAGACAGAATTTGGAAGTAATAAAAGAGAAAGGACATGTATAAGCAATGAAAGAATGTGTGATAAACTAACAAACATGTTTTACTTGGGAGGACAAATGTAAATAATTTCAGTTATTTCGATCAAATCATACTTAATGACGATGATGATTTCTTGAATCTTGGGGATTGCCACTGCGCATCTTCCCCTTGGTCCATCTTTCCGTAAATTGCCTCAATTTTGATGTGTTAAGGAACACAGATATTGGAGATACATGAGAAGCTCAATTTAATATTAGATAAGGTATGTTGACGTGGGAAGCCTGTTGGATAAATTTTTTGGTGGTAAGTAATGCTTGCTGCATGACTAAGGTCGTGCTTGTTTTAATTTCATGTTTTAGTTATTTGGAAGTTATTTTCCCCATTGCTGAAAATTTTTCTTTCTACTTTTCTTTCTGTTTCGTTTTGCCTGTTGCTTGAATTGTGGACTTGAAGACGGGTCCATGGACTTCTCCTTTAGAAATTAACAATGTCATCGAGGGCAATATCTGAAAGTTAACTTATTTAAGAAGTATTGGTGGCAAAAGAGGCTCAGAAAAGCAAATTATATTGGTAGGGCTACATAATATGCAGAGTGCAGTGATTTCAATGGTATGAAATATGGTATTTGGACTTACAGAGCATGACTTCTGATGTGCTGTAGCTGCTCTTGATCTTTTTGTTTAAAAATCAGCAAATATCTTTTCTTTACGACGTTGATGTGCTACTCTTGCTGGATTTGGTATAAATTCTGAATTGGGTAAGTGTTACTATGGTTTTGGATATGTAGATTGCGACATAGAGGTCCTGATTGGAGTGGCTTGCATTGTCATGAAAACTGTTACCTTGCTCATCAGCGATTAGCTATTGTGGATCCTGCCTCTGGTGATCAGCCTCTTTACAATGAAGACAAGACAGTTGTTGTCACAGTAAGTCAGTTGCTGTCATTTACCATGTTCTCATTGCACCATTTTGGCTTTACTGAAGCAGTTCTTGATATGCAATTGTGATATTTGAGGAACTTTTCCCAATATCACCGAACACTCTTTCCTGCATTTGTATAATGTAGTCCTATCGGTGACATCTTTTGTGATCTAGAGTATTTTATCGATGTCACACATTACACGTTCATGTCTAGATAAATCTAGTATTAATTCTAGCTTGACTATTGTATTTAGGGATTAACTTTTTCAATTTAGCTTGAAAAACTATGTAACGCAATGTAACAATTATTGGTCAAAATTCATTTCATGGTTGTGATGACCTCAGTGGCATATGCGTAGTACCATTACCAGTTTGTTGGAAAAGGATGACGGTTGGGAATCCACCTTTTGATCTGGTGTTGACCAAATACATTTAGATGAGTATGAGTGACACCTACACTCTATACCACCAATAAAGATAAAATGGTTGATCGGCTCAAGGGGCCCTCCCCTACGCACTTCAGTATGAGTGTAAAGGCTCCCATACTGTTTGGAGGGTAGGGGCGTAGTGTGGCCTCTGTACCAGTAGTGGAGTCTCTTGGCCCTCTTCCTGCATTTCTCTTCCCAACAATAGTTAAGTTCGAGCATTGGCCTCTTGACTCTTCCGGGTGGAAAAAACTCTTCGACCAGTTTGCCTGACCAAGAGGAGACTGTAGGGTGGCCTTGCTGGTTGAAGCATAGATCGAGAAAGATTTTGCCTCCGTTTTCAGCACTTTGACATGGATGTTTTTTTTGGAGTGTCTCTAGTGGAGAGTGTTGTAACTGCATACCAGGTCTTCTTCTCAAATGAACTCTGCTTGATGACTATTTTTTAGGGTTTGCAATGTTTGACTGGTGTGGGGTTTTACTTTTAAGAGCTGATTTTGTCTCTGAAGACGGATGTTTTTTGCTTCTGTGATTTTGTTTTAGTGGTTTATGGTGTTTGAGATATACCATGAGTAGTGTGTGAGGTGAATTTATGTAAGTTATTTCCATGTCTATGGAAATGCTCAAGTCAATCTGATTTGACTGGGCCTGTTTGCTAAAGCTGATGTTTAAGTACTGGAGTTTTTTTTTTTTTGGGGGGGCGGGCATGAATTTTGAAATTTAGATACACTTTCGATAAAAAATAGTCAAGTACAACTTTCCCCACTTGAAATTCTAATATCAACATGATGGTTGAGAATCAGGCTAAAACCTCATTGGTTCATGAAATTACGATGTGTGATTCACTCCAGGATCAAAGAAAAGAAAATTGAAAACAGTACTACTCTGGGAGTTTTTTGTTCTACAGAATTCGTCCATCGTGAATTTTCCTTTGCTATATCTGCCAAATTTGTGATGGGACAAGTTTTTGTTTGCTTTATTTATGTTTTTCAAAGTTTTCTGCAGACAGTACACTCAAGGATCATTAGTGTATCGTGTAGGTTAAAACCTGGAAATCCTGTTTTCATTGCCATTTACTCAGTCCACTCTATGGCTTTATGAACTCGGTCCTCATGCAGTCATGCTTGATTTCTGTTGCTTCCTTTTTTAGGTTAATGGGGAGATATATAACCACAAAAAGTTGAGAGAAAAGCTGAAGTCTCACCAGTTCCGAACTGGAAGTGACTGTGAAGTGATTGCCCCCCTTGTAAGTGCTTGACCAAATATTGAGAAGATCACTTGTTTATTCTATATTTGCTTACTTGATAAGATCTTTAGTCTTTAGTGCTTTTCTTATATATTAGAAAATAAGTCTCCTTCCCTAATTGCCCAAATAGAGTAGTTGGTTATTTTATTGAATAACCAAAGAAAGGTTGTTTCATTTCTTTCTCTGTTTTAATTTTCACGTTCTTGATTAATTTTTCTCTTTCTTCTCAATTGTTCCTTTTGATTTGGTTACTTGTCCTCTTCAGTATGAAGAATATGGAGAAGAATTTGTGGACATGTTGGATGGAATGTTCTCGTTTGTCCTCCTTGACACCCGTGACAAAAGTTTCATTGCTGCTCGGGATGCCATCGGCATTACCCCACTGTACATGGGCTGGGGTCTCGATGGTATGAAAGTCTTTTTCATCCATTTCATGGTTTCATTTGGGTCATGTAAATTAAATCTTATCTTTGTATATGCAATTTGCTCTTTTATACTGCTTTATCAATGTTATTTTCATTTTTGAATAATCAAGTTGAGCTCATGTTCTGGTGAGTATTTACTTGAAATGAGTTATTTTGTCTCTCTATTTTTCAAGGTAATCTCGGACTGTGACATTGATTTTAGTTCGGTATCAGTTGCTTATTACTGTGTAAAAAGTGAAAGTTCATGCTTTCAAATTGCATTGTCAGTGGTTGAGTTGAATTTCTTGTTGTAGTTGTCATTGTCGTTTCATTTTCTCTTTTCTATACAACCACTGACTAAGTTCTACTTTCTTGAAGGTTCTGTCTGGTTTGCTTCAGAAATGAAAGCAATAAGTGATGATTGTGAACGATTCATTTCTTTCCCTCCTGGTCACATTTACTCTAGCAAACAGGGTACGCACAAGTTAACTCATTGTGGATTGAAGTTTTTCTGCATTTAGATTTGAGATTGTTTAGGCTTTCTTAGATGGGGTTAACTCATTAGTTCAGTACCCGATTCTGTAGCCTCTCCAAGCAATTAGTGATCTTTGTGGAAATCTTATGATCTCTTTAGTTGTTCAGTCCTGTAGAAAAACTCTAATGCCTTTTCAACTAAACGTTACTGTAGTTAATTTTCAAACAAAGTTGTAATCACAACAATTTCCCAATAGCAGTATTTTGTCTGTGGAAGCAACTATCATTCAAGAAAAAGGACGTAGAAGACAAAATCCAATAGCAGTATTTTGTTTGTGGAAGCAACTATCATTCAAGAAAATGGACGTAGAAGACAAATCCATTTTGTTTAAAGAACTGAGATGGTTTTCTAGATTGCACTATCTTTCTATATTACTGTGATCTCCCTCCGTAGTTCACTCTACGAACTGTACTGATTGTTCTGAGTTTGTCAGCATTGGGTAACTATTTTATTTTCTGAATGAAACATTTCAGGAGGGCTCAGAAGGTGGTATAACCCACCATGGTTCTCGGAAGATATACCTTCCACCCCATACGATCCCCTTGCCTTACGTGAGGCCTTTGAGAAGGTTTGCCTCCTATACCCTCGTACTCTCTTCCTTAATTTTCTTTTCTTTTTTGCTCATGTAATGGCTCTGATGTGTCCCGGAATACGAAAGAAAGAGAGCATAGTGATGGCTGAGGGAATCAAATATTGTACCTATATTGTTGATTGTGAGATCTGACTACCTACATGCTGCTTTCCCTTGTTCAAAGTCAAGTAGTGACACAGTTAAGGATTGTTTTATGCAATATTGATTCTAGTTGTTGTCTTGTATCGAGTGAATGCCCCGAGTTGAGATTTAGGAAAGCCATAATTGGTCTTGTCCAAAAATAATTGTTGCAGTATTTCTCGTATAATTATGAGAAGAAATCCCTGGAAGTTTCAACTTATGAGCCATAGGCTAGGATGTTAATGAAGAAATGACATGCACCTGAGAAGGGGAACTGCCTCTTGCCCACCCAAATGCTCTAGCAAGTTGAATGGTGTTAGGTTTCTTCTGGTGTGTGATTATGTCCATGTCTCTTTCTACGTCTTTGTATGGTTGTTTTCTTTAATTCAGATTTGGTAAAGCCATTTTCATTGTTTTGTGGCATCTTTAAGAGGAACTCCAATGATAGTTCCAAAGTGGCTATAACCATTGCCAAAATTTCGCACCAAAAGTGATTTTTGCCAAATTGCTGCCTCTACAAAGGTTGGTTCTATTTTAGAACCTAACAATTCCATATCAAAGGTTGGTTCTGTTTTAGAACCTAACAATTCCATATGTAATAACTTTCCCTCCACCTCATTTTCCCGTACTTTCTCAACCCCCATTCAACTACCTACCTTTTCAACCCCCATTCTACTGTCTACCTTCTCAACCCCAATTGAACTACCTGCCTTGTCAGCCCACCATTCCACTACCTACCTTTTCAGCCCCCATGCCCAACCCCCATTCAATACCAAGACTTTCCCTAGACATTGTGGTACCGACTTGGGAATTGAAATATGCACCGGGGATATTATGAATGTTAGCTAGATTCAATATTTTGTGGGATTAAAGAGGTTCATAACTTAGTTGTAGGATTCTTCTAAAATGGGTGTGCACCCTCGACGGGAGCTCACTCCCATCCAGACGAGAACTCGCTCCTAAATAGGATGGGAGCTTCCACACTAATCTTTAGGATGAAATTCTCACTTCTCTTTCCAAATATATGCAATGAAGAAGAAAAAGTAAAAAGAGATTTAGGACTCTCTTTCTCATATTGTATTCCACTACTTATCTAGGGGTTAGCCCATATATTTGTATTAAAAAAATCTATTGGGATGTCATTTCTCACTCGTATTTATATATATAATGTTTCTATACACGCTCCCTTTGCAACTATAAAACATACTCCCTCCGTTCCTATTTGTTTGTCCCACATTCTCTCTCTTGCCTTTTTTCAAATAAAAAAATTAAGTGCTTCAGTGTAGCATTTTTCAAATTTTTTCGCACCGAATTAAAGTACACGATGAGTACTTTAATTCGGTGTAAAAAATTTGAAAAATGATACATGAAAACACTTTATTTTTTTATTTGAAAAGTGGCACGACTTTTTGTAGTGGACAAACAAATAGGAACAGAGGGAGTATGTACAATACATAAAGATATATATAAATTGATTCACACACACACATTTATATATTTATTTGTTCATTAAATATTACCTCGGTGCTTCCAACCCAGGGAGTTTCTACATACCCCCGCTCCCTCTCACGCTTCCTGCAACTAAGGTTCATAAGATGAGTAACTTATTTGCACCCATTCTCGTGCTGGCTTGTTGGCTAATGAGTAGCATCAGGTCATGAGTTTGAGGGCTGGTAGATAAAAAAAGAGGTTCATAATATAGAGAAAAATTATCCACTTTTGAGAGGGCAAAGAACTTCCTTAAAGTTTTCCTTGTTCTTTTGTCAATCTTATGGTTGACTAAAAGTCCTAGTATTGTAGGAAACTAATCACAGGCACGTGCGATGCACGTGCTTTGACATGACCTACAAATCTCAGTGGATGAATGTTGTATAGACATTAAACATGCGCAAATGGTTATCCCTCAAATAGAAACGCAAGTTCATGAACATGTATGCAAACAAGATTAAGGGGCAAAGCAGTTAACGACTATTAAAAGAAAAAAAACTTCTTTAGAAAACTTGTTTTTTGCGTGCGTTTGAAATAAATCGTCTCGCTCTTAACTTTCTTGATAGCTGATAGAGCCGATGTTCCTTGTGTGTCCATCAATTTAGTGCATCAAGTTGACTCTTCTATTATTGAAAAGGAAGGAAATCAAATTTACAGCAGAATTATGGTTTACTAAAACTTGTCGAATCCTCAAATCATATTGCTCAAACTACATATAACTCATTTTACCTCGGTTCTGAAGTAATCCAACACATTTTCTTCATGGTCCTCAATTGTACCTTGGGGCTTGCATTTGGTGTCTACTTCGATCAAAACTCGATCTTTTGCCTTCTATATATATATATACTCGTACAAGTATCAAATGGCCTAGAAGTTAGAACATATTGTGTCGGCCATGTTGCACTTGTGGTTAGCTAACAAAAAAAAAAAGAGCTGGGTCATTAACTATTTATCTTATGAAAGCAGTACATAATACAATATTACGGTAATATTGAATGTTTCGAAAATATAGTGTAGAAGAAATCACGCTGAACAACGTGCTTTCGGAACAATCTCCTATTGCTACACCATAGCCAAAAACGAACTCGAATACAATTGGGAGATGGGTGTAATCTTTCACTTCGACATTTTGTCAAGCACTTATAATTCTGCAGTTTGAAACCAATAATCTAACACCTACTTACTGCACTTTTACCTCAAACCTTCACGAGAGCGAAATACACATAAAGAAGCTTTCATCCCAAATATTCGTTGGAGCATGATATAGGATTATAAAGGTACAAACACCTACCGCCCTTTCCTCTCTAACATTCGCATAAACATAAGTATACTACCGAGGCTTGTTAAGGTTTTCTCGTGAAAGAATTACGTGATTAGGGAATTTGGAAAAGAGGCCCACTTACAACTTTTCATGTAGATTGTAAATCTCATACACTTCTTGTTGTAATGAAGCACTCAGTATATGAGCGATTTTTCTATTTCACTTCGGAGAAGCGGAGTCAAAACCAAGGTCGGTTGCTGATCGCTAGACCAAAAGTTTGCACAAGCATTTTTGAGCTATGATTCTGATCTACCAACCAAATATGTCTCTGGAACTTGTGTTGGAAATAGGAGAACAAAGATAATACAGAAAGTTCCTCTAAAGGTGAAATTCAGTTGGGTATTTAATCAAACACATTATCTACCACCTAATGCTTTTCAGAACGTAAGAACTAAACTAAAAAAATGGTGGGGAATTGCAGTAAAGAAAGGGGAAGGGATTTGTTACCAGTAACAGTAGTGAAATGCAGTAGTATCTTGAGTTCAGCGGAGCCCCTGTTTTTTGTGTGCGTCTCTGCCGGAGTAGCCGATGCTGGGTCACTTGGTTTATGACGAGTCGAATGTACAAGAAAACCAAAATATATTTGTTGGTGTGATGAATTCTGTTTCTCTCTTTGAGGTGCCACAAGCATTCACTGCAGCCGAATTAGTGCCGAAAATCTGAGCTGCCGGGAATGTCGGCGGCCGATAATCTGAGCCTGCTCAGTTGTCGGTAGCTTCCATTCTTATATGGAGGCAGTGGAGGAAGCTAATACAGACAGAGGCGGTCGGGCGGTGTTTCCATTTCCTGCGTATGTGGGGATTTGTTGCTGTAGGATGGATGGGTCATAAATTTTTAAGGCAAGGGTGTATTGGTCTTTTCAGCTCAGCTGGTTGACAAACACCCTACTCCCTCTTTTATTACAGGTAGTAGATTACCAAAAGTAGGGGTGCAAAATAGGTGGGTTTTGGACGGGTTGCAAATTAGTTGGGTTTTTAATGGCTCATTAACCCATTTAGCTAGATAATTTCTACCTCATAAACCCAATTACAAAATCGATGTTTATAATTACAAGTAAAAAAATGCTTATACAGGAAAATAGTGGGGTAGCTTTAGTAAAATTTGGTGTGGCATTAGCAAATTTGTTTTTGTGGCGTTCGTAAATTTTGGAGGGGTGTTAGCAATCTTGTTGTGACGATAGTGATTGTGCTATGGCGGTTGTAGTTTGTGATTAACTTATTGGGTAATGTAGTTTGACCCATTTGACTCAATTTAACCCACTCATCAAGACTCATTTGAGATTAGTCAAATTGGGTGAAGACCCATTATGACCCATCTCATAGCGAGTAAGGCTTGATTGAATTAAGAGTGGTGGGTTTGGATGATTTTATGGGTTTGGGACCTTTGGGTCAATATTGACACTCCTAACAAAAAGTGTAACAGTTCCCACTTCCCATTTAATTCCCAATTGGCAGGGGAGGACCGGAGAGAATTCCCAATATGTTGTGCAACTTTTCTCCCCCTCAAATGGTATATTAATCTGGAAAAGCTTTTGGTATGCATCCTTTAATTGCATTTTTTGTGACTTATTTATTTATTTATTTATTGGTGATAGTTAGGACTTGGGAAAAAAAAAAGGAATGCCTCATTTATTGTGACCCTAAGTTTTCTAGGAGGTTGGGGAAAGGGCCGTGGCAAATGAAATATAGTTAGTTGTATTTCAATAACTACCTTGTATATTATTAATTTTAGAATTTACATACTCCCGTCCCTTAATGTTAGTCCTCTATTCTATTTTGGGACCACAAAATATTTGTTCTCTTTGAAAAGTCTAGCAAAAAAGAGTTTTAACGTCTATTCTATTTTGGGACACCAAAATATTTGTCCTCTTTGAAGAGTCTAACAAAAAAGAGTTTTAAATTTCCAAAGGTTAACACTCATAAGTCCTAAATGATTAGAAATATCCTTAAAAAAAGTGAGAATTGAGGGCACATTGGGAAATCAAAGCTGACTTTCTGACGAGAGAAATGTATATCCCCTTAAAAAGGTGGAACTCCCTACAGAAAAAGGTGGAATTCTCTACAGGGATTAACAATATGGGACGGAGGGAGTAGAAAGTTTGTACGTCTAGCAACATTATGTATCATGAATGGTGTAGGTAAGATGGTCTAATGTGTTGCAGATTCCCTTACTGCAATTCTGTTTATGTGGTGCAATGTTTCTGTCCAGTTCTGTGTACTACAGTGATCAGTTTGATATGCAGAGTCGACGCTGCAGATCCACTCCGTTTCCTATTCTACGAGTTGCCCTTTGACTGTTTTCCTATCAGAGGGAGAAACCTTCTGAATATTAAGCTTGTATACTTGTTGGCATTCCACTCTGGCTGATGATTGACTGTTATATTTTTGTTTACGATTTTTTTTTTTAATGCAGTTTACGAATTAAATCTTTCTAAAATGTTTCTGTTTTTTGTGCAGGCAGTCATCAAGAGACTTATGACAGATGTTCCATTTGGTGTACTTCTGTCTGGGGGTCTTGACTCATCACTTGTTGCTGCTGTGGCCTCCCGCCATTTGGCTGAATCAGAAGCTGCTTGCCAGTGGGGATCACAGTTACATACATTTTGCATTGGTTTGAAGGTCATAATACTTTCCTGACGTTAAGAAGTTATTACTCGTACTTTTCACTGTACATGTTCATATTTATCGTGAAAAAGAAAATGTCCATATTAACTGTGCTGTCTATAATCTCTGCTACATAGCTTCTGATTGGTGTTATGCGTTTCATTTATTTCTTCTTTCATTTTTCTCTTTGATTTTCCAATTTCTGGTCGTGTATACATGTAAAGAATAACCTGTGAAGCAATGTCGAATGCTCTAAAAGATACGGACTTTTCTAAGACCGATTGTTTTTAATAGATGGTTGAAAGTAATTTAACAGGTGGTTTTGAAACAAGGAAGTCATGTTGCTCCCTGTGACCGCTCTAATACAAACAATCTGGTGCGTTTTGTTGAATGCCATAAGAGACATACTTGAAGTCCTTCATAATGCCAATTGCATTTTAGGGGAGATGGTTAATTCTGTCCCACAACTTGTAGGATAGCTTTATATACCTGTTGGACTTATTTCCTTTATCTTAAGCGTTTAAGACAATTGGTGATTTAACATCTGCATTCATGCTATGTTTTTCTTCATAGTAGTGCTTTTGCACATGCATAGATCTTAGTATCTTCCACCTCCATATGGTAGACTGGATCTCATTGGGGAAGGGGGCCTGGATAGCTCGATATAATGGCTACTCTTGAGCTCATCAATTGTTGCAATACCTTCACTTTTACGCTCCTTGTATGCTTGGTCCCACTTAATCTTTTAACTGATACGATGCCTATTCATAGTTACTTTGGCATTACTCTTGCTAGTGACTTGATCTTATCATTAAGAAATAACAAGTTGTGGAAGATACATTTGCCAGAAAAAAAGAAAAAGGTTGTGGAGGATACGAGTCATTTTTATGTAAATTACTTATTGGATGCCTATTTGTAGTTCATAAGATTTTTTTGGTGAGTAAATGGAATAGTACTGGAGACATATCTAAGAATGTGCTGAATGGATTTTTTTGTTCAAAAAATTTGCTGAAATGTTTTATATATGGACTTAGAGGACATCTCGGTGGTTCAGTAGTTCAATTTTTTAGGTATCGATTTGGCTGCTACTAATTTCATTCGGTGAAACGTGGCAGAGATGGTACTCCCGTGATCAGGCATGACGGTCCCTATTTTTGTCATTAAAGCCAGTGCATGGAGTCAATGTCGCGTGTTTTGTTTGTAGTATTTTACAATTTTAATCTGCATGACTTTATAAAAGGCGCAGAGAGCTATAATTTTGTTGTATTTATTGTTCTGTGTAAAGGAAAGCTTTCAAATTTCCTCATACTTTGTACTTTTGGTTATCAGGGTTCTCCAGATCTGAAAGCCGCCAGAGAAGTAGCAGATTACCTTGGTACTCGCCACCATGAATTTTACTTTACTGTTCAGGTTTGATTTCTAATTTCAAGTTAAGGGAGGAAAATGAACCCATTGCATACATTTGTGTGGGGCCCATTCTCTGGATTCTCAATTGATTTTCTTGGCCCCAACAGGAAGGCATAGATGCACTTGAGGAAGTCATCTATCACATTGAAACTTATGATGTGACCACTATTAGAGCCAGTACTCCAATGTTTCTTATGTCTCGGAAAATCAAATCCTTGGGAGTAAAGATGGTTATTTCTGGAGAAGGTTCAGATGAAATTTTCGGTGGTTACTTGTATTTCCACAAAGCGCCTAACAAGGAGGAGTTCCACCAGGAAACATGTCGAAAGGTATCAATCAAGCAGTTTCTTATTCGTTCTCTGAGGATAAGCGGATGTAGTTACATTGTGCATAATAAACTAGTTACTAGCGTGTATTCCTATACCTGTTCTGATGGATCCTTGATGTTTTATCAGATTAAGTCTCTTCATCTGTATGACTGCCTTAGGGCCAATAAATCAACGTCAGCATGGGGTGTGGAGGCACGTGTACCTTTCTTAGATAAGGAGTTCATCAACCTAGCAATGAACATTGATCCAGAGTGGAAGATGGTATATTACAGGACTCCCTGAATTTTGGTTTTGCATTAATTTTCCTAATTTGAACTGCAGAGTAGTTTGAGCTGCTGCTTACCGTAGTCAGCAAAACGTTACAAAAGTATCTCATCGTTGTACACATAAGATATTCCAATTAGTTGGAAACTATTAGATGATCTATGCTCGTGGTCTTGACTTTAGTTGCGTGCTTTCATTTCCATGCCTTCCTTCTCAATCAGGGTTCCTATTTTAAATAGAAACTATATAACTTGAGGAAGCCAATTGGTTGAGTGTTCAAATATTGGGGACTAGAGGTCTCCTTAATTATTATTTTTTATCGGCGTTAGAGGCCTCCTTATTTGTTAGTGGTAGTTATGGGATGTTAGTGCTAGATGCTTCATCAATTTTGCTTGTTGTTTAGGGTCTGTTTGTTCGCCCAGTTTCGAGCAACAGATTGGACATAAATCCAATGAGACCATATGTCTTACATTTGGTTGCAATTTGCATGGTCAGGTGTGGAATCTCACATAGAAATGGGATATTTAATACCTTAGGAGATGTGGTATTGTTTATGCCACCACCTTTTAGGCCGATGAGATTATGTCTCCTATGGGATGAGATGTCCCTTTACTATTAGTCCAGTCAAACCACTGGGCCCTTAATGCCTCCCAATTTCAGCAGTAATTTGTTCACCTTCAACAAGGTTCATGGAATCTTCCACAAATTTCCTGTACCCGTCTCGGACTCGGGCATGTCTAATACGTAAATCTTAGCTGGATATGTATTTGTTTTCCAATGTGCTTGGGCACATACCAACCCCATACTTGAATCTAGTAACAATGTCCCCTAATGAAAAGAACATACCTTTTATTTACTTTATCGGATTATTGCAGATTAGGCCTGATCTTGGAAGGATTGAGAAATGGATTTTACGTAATGCATTTGATGATGAGCAGAAGCCGTATCTTCCTAAGGTGTGTGATATTCTTACCTTCTGTACTTGTTTAAGCATTCTACTTCTCAGATTACTTCTGTCTATGATTAGTATATTTTATCCTTCATCATTGCCGCTGGCCTGAGTGGGCATTCTCAGTGGGAAGATTTTTTATCGGGCCATTTTCTCAGTTGTTTAAAAGTCTCTATTTTGGCTCTAGCACATTTTGTACAGGCAGAAGGAACAGTTCAGTGATGGAGTGGGTTACAGTTGGATTGACGGTTTAAAGGATCATGCAGACAAACAAGTACGATTTTTTTCTTCTCTTGTGCACGTATGAAACACATATGAAACGATGTTGAATGTATTTGTCTCATCAATACTGACTTATTAAAATTTAAGTCCATTCTTCTGGAATTACAGAGCTAATGATTTTTGGTTGAGAGTGGTAAAGTTTTCCTGGGAATTCGTCGTTAACTTGTATGTTCTTGTTCTCTCTTTGTAACTGGGCAGGTGACAGATTCAATGTTGTCGCATGCGAGCTTTATATACCCTGAAAATACTCCTCCCACAAAGGAGGCTTACTATTACAGGACCATTTTTGAGAGGTTCTTTCCAAAGGTGGGCTTTTATTAATTTTCCTTTCCTTTTTGTATTAACTGACTTATCTTGCTTTTGGTTTACCATTTTGCTCTCAGAGATATAAGTTATCTGTCATCATGGGGTGCTAAAATATTCACCAACACGATAATTATTGTTGGGTATATAGAAAGTAACCTAAAACATTTAGGTTAGTTGGAATTCTCTTTTTACAATTGGTTGGAGGGGAACCGGAAGCTGCAACTAGCAGTACTAAGGGCGTGTTTGCGGTAGCTGTGGATACAGATTTAGATTCTAGCTTCATACTCTGCTACATATTCTAAATTTCAGATTTTAATCGAAACAGATATACATGTTTACTAGTTGTAGTAAAAGTTGGTACCGTTTGCTACAAAAAGCTGAGAATCAGCTTCCTGAGTATTTAGAATCTAAAATCTGATTCGAAAAGCACCTCAAACCTAGTTTCTAAAAATCTATTTTTATTTTCTATTTTAGCATCTAGGAATTCGTAGATTCTCAAAATCTATTATAAAATCTCAAAATCTGCTCCTAAATTCTTCACAAACACCCACTAAGACTCAAAACCAGGCATGACACTTGATAAGGGAGCCCCGTCTCCACCAGGCCAACTCTTGGTCTTAACCTTATCTTACTTTTGGGTGTACTAAAGGGTAATTACTCGTTTCCATTTTTTTTAATTTGCACTCAGGAGCTCTTATTTTCGTTCCCCCCTCACTTATTTAACTATGCTAAATGAATTTGCTATTTTGGCCAGAATCCTGCGCGGTCAACAGTTCCAGGAGGTCCCAGCATAGCATGCAGCACAGCAAAAGCAGTGGAATGGGATGCAGCCTGGTCCAAAAACCTTGACCCATCCGGCCGTGCTGCTCTTGGTGTTCATGAAGCTGCTTATGAGGAAGCAGCAGTGGAGGCTAAGAATGCCACCGTGATGAATGGACCCCAGCAGAAAATCCAAGGGATCGTAGAGAAGACCGCAACAGTTGCTTGATCATAGACTGCTGCAAACTTGTTCCTCGTATGATCTCCAAAGCTTATTTTTCCATATGTGAAAGGTACTTTATTGTTTTTGAGAAACTGGGGAAATATTATCAAATTACATTTGATGTTTGGGGTGCTTATATTTGTCCTGACCTCATGCAGATCTTGCAGCAGAGAGTTGGGTTGATAAATATTCCAAATTCACGACTGATGTAGGTGATAAAAGAGATGGTTGTTCGTAGCTAAATAATAATCCCTCGTTGTCACTCGTTCTTTTTTTTTCTCTTTTTTTTCTTTTTGGCTTTATTTAGTAGGCAATTTAAGCGTATTTTTTTTCCTTGTTCCTTTGATCAAAATTTAGAAAGACTAGTTGGAAAATTATGTTAATCTGGTGCGTCTGATCTTATTTGATTCTCTCTTTTTTCGAATCTGGATATCCATTGTGCTTCTTTATGTGTCACCTTCGTTCTCTTAATCCCGATGCGTCCAACCACCAAATATTAGCCAGAGTTTCATCGTGTTCTACTTTTATGTCGCGTGTATTGTGGATTATAGTAACTTGGTATAGTTTACCCAATGTTTTTGAATTGTGGTTTACGGTTAACATTTTCACTTACAAAGAAGACCAAAATAGAATCACACATTTTTACTTGCAAAGAAGACCAAAATAGAATCACATACGAGAGAATTTCATGAGCCTATGTTTGCGACTTTGCGTTTGGAAATTATCAATTGAGGTAAGTCTGGAAATTGTCAATCGAGGTAAATTTGACTTGGTTGTGCATTTTATGCAGAAACTTCGACATTTAGAGCTTCCCGGATTCAGGAATCACATTCGTAACCCGAATATAATATGAAAGAATCATAAGTAAACCAATTCATCCTCAGACCCTTGCCATCCAAATTGAGCCTTAAAGACTACTGGAGAGAGAGAATTATAAATCAAATTCAACATGGATAACCCAACCTGCAACTAGAAGCAATATTTTCACGGATAGAAAAACCGTGCAAATGTTACATCAGCAGCTTAGACTCAAATGATACCCACGCAACCAAAGCATATCCGTACCTCCTGTATCGTTGTCTATGAATACTTCAACCGAAAGAGGAAAAGAATTGACCAAATAAGAACAAGCCGCGGCACAGAAAATTGGGTAATTGTTAGAAAAAAAAATGCCCAACTTCACGAGTTATGGGGGAATATGTTACAAAAGTGCTCACGCCGGACACCTTATACTCAAAACTGGGCATCGACAATCAAAAACTCCCATTAGATACACACAGAGCTGGTCACATTCTGTACAAGGTAACGTGTGTGTCTTGATATATACATCTACTCTTACACCTGCAGTTGTTATTTGGGTGAGTAACCAACATGGGGAATGCCTAAGAGTGCACTGAACCACCCTGATCTGAACGGAGATGATTCATGACATTTAAGGACCATTCTTTGCTTCACGTAAGATCATTTACCACCGACAGATTCCAGGTGTCTCTGTCCGCAACAGAGAGACCATCTCTTCATACTTTGCAGCGTATACAAAGCCCCACAACTGCACAACCAAAACAAAAATGCAAAACTCACGCATGCTATCATTTCTGTTCAATCTAGTAGTAAGCATTATAAAACGGAACATCTTTCTTGGTTTGAACGTAAAATTAATCCTTTATTCATGCTATTTTTTGTCAAATTTACCCTACAAGACTGATGAGTTGTTTTCCGGCGTGCCTGATCGAAGACCTACAAAACAGAGTGCTTGACACCGGTGCCCCTTCCAACTTTGTGGCTAAGAACTGGGACCATGGAGGTTTTGTTGGTACAGAACCAAATAAAGTAGGTTATCTAAGCTGACCAGGATGGGCGGACCACATTCCTGCTAGGAGCCAGTTTTGGCCCTATCAGACTGCTGCATATATTCTCAACATCTCTCAATTGCTTCATTCTTTCCATCTCTTATCTTTCCATCCCTTCCTCATCTCCTATAAAAAATGCTTAAGGTTTGGTTTTATAGACGACGTACTATTACACCAAACGGCTGTGCACAAGTTTTAGTTTGAAAGTGAACCTCTAGTGAACAAACATAGCGTATGCATCTTGCTTCTGTTGATTACACAAACAATATCGTAAACGTGATAGAGAGGAAGGCGTGGGGGAAGGGAAAGAGCACTAGAGTGGAAACAACCTCAACTTCCTTCACTTCAAAATTTTCAGAGTATGCCAAACAAGAGTTTCCATATGTATCTGAGGCTGAACTTGAACCATTTAACCTAGAAAGGCAAAACAAAAGTTACATTCCAATACAACAATTCTGCAGGTTTGATTGGAAAATGAACAAAAAGTCCAAGAAGTCAGAAACTCTTCACAAGCAAAGAAAGAAAGAAAACAAGCTAGAAGAGGGAGAGGGAGAAGAAATCTCACAGATCACCATCCAAATAAAGTGCAAAGTGACCTCCTCCACCCAAAGCTAGAAATTCAGTGGAGCACAAAGTGAAGTAGCGATTTATACCTGCTTATATGTAGCTGCTGTCAGTTTACGAATTCAACAAAAAACAAACAAGAACATGGTGGACTAGTTACAGTCCTTGCCATTTTCTGCAATTCTTGTTCAACTTGATACACACTTAGAAGTAACCTATTTACTTCACATCCTAAAAACAGAGAGTGTGCAGAGAATTTGAAGGTTTCAATTTCAGCCTCCCTTAATCAGGGTGCAAATGCATACAAAATTTCTCGCTCATTAAAATCTGGTCCAGGAAGGACTGATATCACAAATGAGAAGGAAGACAGCGTCGAACTGAAAATTACACAGCCTGAAAATGCCTGGAAATATGGATACCAGAATGCACCGGCAATCAAGTTATCAACAGCAAGAAAACTACAATTAGTGCAACATAAGTGGGTACCACATGGAACCCACATGGACCTCATTTGTTTGTTATGTGTAAAATCCTCATAGGTAGTTAATAGTTGATTCAACTAAAAACTAATTGGAAAGTACAGGGACCAGTTTTCCAATTCAAATTGCAAAGCCGAAGAAACTATTGCCCCAAATTCATGGTACCAAACATAATTTGCCTTTTGCAAAAACAATATATATTCACACAATAATGGATGGACAAGTATCACTCCCTAAAGATATAATTGCAGCAAGTATAGCGTGATAATGCCATTCTTCAATTGTTGTTTGAATCTAAGGAAGCCATATAGAAAAAAAAACTGAAAAAGAAATGGAATAAAAATGCAAAAAGTGCTTCTAAAAGCAGCTAAAATGCATAAAGACGAATTGCCTGAAATGCACAAGTGGCATGCCTCTTACCTGTGGGCTGGAATATTACTGGATTTCCAGGTGTATTTGTAAAAACAAATGAATTATTCGTTCCCTGCCCATATTTTTGAGTCAGAAAATATGGTAATAAAATAGTTGCTAAATAAGTTTTAAAAAATGATTGTTCAGCAGAACCTGATATTTTCTCTTGTTTGTTGCTCTCAAGGGTGCCTCAACTAAGCCACCAAACACTGCACCTTTACGGTCACCAACAACCTGAAAATCATGGCGAATACAAAGTAAAGAGAGCTTTATAATAGAAAAAAATTGCACATACACACACCAGGTGATCTGAAATCCAATAGCATCATATCGAAAATTTTACGGGAAAATTACTTAGAAGGTTGCTTGCTCTCAGTCTCAACCTCCTTATCAGAACACAACCGTACTTCCACAAAGCAAGGCCAATATCTTTCGTCTATGGTAAACCTATGTGAAATATGTTAGAACAACAGAATCATGTCCTCCCCCACTAGCATGTTTGGCTGAGTTATGTTCAAAAAGCAATTCCAGAAACCAGGCAAGGAAGACGGTCAAACAAAGGCTGAATAAAGTTCTCTTGGAGAAGCATCTGATGGACCCACAATCACCCAGTACATATGGAGCCATGAACTGGAATTTGAAAATATTCAATGTGGGCACGTAGACAATAAAAGAAAAAGACCGAACCGCCAAGATTACAATCTACTAATAAGAAGATTCAATTCAATGTAACAAGCGGGGGCCTTCAAGCCACTTTGAAGCAAATGCCGAGAAGCTACAGGACATAGAAGCAACCCTAAGCAGCACCTAAGAAACTGGCCAACAAGTGGACATAATTTCTTGCAGTCCAGAGACTGGCGAATTAGCTTCGAAACAAAGGTTTTCATGCTCCTGCTGCTTTGGACAACATGAGTGGACAATGTATTGAATAATTCAGGAATAGATAAGCTAGTCAGGGTTCTCATTTGTTATCACCCAACCTAATGGCTTTATTCAGAGATGGGTCTTTCAGCCACCTACTCTTTTGGAAAAGGGTGCACTACAAGACAATGGGTATTAAAGATATCAAACGGGGGATTTTGGCAACGTTGAGTCTACTATAAACAACTCTTCTTGCTTGGAACCGTCGTCGTGTATGGAAAACTAAGTAATGGATTTGCAAGAAAATCTAGAAATACACGTAAATGTAAAACATTAACTTACGACAATGAGTTATCGTTATCTTTAAAAACATGCAAGTGTCCTTTCAATTATGAGAACGAATATGATGCTTGCAATGACCCACGGCTAATTGTGTGATAATTAAAGAATTCTGACTATATTTTCCCCGTGACCAAGAGTCAGAATATTCAGGAATCTCTTGCATCATTTCAAAATTTACCTCAATGGTTTAGAGTGTCAAATGAAGTAGCCTGTACTAACATTTGACAACACCGCATTTCTCCATTCTAGCCAACTCAAATTTCACCAAAAACAAAGGGATTCATTTGTCCATGGAACCCCTCCCTCCCTCTCTCTCTCTCTCTCTCTCTGAATATTCAGGGGTCTCTTGCATCATTTCAAAATTTCCCTCAATGGTTTAGAGTGTCAAATTAAGTAGCCTGTGCTAACATTTGACAACACCGCATTTATCCATTCTAGCCAACTCAAATTTCACCAAAAACAAAGGCATTCCTCTCTCTCTCTCTCTCTCTCTCTCACTCACACACACACACACACACACATATGCACGCGAGTGTATGGTGCTCATGATTTATTTATTCTTGCCGCAATCTGGTTAAAGCCAATCAACTCAAATTGACCATTAGAAACATTTGAGATCATGTAAAAGATCATAAATTCCACAATGATTTAAAAATAGATTACCAGCAAACTAAGACCAGGACAAAGCATGCTTCTCCTGTACAGCGTAGCAAGTGAAATGCCATGCCTCCATGTGCTGCAGAAACAATAAAAGGACACATCAAATGAGGAGGCACTCTGAAAAGTTACCAAATAAGTCCCAAAAGAAACCTTTGTTCCTGGGAAGGATTCACATTTCAATTAGCATAGAATATAAGAATCCATGCTCTTGTGACTATACCTGTAGAGTAATATCCAATTCCTCCCCTGAGCAAGTACCGGAAGTGCATGATAAAGAACACTACGTGTTTTCTCAGTCAGAAGCAATGATGGTTCAGAAATTTCAGGAAGATTGTCCAAATCCACAGATTCATTCAACATGTCCATAGCAATACCCTCATCTTCAACAACTCTAGAATTGTTTCCGCCACTGATGGTCATGTCAGAATTGCCCTTGTATCCCGAGGCTTGGTTTCGAAACCCACCTAATCTTGCAGCCTGATAAAGCGCTCTACCAATGGATTGTTTACCCTTTGAAAATAAACTTCTCTTTCCACTACTTTCTTTGATCGTTCTAGAATCAGATGCTGGTTCACCAATCCCCTCTTGATACTCTTTTTTCCCATCAGGGCTGGAATTAGTTCCAGATTTGTTTGACGATAGTAGCGAATAAAGAAATGCAGTAAAAGAAGAAGTATCAGGCTCATCAACTGAATCCGAAGAACCCTCCTCCGCAACTGAATCCGAAGAACCCTCCTCCGCAACTGACTCTAGTTGACTAGTTTTTGGCATCGTCACATCATCCTGATAAAACAGACAAGCAAGTTTGAATCTCAGGAAAAAAACAGACAAGCAAGTTTGAATCTCAGGAAAAAAACAGATACGCCCACTAAATGCAAATTATTACATTTTAAAAACTTCGCACATCAATGGGATTGAGGGTTTAATATGTCTACTCTACAGTACAAATGACCACATCATGGTGAATTCTTTAAAAGTCTTCAGCCACAATTGCATTGTTTTTCATTGCAATCAATTTCTGTTCCCTCACTAAGAGATGAGCATTGTAATCTTTAAACAAAAAGTCTAGGAACAAAACTCTGGAGCAGTATGTTCCTAGCCTTGCTCATCTTTTAGTGAAACAAGAGGTGTTGATTATGGAGCATACACTACTAAAAAAATGTGAAACGATATTTCTATTTACAGTATTGTCTCTATAAAACAACTTAATTAGCAGAATAAGGCCTGCCAAGAATTTTTCAAATAAAAAGTTAATACTATCAAGTGGCAAGGGATGACAATCTTATTCACACAATTCGCTCATTTGATGCCACGCACAGCACCCGACTTTCGAACCGGCAGATTTTAGGAGAATTTGGGATTAATTCGCGAATTTTTTGCATTTACACCCGCATTCTATGTTTAGTCGACACTGGTGCAACTTGTCGCACACTTTAACATGCAAAAACCCAGTCAATGGTCAAATCACATTCAACGACAGTTGGAATGATCAGAACTGTAGGCCGGCACGTATAATAATAGCAAGAATGTAAAGCAGAAAGTCTTAAAAATTAAACTGATGGAGGTGTTTTGTTTTTTTTTTAATCTTCTTATATCAGTACTGGTATATTTCCCGCTTGCTCCGCACAGGCTACATCTCGGCCTTTCATTGATTGATATTCTTTTAATTCTTTTTTGAAGCCCTTCCTTCGGTCTTTGAGCTTCGTTCCATTGTTTCTTTATTATACAAAAGAGATGGAACTAGTATCTAAGTAAATAAAATTGAGTTTCAACAATAATTTGTTAACTTGATTAAAAAAAAAAAAAAAAATTTGTTAACAACCAAATTATAGAACAATTCAACAAACAAATGCAAATTGGATAATAGAATAGCAAATTTATATATATTATAAAATAATGACACTCTCAAAACATGCTCAACTCCAATCCTTATAATAGTTGATGCTTTTGCACTCGCGCTCTAGTATTCGCACCTGCTTGCGCTCTATATGACTTAGATGGTAATGACACCCAAAGAGTAAACCCAAGTAATTATTCTGAATATTTTTTTTTTTTAAAAACCCATAGATAGTGCATAAAGCCATAGATTAATCAATAAAATCCAGATCCTAATCACTGGTTCAAAACATACAGATCATCTATCATATCATATCAACAAAATAATTACTCTTCTCATCAACTAATGAAACAACAATAATCATGACGACGAAAAACCCTATAAATTAGGCCCAAAATACTCTATAGAAAGCTACAGAACACCAATAGCATCGATACCCATTGGGGGAAAAAATATTTCGAACTGGGTATCTAACAAATGATCGGAAAATGGAAATAGGTAGGTGAACCATCAAATCACATAACAAGAACAAATATTTTTTTCATCTCACAAAAAATTGATATATATCCACGGAGAGAGAGAGAGAGAGAGAGGAACTTACAGATTGAGGGTTTTTGTCGTTGGAGTGTAAATCGGATATTGGGTTGAAGACAGTGGTAACATCAGATACAAAGTGGGCAGCTTTACTCCTCAAAGAACCACCTTGGTTTTGTTTCCTACCCATTTCTTTCTTGCTATTTCCCCCTTCACTCTCTCTCTCTCATTAGAGTACAAGACTAGGAGTCAATTTATATTAGGTGGAAGGAATCGGACGCAGAAAGAGGGGTATGGTTTAAGTGAGCTACTTTCTCTCTCTTAACCGTTTCTTGGTCATCTTGTTCTTGTCAAAAACCTAAGCGGAGGGAGGCAGAGAGAGAGAGAGAGATCTACCCCATGGACTTGACCAACTCAAGCTCATCAACTCGTCTACTCCATGGAACTCAGACGGTACAAGGGTTTGATCGCGCTTTGTTTAAATCTATTTTCTGAAAACAATGGACACAAAGGACTCTGTGGCCCAATGGATAAGGCGCTGGTCTACGAAACCAGAGATTCTGGGTTCGATCCCCAGCAGAGTCGATTGTCCACTGCATGGTTTTTGGTAGACGCGGCTTTTGGATAACTTTTTACGTCTCTTTTTGTGGAATAATTAGGAAAACTTTATGCACCATTTGACTTATTAAATGATTTATTATGGCTTACTTGTGAATTACTACATTTTGTAGATTATTTTTTCCATCTAGACAATAAAATAAATTCTAAGAAGTTTAAAAAGTCAATAATTAGAAAATATAAAAATCAGAAATGTATATTTTTTTTACTTATTTTATTGTTTTTTTATTTTAAAATTGGGTAATACTATTTTTATTATTCGAGAGTTATCTCATCATACAAGTTTAAATAATACTACAATTCAACAGAAGTTAAAAAAAAATAGTAAAAAATAGTAATACTACTATTTTATTATTCAAGAGTTATCTCGTCCCACAAGTTTACTATATAAACAAAGAAGTTAAAGAAAAACTAAAAACAAAATAAATCAACTAAAAATTTACGACAATCCAAATTTCTTAGAATTTTACAATTGTAATTTATTCTAAGAGCAAGTCCAACGCTAAATGGAAAAATTGATATAGCCATTGCTATATTTTGGCACCAAAAAGTGGTTTTTGGTGTTAAAATGCAACCCAATCTCCAATGCTTGGTTGTAAAATAGAACTAAACAGTTCTAAATTTAACTAACTTTCTCACAACCTCACTTTTAATTACGTTTTCAACCTCGATTCAACTATGTACGTTATTTTCAACCCCGTTGTGATCTAATTTTTTAACCCCCATTCCGAAATATTTTTTAATTACATTTTTTTTTTTGGGTCCTTCACTGTTTCAACCACCATTCTACCCCAGATATTTTCTCATCTAACTTTGTCACCTAACATTCTCACCTAACATTCTACCCAAATTTTTCTATAAATACACAATTAAACTAGTATATTTGCCACACCATTCTCATTTGTCATATAGATTTTCCTTTCCAAACTAATATCATGAGCAACTTAAGCAAAGGGGTATTGCGAGGAGATTTCGACGGAGATTCCTCTGATGAATATGAAGTTGCAATGCTGCAGATGGTAATGGCGAGCATCTATCAACAAATGCAAATGCGTCATAACCAACAACAAGGGGGTTATGTTGGTTTTGTCAGTGGCCGGGCTTTCATCGCCGTGATAGGGCTGCCGCCAACGAAAGAATCCATTCGGATTACTTTTTTGAAGATCCCCTTTTCAATGAAAAAATTTTTTCGCCAACGTTTTCGGATGGCTAAACCCCTGTTTGAGAGGATCTTGACTCAAGTCCAGTAACACGATGATTATTTCGTCCAAAAGCCCGACGTTGTTGGTGTTGCTGGTCTATCTGGTATCCAAAAGATGACTGCAGCTCTGAGGATGCTTGTGTACGGGATGCCATTTGAGGATGTTTGACTCATTTTGATGGGTCATTCCACTTTGATTTAGAGCTTAAATACTTCTTAAACATCCACGGAATTTGTTGCAACACTTCTGGATGTTTTGTCAACGAGCTTTGATACTTGATTCAGTTCGTTGAACGTCATTTGTTTTTTCTTGATAATGTTGTAGCACTTGCTGCCAGAACTGACTTTGTGGCTGGGAGTTACCGATAATCGGGTCTTCAGTAATGCACAAATAAGCTCGGCAAATCGCTTCGTCTTGCTCGGGAGTGAAAGATTTTCCTCTTGACGAAGCCATAATCAGTCGAACAATTTTTTTTCTTAATGGAAAGTGAGGAAAATTTGGAGGGGAGCATTTGGATGAATGTTTTTTTTTTCTTAATCTATGGTTGGGAGAATTTGGATGAATGAAAAATTTAGTGAGGCTTATATTTATACAAAAAAAAAAAATGCCCGTTGCACATGTGCCCGTTGCAAATCAGACCCTTGAAATAAATTTGTTGGGTGAGTCAAAGTGCCATCTCTCCCTCTCTCTCATTCGGTCTCATCTCTTTCTCTGGATACATCTCTCTCTCTCTCTCTCTCTCTCCACTTCAGTCTCCCATCTCTCTCTCTGTCGATCGAAGAGGGATCCAAGCATGGCCGATCGGATGACCTCCCCTCTCTCTCGTCGATCAAAACCCATCTCTCTCTCTCTCTCTCTCTCTCTCTCTCTCTCTCTCTCTCTCTCTCTCTCTCCACTCTCCCATCTCTCTCTCTGTCGATCGAAGAGGGATCCAAGCATGGCCGATCGGATGACCTCCCCTCTCTCTCGTCGATCAAAACCCATCTCTCTCTCTCTCTCTCTGTCAATCAAACCCACCCCTCTCTCTCTGTCGATCAAAACCCATAACTTTCTCACCAAAACCCTAAGTCCGATCGGCCATGCTTGCAAGATTCCGGTGCTCCAGTGATGCTGACAACAGCAGATTTCGGTGACATGAGCAGATTCCGGCGAGTGTAGCAGATTCCGGCGATTCCCGGCATATTTCAGGTACTCTCCGGTTCGGTTTGAGAAGGGATGACTGTAAGGACCCGCATTTTCATATTATTTTCCGGAAAAAAAGTTGGGGAAATGTGAGAAACTAATTAAAATGCTAAAGTGATGGATTATTAAGTGTTGTGAGTAGGATTAGACCTAATTGCATTACACAAGCCACATTTGGACTTGGGGTGTAATTATATGAGATATTATATGTGTGTGTGGTGGGAGAAGAGAGAGAGAAGTTCTTCTTCTCCCCAAAAACCCCAGCCGCCTCTCTCTCTCTCTCTCTCTCTCTCTCTCTCTCTCTCTCTCTCTCCCTCCATGGATTCTCCAACTTTTTTCTTCACCAACCTAGCCAAATCTCAAGCTCCGAGCTTACTCCATTCACAAAACCTTCATAAAATCTCGTGCTCTACGCGTTGATGTGCTTATTTCACTCCGGTGTTTGAAGAACTTTCCTCAGATCTTGAAGCTAGAGTTTGGGTTTTGCTTCTTGGAGATTTTTCAAGCTAAATCACAAGAGGTAGGGGGATTTCTAACTATTCTAAGTGTAAATGTTATGTGTGTGTGTGTGTGTGTGTGTGTGTGTGTGTGTGTATAGGCTCTTGATTGATCAACCATCTTGTGTCTTGTGAATTTCTTTGAGTAAACCATGTTCTAATAATAATTTGAGCTATAATGTGCTATCCCCATGTTCATATGTGTTTCCCCCCTTCATTTGGATGCTACATTGTCTTAATCTCGCAATGAATCCATGAGTTTACTAGTAATTGGAAGAAACCCACTTGGGACCCCATTTTCTCATCATATTCTTGAGTAAATGTTTGATTCTTGTTAATTGATGTTTCATTGCTCAAATTGAGTGTTAAATTATCTCCTTCTAGCCAATTCCATTGATATTTGGCTTTGGAATCATCCAATTTGGAGTGTATATCGGATATTGGGTTGAAGACAATAGTGACATCAGATACGAAGTGGGCAACTTTACTCCTCAAAGAACCACCTTGGTTTTGTTTCCTACCCATTTCTTCTTGCTATTTCCCCATTCTCTCTCTCTCTCTCTCTCTCTCTCTCTCACTAGAGTACAAGACTAGGAGTCAATTTATATTAGGTGGAAGGAATCGGACGCAAAAAGAGGGGTATGGTTTAAGTGAGCTACTTTCTCTCTCTTAACCGTTTCTTGGTCATCTTGTTCTTGTAAAAACCTAAGCGGAGGGGGAGAGAGAGAGAGAGAGAGAGAGAGAGAGAGAGAGAGAGAGAGAGAGAGAGAGTGATCTACTCCATGGACTTGACCAACTCAAGCTCATCAACTCGTCTACTCCATGGAACTCAGACGGTACAAGGGTTTGATCGCGCTTTGTTTAAATCTATTTTCTGAAAACAATGGACATAAAGGACTCTGTGGCCCAATGGATAAGGCGCTGGTCTACGAAACCAGAGATTCTGGGTTCGATCCCCAGCAGAGTCGAAATCGTGAAATAACTTTTTGGTGGACGCGGCTTTTGGATAACTTTTTACTCCGTACGTCTCTTTTGTAGATTATTTTTTCATGATTTTTCTGGTTTACTTTTGAATTACTACATTTTTTAGATTATTTTTTCATCTAGACAGGAAAATTCTAAAAGTAAAAAGCTATAATTTAGAAATTTAAAAAGTCATTTAGAAGATAAAAAAAATTCAGAAAGTTTATTTTTTACTTATTTTATTGTTTTTGGTTTATTTTTTAAATTGGATGATACTATTTTTATTATTCGAGAGTTATCTCATCATACAAGTTTAAATAATACTACAATTGAACAGAAGTTAAGAAAATACTAAAAAATAGTAATGCTATTTTATTATTCAAGAGTTATCTCGTCCCACAACTTTACTATATAAACAAAGAAGTTAAAGAAAATACTAAGAACAAAATAAATCAACTAAAAATTTACAACAATCCAAATTTCAAAGACTTTTACAATAGTAATTGATTCTAAGACTCCACTATTTGTTAATCACACTCTAATATTTATTTTTAACATTAAAATTACACAAAATAAAAGTGTGATTATTAAAATTTGAATTATCAAACTCCAACGGAGTAACAAAGTGGTCTTGTTTGGGAGTTGTGACTTCGGGTTACGCTCTCACCTAAGGTCTTAGGTTTGATTCTCATTATCAGCAAACTATTAGGACCACTAAAGGTTATTTCCAGTCGTTACTTTAAGGGCTCCGGAATCAGTCGAAATAACCACAAACTGACCCGGACACTCAGCTATTAAAATAAATAAATTTTGAATCGCCAAAATCATTCATTCTTTACAATATCAACATAGATTATTGGGACGGATTATCAGTATGGTTACGAAGATTGGGACGTGGGTGACATTATAATATGGCCAAGCCCACGAGCACGAATTTGTGCCTACAGATTGGGCACAAATCTCTTCTTGGCCCCACTTAAGAGTTTGATATAAATAATCAGAGTCGTTCATTAATTTTAAAATATCAATTCAAGTGGCTTCATTAAACAAATCAGCTTCATCAGATAAATGTAAGTACTTGATCCAACATCTAATTTTTGATAACTTTGAATACAAGATAAAAAAAATTGAATGTTGGATCAAGATATTAGAGTTAATTGATTTAACTGATTTTTTCAAGCTCACTTCAAAACATATTTTAAAATTAATGAACGGATTAGATTTTTCTTGTAAAAAACATAAGGAGACCGATGGTGGTGCACCGATGGTGCACCGACCAGCGTCGCGTCGACCGACAAAGGGTCCACTAAACAGAAAATCCGAACGGTTAGATCATCTTAAAATTGTTTCCCAAGGAAAAAGGAAAAATTTGGATGAAATGGGGTGATTTTGGATCAAGCACTTAGGGCCGTCCGATTGTCTCGATTCTTGCGTAGGGCCCCTCGAAAAACAATTTTAAGATGATCTAACGGTTTGAATTTTCTGTTTGGGACCCACAAGTGGGTCTCCGACGCAGGTCGGTGCACCATCTGTGCATTTAGAAGGTTCTAAATTGCCCAAGTGGACTTCACGGAGCCATCTGTGCACGATCTGTGTGCAGCGTAGCAAGCCTCTTACTACTATCCAGCAACGCGTAAACGCGTGCTTCTGCAATCTCGCTTTCCATTTCCCACACACATTTATAGCAGAAGTAACTGACTGTGAGAGAGAGAGAGAGAGAGAGAGAGAGGCAATGGCGACTGTTACGATTCCTCCATCGGTTCCATCTCCAGCAGAGGACTCTGAGCTGCTCCGAAAAGCCTTCGCAGGTCTCCACTTTCTAACCTCCTTTTGATTTCGTTTTGATCACTGGCAAAAACATTTTGATGTTGTCGTTTTCGCATTTGATCGCCATATAATGTTGTTGACGATCTGCATCTCTCTCTCCTTCGCTACGGATTTTACACATTCACAAAACCACCACACATGTTCTGTATGAAAAATGTCCGCAGGGTGGTTGATGGACAAGCTCCTTTCTAGTCCGGTGCAGTTTGGGCCTTTTTGGATCCAGGAGTCCTCAACCATACTCGATTAGTGTTCATCCAACCAATAGACCATTCACGGGAAAAAAAAAAAAAAACTAGCTTGATCTAACATCCGATAACTCTATAGACAAAACAGATTTTTATAAAAAAGAATGATGTGTAGGAAAATGGAAGACTTGGTTCGATTATTTTGGTGCCCCTAAATATGAACAAATCCATTTATAGGGTGAATAAGAATTGTCTCATTATGGGAATTGCAAAAGCCAAGTTTAGTAAAACAATACGAGTATTTGCCCTCACAAAACACCTGGATGAGACCAGGACTTGGGATTCATGGGTCCGCGGCCTGTGCTCCGAGGTCTGTGGTTTGGACTGGGAAGTTTGGAATCGATTTGGGCTTTGGGTCCAATTTCTCTAAGTGATAAACTTGGGCTTTGGTTGGGTTTAGGCTTTGGGCTAAAACTTCTAATTAGACTTGTTACAAGTTTAATTGATTTTAGATTTTGACCATGGGATAAAGCCCATTACCTTTGGAGCTCTGGTCATACAAAATCAGATTGAAGCTGGAGGTTGAAAGAACTCCTTCACATGGTTGTTTCCCCAACTACAGCCTATATCAATTGCCATCTAATATTCATCAGCTTGTAGTTTCAACAACTCGGAAGAATTGAATTCCAATTGTCCACATGTCCACCATTGATGAATTGGTTTGCTAGCTTTACGTATAAAAATAAGTTTCGTACTACCCAGTTCAGATAGCCGAATAATTTTAGTGCGGTGCCACTAAAATTATCCAACCATTGTATCATGGGAGACAGACGTCGATAACCTCGAGCACCCCAGTGAGTCGGCAAATCTGTTTTACGGAAATCGTGTGACAGACGGGCCTCGGTTTGTTTGTCTAATTCTGTTTACATCCAGCTGTTTATTTTGTTCTAGTAGTCCATTACCAGAATTTTATTAAATTATTTTTGCACTGTTTTCTTACAGAATGTACCACAAATACGATATTCATTATTGGAATATTGAATCAATACCGAATATTGACTAGATCTAGAACTTCTATGAGTCCATGATTTTCACCGGTAAAATTAAGTGTAGAAAACATACACACGTAAGTTAGATACCTAGATCTATTGCGGAGAAACCATGTTCTATATAATAATTGGTTGAAAGAGCTTGAGCTCTTTGAGTGAACTGTTATGTGTGAAGTCCGCGTCTGCAGCAATTCTCGTCTGATCTAGTTGAAGTTTCTAGCTTTTGTAGTACATGGAAGGAACTATGTCAATATCAATGTAGAACCGTCATGACTCAAATTGGCGGTTTGTTTAGTCATAGTATTATGATTGATTGAGCTAGGTTAAAATTAAATACAGTTTTATTGCCCGCCTAATGGTTCCAGTATGAAGCAGTTTCAATTATCATGTGGGCCAAGTGGGATAATGTAAGAATTTCTAGCCCACATTAATAAATGAAGGCTTTCAATCCCCCGCCTTTATTGATACCACAAAATAGCTCCCATGCTCGTATTGAATGATTTTCATACACATTTTGCATTTACATTATTTTCATTATTTCCCGATTGATGATGGTGGTGAGAATTTAAGTTATAGGGGAATAGGTCCTCTCTATGACCATGATAGAGATTGTTCTGCTTTTTCTATGTGTTCTCTACAATGTATCCAGTTATGTAATTCATGTGTGTGTTTTCTGCATTATGCTTAATCGGTGAAAATCATGAAAGTTTTAGATCCTATAATATTAGGTACTTTTTATATGATCCCATAGTGAATATTTTATATGTGGTATGCTCGTTCATTCTTGTACAAATCTGATTTGTTTAATCGATGCTTTATCAAGCTAGTTTTTTACGTGAATGATCTATTTGATGGACAAGCACTACAAAATGAACAATTCCAATCATTGTTGTGTTTTTGGCTCATAAAGGCCGAAACTGGACCGGACTGGAACATAGCAAACTGGATGGGAGCTTCATCTATGTAATGATTGGACTCTCATAATTAGTTTCATTCTGCATATGGGAAGTATATCGACAATTTTTTTTTATTGAGTTTCTTTTTCATTGACTTTCTTGATCATGGAGCGATCATCTTTACAAGAAATTACCTCCATGGCATAGTAGGATAGCTATCACCTTTATGCCTGGAGCATGATCAAGATTGCAAAATATGTACACATTTCATGAGGCTCCTTGGAGCTCGAACGTCAAGGCCAAGCCCTGCCTGATATGGCCTCGACTGCAGCTCGGAAACAGGCGTCTTATGAATTTGCTTGAAAACAGGTGTCTTATCTAAGACACATAAATAGCCTCTGCCTGAAGCCCACTTGAGCAGTCCATTGAATTGCTGGTCTATATTTATCAGTAGACCCCGCTCACAACTCAAATGAGGTGAACCGATTGAGAAGCTGGAAGTGGTTGACTTTGATTGCTATTACTGTTAGCTTTTCGGCTATCTGTTAGTAATTTAGCATTGAATTGTTCCGTAGTTTCTGCAGACATGTATTGGACGGACTAATGATCTGCTGTTGTGATCAATATTATTGCAGGATGGGGAACTAATGAGGATTTGATTATTCAAATTTTGGCTCACAGGAATTCAGCCCAACGCAAGTTAATCCGGCAAACTTATGCCGACATTTTCAAAGAAGATATATTGAAAGAACTGGACAAAGAACTATCAAATGACTTTGAGGTCAGTCTTGCATGTACTTTTTGTGCGTATGAGATACTGTCCATTGCTCTAATGTGATGGAAGGTTCCATTACACACCGAAAATGTTGTACCTCAAATGCAAAGTAAAACAACGGTCCAGATGAAGCCCATATATTTCGAAAGTTTCCACAGATTTTAAAATCTTATTAAACTGGTTTAAAATTTTCCTCCCATTATGTTACTTCTTATTTAACCGGTTTATAAGGCTCTAGAAAAGTGTTCTACTCACCATATGCAGTGGCGTATCTAGATCCGTAATGGACCTCTCCGTTTCATTGATGTAAGTTAGAGGATCTTGGTCCCTCTACTAATTGAATTATTATGCTTCCCATTGCTGATTAATGTAGCCGATTAATTGTGCCACATAAGTCTTCATGTTTATTATTTTATAACTTCGATTCTCCTTTTCCTTGTTTGGCTTCCTATTCATTAGGTTGAGGGTTTAGTGAGGAAGCATTTTCCCCATTGTTGCCATTGTTAATGCTTGCTTCCCTATTGTTTCTGTTAAACAGAGGATAGTTCTGCTCTGGACACCGGATCCAGCTGAGCGTGATGCATTATTGGCTAATGAAGCGACAAAGAGGTTAAGCGCAAGCAACTGGGTGCTTATGGAAATTGCGTGTACCAGATCTTCACATGACCTGTTTATGGTGAGGCAGGCATATCATGCTCGTTATAAGAGATCCATTGAAGAAGATGTTTCGTATCACACAACTGGGGACTATCGGAAGGTACAGCCCGTAAACCTCCTGGTCATTACATTTGGTTCTTGTAATTACCATTTGCTATGATTAAGTTTGGTGAATAACCGGAAGGGTTTTGGTGAAAATGGAGTGATTTGATTTGAATTTCCTCTACGAGTAATGAGTGATGCCATAGAAGCAGGTTGGGCATCTCTTTCAACTTCCAAGTGGTACGATAGGATTTTAAATTCCATCTCAAGCATGATGTTGAGCCTGGCTTTCAACTGTCGATTGGATGATGGATGGATGAAGAACAAAGGACTTTTGGAGAATTGCTAATCTAACTAGAGGGCTGTATTTAGCAATCCATGAGACAGAATGCTGGTGATATTTGGTGTACAGATGAAAGAACAATAAGTATCAAGTCTAGGATTCTGAATCGCTTTGATTCCTACGCTTGAAATGGGCTGGAAGAGAAAAGTGATCCCACTTTTCCAGTGACATATCCAAATAGGAATCACATTCTGAAACTAGAAGTAGGAATTTGGTTCTCACCCTCCCCATGCAATCTTAGATTCCAGGCTAAATTTCCTGGAAAAAAGAAATGTTGAACACTGATAAATTTCCTGGAAAAAAGGTTTATTGGGTAAGATTCCCGATTCAACCCAGATGTTTGAAAGGGATGACTTCAGGCATTAGATTATTGAGTAATTGATTCTTAGTAATCGGATTCCTGTTCCTGCTTAAGTTTGCGGGTACCCAGTCATAGCCTATCGCGAAAGTTGGCCGCATGCAGTATTGCATGTCTCATGTATTCCTGCTCATTTCCTACGACGAAGAATATTTTTTTCTTTGCTGTGACTGCAAATATTGTGTTGCTGTTTTTCATATGTAGTTTTACTTTGACCCAGCTTTTGGTTCCTCTCGTGAGTTCATTCCGGTATGAGGGGGAAGAGGTGAACATGACACTGGCAAAATCAGAGGCCAAGATACTTCATGAGAAAATATCGGAGAAGGCTTATGATCATGAGGAGCTTATCAGAATTCTGACCACACGGAGTAAAGCACAGCTCAATGCAACACTTAACTACTATAATAACGAATTTGGGAATGCTATCAACAAGGTTTGCGCATCTTCTCTGAGTTATGAAATGAAATCCATTACCATTTATACTTGTAATCTACTAAATGATTTAATTTCTAGAATCGTTAATATTACTTACTTTCTTGTCAATATGCTTTTATTTGGCCATGCACACCCTTACTTCCTATGTTTAGAGAGGAAGCACTTCTAAAAGAGAATTCCTTCTGTTGAAGTTTCACTTCAAACATTTTTTGAATATGAACTCCACATTTTCCTCTTTCTTTTCGTCTTCTTTTTTCTAACAAAACTCGAAATTTCCTAACATGACATAATTTAGGGTAGAGCTCAAAGCCATCTAGAAAAACGGAACAGGTGCCATTTATAAGGATGTGGAATTAGAAATTTTCTTTTTTATTCTGTCATGGCTGACTGTTTCAGGATCTAAAGACTGACCCGAAGGATGAGTACCTCACTCTTCTGAGAGCAACAATAAAGTGCTTGACCCGCCCTGAGAAATACTATGAGAAAGTTCTTCGATTAGCCATCAACAAGGTAGGGACCGATGAAGGGGCTCTCACTCGAGTTGTTGCAACTCGTGCTGAGGTAGACATGCAGCGAATCAAGGAGGAATATCATCGGAGAAACAGTGTCCCTCTGGATCACGCCATTTCCGGAGACACTTCTGGGGACTATAAGAAAATGCTACTTGCTCTGATAGGGCATGGGGATGCTTAATCAAGCTTTCCATTTTCTCTGTGGACATGGTTTGTTAATTCTGTGGGTTTTATTCGGACTCTGTGGTGTCTTAAGGATAGAATAAGTGTGAGGGTTCTCCAACTGTTTCTCTTCCTTCCATCAAAATCTGCGGAATTTTTAGATGCTTTTGAGTGCAACATGAATTCTTAAACGCCTGTCATTGATTGTTGAAGAACACATGATAGCAAATCTTTGGTTAAACCATTAGTTTCTCTTAAACACATTTCCTGTTCTATTATGCTGAGAGCATCTCCGCCCCCTCACCCAGATTTTTACTCAAATTTGAGTATAAACTTGATTGGGTATGGAGCTCTCCAATGGGCAAACGCAAATCTAGGCATAAATTTGAGTAAAAGCCTCGCTAATGGCATTGTTGTAAATTTGAGGGGGAGAAAATGGCCTTCAAAATTTGATGTTGGATTTGGTTCTCACCAAATTTGATGAAGAATTTGAGTAATACTCCCTCCGCTCCTTTTTAAATGTGTAGCCTCGTAATTCCAACTTATTTTCTCTCACGTCAACTTTATAACTTTTACATCTACTTTCTACTACTTACACTTATCAATATAATAATACCCACTTAACTTTTCAAAAACAAATTTACTTTTAAGGGCAAAATAGGAAATGTATCCATTAACTTTTCAACATCACACTTATTTAAGAACTGTCCAAAATGGAAAGTGCTACATTTAAAAAGGAACGGAGGGAGTATCAAATTTGGTGAAGTGGAGTGGTTTTTTTGGTATTTTTTACTCAAATTTGAATTTAATGTAGGATTTGGGTAAAGAGTGGAGATGCTCTATCAGATTGATTCAGCTAAAATATGGCCCTCATAATGAAAAATTATTTGGTGCATGGTGGTCTTTGGGCCCCAACTCCCCTCTCCACCACATTTCTCTGGGGCTTACTACTAATTGTATGAAACCCACAAAAATGTGTGGTGAAGAGGCGTGTTGAGTCACTACGTGGCGATGCCCCAAGACCACTTAATAAAGTACTCACTATCTATCTAGTATTACTACTGAAGGCCCATGCATACGGTCTCAGGTCACTTGACCCCATTCGCATTGATTTCTTGCAACGACATTTGATTATTTCCAGTCAAATTTTACTATAATCCCAAAGAGACTCCCTGCATTTTTTTTTCTTTTGAAAACTTGATAGGATTACGAATAGATTATTATGCATTGTTTTCAAATAAAATAAGTCTTCGGGACCAATTATAAAGTATAAAAACATGGAAATTTTTAAAATCAATCAAATATGCTGTCGTTAAGCTTTAAAAAATGTATTTAAATATGTAAGAAGTGTATAAAAGTGTGGAGATATATCAAAAGTGCATTGAAGTATGTTTTTTTTTGTCTTTTTATGTGTTTATTGTCAACCCAGTGGACTGACAATAGAAAGACCCAAAACATATTTATCAGAATATATCTATCTTAATCTTATAATTAATTATTTCTTTAGATCAATAAATAAGCCAAAAAAAAAAAAAAAACTTGCATGTGGATCTAGTCCTGGCTCCACCCATCTCAAAGTATCTGTTTCTTCTTACTCTTGTAGGCGAAATGTCTTCATTTTTGTTAGGATAATTAGAGCAACAGAAACATACCAAACACTACAAAGTACAATCAACAAAAGATCCGAACAAAAACAAGGAAAAACAAACAACAAAAAAAGCAAGAAAAAAGAATAAATCATGCCAAAATTGACAGTTGCTCGTGGATGTGGCTAGAGGAAGATGGAGGATTCATATATAAGCACCTAGAGCTTAACGTCCCTTCGTCTCACTATAGTCGCTGCTGCAAGGAGCCACCACCGCTGCTGTTGAAGAACCCACAGATTCGTCACCAAGGCTGATCGGAGCTGAGGGCCAATAACCCATATCTAAACCAGATATTAGTCACCACAGTCCAAAAATGAAGGGGAAGTGGGAGAGCATCTCTCCTAAGGACGAGAGTTTTGACCACCACACAACCATGGAGGAGGGAGAGCCGAAGAGGAGGAAGAGAAAAGGGGGCCGTCGAGAAACTCCTGGGGAAGGGAAGAAAAGAAGAGGGAGGGGAGTTTCTTGCTTGACGTGTTAGGATAATTTGATGTGGTAGACAGTGTTTAGAATGATAGTTATACACACAACAAACTAAGAAGACATATCCCATGGCCTCCAAATGTGTCTGATACAAGAACTTTGTATAACTAGTAAAGTCTAGCAAGATAAATTTCAATAAGCTATCATATTCTCCTAAAGTTCCATTCTTAGTCTTGGCACAGTGGTTAGGTCACTCCATTCCTCTAGAAGAATGGTTCAGGCCGTGCATCTTTCATCTTCTTAACCAGGAGTAAAGCCCTAAAACTGTTTTAATACAACAAACTACATTTACCGGTCCAAGTATGTTTCACGAATCAAAAATGTCGATCAAGGGACGCACAGGGGAATAGAGGGGCCAAACATCGTGGCAAATGCATAACAAGATGAAGGAAACATATTTAAACCAAGGCAATGCTGCTCTCGCCACCAGGTGGCTTGCGAACACCTCCCAGGTAATCTCTGGATTCTGCCTTTCCATCAGCAAATATATCATTGCCACTTATTTCTCTGAGCTTAGCCGTGCTCAGATGTTTCTCAGCTGACCCGGGTGGAAAATCTCCCTTGAAGATGTTGTTGCCTGTCAGCTCTGCAAACTTTTGGTTGTGTATTTTCTTTGCAGTCTTGACTGTTGGTTCTTCTCCGAAAAGGATGTTACTCTGACCTCCGGCAGGCTGCCAATGTGGAAAGTTCAGAATGAGGTTAATATAAGTATCTAGAGTTTAAACCTATGGAACAGCCAGAAAATCGATTGAGGGGCAAAAAAGGTAGAAACAAGATTAAACACGAAGATGGGCAACCCTGCATTTACATAATAATAAGAGTATGATGACGACACAAACACCATCAATCTCAACAAAACATCGTACGATTATGCAAGGTATAAGGCACACGACGACAGAGTGGCGGAGCTTACGAGTGTGTCCACAAAAGCGGTAACCAGTGGTTGAAGACGAGAGACTAGATAAATAAAAGAAAGAATTGTATGACCAGGAAGAATATGTCCTCAAGCTCCATTATTCTACTCCTTGAAAATATTCTCGAATTATATCCTTGACTAGACAGTCATAGGAGCAATAAACAACTCTTTCATCAGGGAAGTTTTGAGCCAAATAAAGATGCAACTAGAAAAGATTTAACGTAAGACGAGCATATTGAAAGCATGCTTCATATGTGGCTTCAATTCCGCAATAGTCTGAATTCTGAAACTGGAGCATGAAAGCTCAGAAAGTGTCAAAAGGACGTGCATTTCTTTTGCACTGATACTTACACATATATCCCAAGGCAAAGCATGCTTTTGCGCATTCAATCAAACGGAAAGCTATACTAGTGCGTGTTGGTACTTTAGGCTCAGGATTTAATAGTATTGCATCTAAGAAGGGACATAGTAAAGAAGGAGGCAAGACTACCACATGAAGAATTTTAACAGGAATTTTATAGTCTCGAAAAAAAATTGTGATATGGATGGAGAAGCAAATGAACAAAGTTAACTCCTCAAAATTATATAAGAAATACTAGTTATCCACAAGCTCAAAAAGTTGCATGTCCTTGCAATCTAAGGAGTACTTGAGGTGTAGTTAAGAATTTTACGGAGTAACAAAATGCATTCTTCACAGGAGCTTCTCCAGGCATTGAGCGAGTTCAGGGACTCGTTGTCCAACTCTCTATAAAAAATTACTGTTTTCAGAATATACCTAACGTGAAAGGCCAGCTAGATGGTTCAATTTGTGCCCCAAGCTCTACTAAATAACAATTGTTGTGTTTGGTTGAGAGTTTTGAGAAGAATATTTTGAGAAATATTTTTGAGATAGTGTTTGGATGGGTTTTTGGAAAAGTAATAATTAGAGAGAGGTGTAATAGTCATCTCTAGTGCACTACCTAAAATCACTACCTAAAGTGCCCTAACTAGTTAGCAAAGAAAAACCTCAAAAAATGGTTTCTAGTGGACAAAACTTGGCTCCCTAAAATCCTAGGTGGCACCCCTCACTACCTAAAGTGCCCTAAGTGACTACCTAAATTTGGGGAGGGACTTAAGGAGAGAGAAAGAGGAGAGAGATAGAGAGAAAGAGGAGAGAGAAAGTTGCTTGCATTTATAATGTTGAATCTACCATTGTTTTTTTGGTTATTAGGCCCACTTAAATGGGTCCCAAATACACTTTAGGGAGTATTTTTAGGGAGCCCCATTAAAGTGAATTTCTTCTTAGCTAGCTAACTAAGTTCTTAGCAAACAAAATTGGGTCCCACATGTGCTTAGGTGTACACTTTAGGGAGCAATTTTTAGGTAGTGCACTAGAGATGGCCAGAGAGAGATAGAGAGAGAAATGAGAATAATGATTGGATAGAGGAGTATATGAGTAGAGAGAGAAATATGATTAATGATTGGAGAGATGAGAGATGGGGAAAGAATCTTTTTGGAAAATCTTTTGGAAATGTGAAGTGAACAAAGTGATAATGTCATCTTGAACTTTCTATTCTCCTGTTCTGGGTTTTCTTTACTATGAAATTCGAATAACGGCCCACAACATCATCAGACGAAACGAGAGGGAAATCTGGCAATATCAAAGTCCGCTTGTAAACAAAAACCAGAAACAATAAACGACACAAACTAACTTACATTAGAAACTTTGACAGATGTCCGCACATTCCTTGGTGCAGGTTCGACCATGTCTTTGTTATCTTTGGCTTCCAAGGTGCGTGTGGCAGCCAATGATCGTGGAGGAACTTCTGAAGGTGGGCCAAAAATGTCATTCCCACTCAGTTCCTTGGTCTTTGCATCAGACAGCAGCTTGTTAGTCTTCGCATCTGCATCACTTGCAAGGGTCCCGCTTAACTCACGCTGCTTTGCCACTTCAGGCAGAGTTGAGGGTTTCTTTGGAGAAACCTTCTCTTCAGCACTGAATGATATCTGGCTTATTCCATTCATTGCTTGCTGAAAACTCAAAGGTGAAACTTCAGGAAATTTGCAACGCGACATTTTCTATTTTAGTTATGCTCATAATTATATATATATAGATATATATAAAAAATTAGGCATCATCAAATGCGTTATTGGATAGAACCAGTACAAGATAAGTACCTGATATGTACGTACTGTTGTTCTGTCACCAGATTCTGGCTCTCCATCTTCACCGGCAAATATTTTGCTTCCAGTAATTTCCTTTAATTTATACCCTGAACAAGGCTTCCTGAAAGCAGCACATTGAGCAGTTCAGATAAACGCTAATTGAAATGAAAGCCTCAAAAGTTCACAATATGTAAATTGAGGTGTCTGATTGTACTTCATTATGATTCTACCAGCGCCAAATGGATAACATAGGAGTAGAATTTAAAAACCATAATACTTAGTTTGGCATCTAAGAAACATAATTTTGATGTCATGCCTATGGTTGCATTCCGTCAAAACAGGAACCCTAATACATGATGGCCACTTACGTGAAATTTAAACCAAATAATGAGTTGGGTCTAGCCAAGTTAGCCACATGTACACCCTTATGGTTATTTCTTCACCATCATAGGCTATTTCTTTGGTTCATTTGGTTGTTGGGTTTGGTTGAGTAGTTGCAATTGACGTAGATATCCGCATTGTTGTCAATTTCCTGCTAATTGGGAAAAAAAAAAGTTCCCAAATAACAATTTAGGGCTGTGAGTTCAAGCTTGGTTTGTTCCCTAAAAATAAACAAGCCAGTGCCCCAAGAAACTAGCCGAGCTTGTACAAAGGAGCCGAGTTACAACGAACTCGAGCTTTACTCGTTTACTAACAACCTGAGCTGAGCCTCGAGCTCCTCGCGAACAGCTCAGTTCGTTTGTAGCACTAAAATTCACCATAAAGAGCCATTTATTATTGAAAGCTATAAAGGAGGAGGAGAAATTCACCAGCTACAAGCTAAGAGAACGGGTTAAAGGCTTAAAGCTTATACATGCCATACAGGGCAACGTGATCAGAGTGTGGAAATAAGCTGATCCAAAAATTACGGAAAAGTACGGAACACAAAATCAAATTCAAATTTCGAATCCCTAGTTAATTTTAATCAATAAACAGTAAACAAAATTTAGACCAAAAAAAAAAAAAAAGAAAACAATTCAAATCGACGAAGTTTATACCATACATTGTAAAATCATCAAAAACAAAAGTGCATTTTGAGAGATCTAAATGCAAATTCACCAAAAATTCAAACAGATCTCTCTCTCACCGTTTATTTAGGCTCTCGGCTTCTTCATCAGTCACCTGACCTCCAAACACCACCTTCCTGATCCCATCGGACGGCTGAAAGAATTCCACTACCAAAAAAAATGAGAAGCAGAAATCACCCGAAAAAGAAACTAGTGAAAGGACTGAGGGAAAATGACGTACCTGGTGAGAACGGGAGGCGTTGGTGGGGTCGGTGGCCGGCTGAGGAACCTCCGACCACGTCAGCAGATCGGCGGTGGATGTGTGGGGTTTTCTCACCGGTGTAGCTCTGTCCATTGTTTTTTCGGCCTAGAGAGAGAGAGAGAGAGAGAGAGAGATTGAAAATGTACGTAGAGTGAGGGAGAGAAGATGAAGGACGTCCCGTTCAAAATTTTGTTGGGAAGTGGGATCCAGTGAGAGTGGATGACTCTCTCAGTGAAGTTTATGTCAACGGTGGAAAGTCGTTGAATCAAATAACAGCAGATGTAGGGTCAGGATTTCCCCAGGCTACCTGTAAATCAATCAATCAATCTCTCTCTGTCTCTCTCTCTCTCTCCTTGTTTGTTGAGACGGCTGAGTTTCCATTGTGATATTTACGGTATTTTCGGCGGTATTTTTTTACAAGCCATTGTCTTTACATAGGAGTACATCATAAAATTATGGAGTACCATTTAGCGAAAACAATACTCACTTTTAATTACAGTAGAGAGATGATAGTAGTATTTTTAATAAAAAATCAACCCACAATCAAATGAAATAGTCGCTCCATCTTATTTTGTTTGTATTTTAGGCTTTGTATGAAAAGTAATGACCCAGTTCGTTTTCCAGTTTAGTTTTAGTTTTAGTTTTGAAGACATCATCATTTCTCTCTCTATCTGTCTCCACTCATTACACCTGATGACATCATCAAAACTAAACTAAACTATCTAACCAAACACAACCAATGTAATTTTTGAAAAAGAAAACACATTTTTGTTACAATTTTTTAGATGAGAAGTGATATTTTGACACTCCCATTTTCTTTATTGGTACTTCCTTTTTTTTTTGTCTCTATTCATAAAATGCAAAGGTAATTTTACATAATAAAGACAAAAAAATGGAGTGTCAATAGAGAAAAGGGGAGTGTCAATATCAATTCCCTTTTAGATCTATTTGTATTAAATTAAAGAGTTTGTGAATAGGGGTGAACATGGACCGGATTGGTTCGGTTTTGGAGTAAACCAAGAACCAAACCACTACCTACGGATTATGAATTTGGAGAATCAAACCAACCCACAAAAGGCATAGAACCAAACCAATCCAAACCATCAAAATACGGATCGAATTCGGTTTCGAACCACGGTTTACTTTAAATTGAGATATTATTTCTGTGAACTATTTAGAGTACTTAAAATTCAGGTTTACTACGTTAGGTTTGTATAGAATACGAATAGGTCCTCTTCATATATAGAAATTTAGGGTAATTAATCATGGTAATGAAGGAAATCAAGGAATAGGAATAGGCTATGACCAAATCATGTATAGAAATTTGGAAAAATAGAAACGTGTTGTGGAATCAAAATTGAAATGGAGAATTTCATCACCGAATTTATTTTCTATAACTAAACCACTATTGGTTTATTGGAATTAGGGGAATAAGTTGTGAATCTTAGGCAAAATAAAATCTCGCCAGAGAAGGATTAATGAATAAATTAAATTAGGAAGTTAGTTGACTATGGCTCACACACACACACAAGGTTTGGATCGGATTGGAACTGTAACCATGAATGTAAATCCACAATTCAATTTTTTTAAACCAAGACCAAACCACGCTACTAAAAAACCGAACCAAACCAATCGGTTTGGATTGGTTTGGACTGGATTCACGGTTTGACTGGTTTTCTGCTCACCCCTACTTGTGAAGTATTTTAATTTGGCGTAAGGAAATTAAAAAATTTAGACAAGTAGTAATTCTTTATTCGTTGGTCTCCAAGTAGTACGACTTTTCGTTGGGCCCTTTGTAAAGTCATTCTTTACACCGAAAAATTCTATAGCAAATTGCTTTCTCTCTACACACTGTATTCGTAAAATGTTAGGCATACTGATATTCTGTTATTATAGTATATCAGTTATTGGTTCCTTTACGTTTACTTAGTGGATATTCTGTCTCCCTTCGTTTGTACAAATGCAGACAAAAAGAGAGTTCGGTTTCATCGTATCTTGAGGTGGATATGCTGTAACCTGGTGCACACCATTTGGTGAGGCTTTGTTTGGTTGAGAATTTTGAGAAGAATATTTTGAGAAATATTTTTGAGATAATGTTTGAATGGGTTTTTGGAAAAAGTAATAATTAGAGAGAGATGTAATAATTGGAGAGAGATAGAGAGAGAAATGAAAATAATGATTGGAGAGAGAAGTATGAGTAGAGAGAGAAATGAGATTAATGATTGAAAAGATGAGAGATGGGGAAAGAATCTTTTTGAATTTTTTTTTGGAAATGTGAAGTGAACACAGTGAGTCCTATCTTTAAGAAAATGTTTTTGAAGAGATTGGCCTTGTTCGTTTTGGGTTACAAGACCCGGTTTTCTCAATTATTATCCAATCATTACCCATATTTTTAAATATTATCCTCATTTTTCTCTCTATCTCTCTCTAATCATTAACCCCTATTTTTAATTATTATTCCTATTTTCCCCTCAAATCATTACCAAAACCCAAAACTCATACCAAACACAACGGGTTCTCATTTTTGTTTCCATCAATGAGTATTAATTGTTTCAAATCTCTCTCTTTCTTTTCTTTTCCTCTTGTTTCTTATCCTTATCACGGCCAGTTTGAAGTTTATACATGCATATAGTGAAAACCCGGATATGCATATCCAGGTTGAACAAATCCAGCATTTGTTTGAATTTTGCTTTTCGGATATTATTTGGCAAGCACACGTATATCCTCCGGGAGGCTAATTTTGCTTCTTTTTTCTTTTGATAACTCCAATTTTGCTTCTTTTTTCTTTTGATAACTCAAAGTGTCCGAACCAATTTAGGATAACGCACATAAACTGACGGCTCTTTGTTTTTGTTTTTAAGTGAGAGCCACATTATCTTCCAGACTTCCACGCATCAGGCAAATTCCTTGTCATTAGTGAATGTCCTTGCCATATCTAAGGCCGCCGTTGGAGCCGTTTCTTGATTTCGAGAGGACTCAGGGAGTAAATCTCGAGGATTCAGCAGTACATCTTGATTGAGAGAGAGAGAGAGAGAGAGAGAGAGAGAGAGAGAGAGAGAGAGAGAGAGACAATGACATCGCGAGTGATAAACAACAATGCGATATTTAACGCTCTGGGAACCCCCAGGTTTCCCAGCTAGTTTATTTCATTCCTGGGGAAACCAAAATAATTAAGCATCAAGTTTTCTTTATACAACATACAAGAAGCAGCGACGAATAGCAAATAATTGCCTATACATAATGGTTAATATAACTCAGTAAATAAGAATGTATGATCTCTAATTTTGTTCTACGCAACAGAACACCAAAAAGGTGTGCTAGGCTTTGCCTTCCGGCCCTAATTGTGCGGGGGCAATGACCAGAGTAACCGTTGGACAGCTAAATTTGAAATTGACTCGCGCCACCACACACATCCAGGTCATGACGGTGTATTGTATTAGAGAAAATAGCAGAAATGGTGATTGACATTATCTACTCACTGCTTAATTGCGCGAAGCTCCCACTTGCCTTCACCGTCAATCAATCGTAGTTCCCTCGAATGGAATGGTATCAAAGCGGGACGCTGTGAGAAGCAAAAGAACGAGTTATATGAGCTGGAAAAAATCGATAACGTATCAAACAGCAAAATAAATGTATCACAGCAGATATCCAAGGATACAATGATTGGCGTTTTGACATCGTACCATGCTTAGTTTAACAACTCTCCCAAATTTGTAGTAACCAGTGGCGACGCCACAATGAAAAGAGTGGGATCGGGCGACCCCACGGTAAAAAATTAAATCAGTATTATTATATCAAAGTTTTTCCTAAATTTATAAATGACCCCATCATAATCTAATGTTAACACCACACTAAGTAATTTTTCAATATTTGAAACACAAGAAAAGTTCAAAAGAATAAAAAAGGAAAGGATAAAACTCATTTGACGTTCACCAATTTAATATTAAAAAAAAGGCTAAAACTGATTCAATGGTGTCACAACCCTTGTTAATCTTTCCATCTTTGAAAAAATCCAATAAATTTAAATCGACAACATACAAGCTAAAACAGATTAGTTCCTCTTTTCCCATATTTGGGATTGAGAAACTGTTACTTAAATAATAAAATTATAATACATGAAAAAGTTACATTATATATTGCATAAGGTGTAAAGAATGAAAGTCTAATTGATTGTTTGATTGTCTGAGTATATTTTAGTAGGAGTATTGATGTTTATGAATGACCACATGCTCCGAAACTCCTAGAGTCGCCACTGGTAGTAACCCTGTTGGACATTTGACGCTTGGCTTAAGGAATGATTGTCTGATTGCACGTGTCTTTCCTTTTACATGCATAAAATGTTTCTAGTATTAAGCATGATTTACGTTGAAAAAATTAGAATAATACTTGTGACGCATTCATATCCGCACCCAACCCCGGACCCAGTCCATGTAACTGGTGTAACAATTGGTGATCTAAGCATCAAAGCATCAGTGTCCGGACGTCTTCAAGTTCCAAGTCTCTTCTTTCACATTTGTCTCCCGTTTGGGTTACGCTTCTCTCCCTGACATTTTGTTTATCTCTATGTTTATATGTTTGTATCCCATGTGCAAGATGGGGTTGCATGATGCCATGATAGATGCTGAAAAACACCCATTCAACTCCTTCAATTTATGCTTTGCGTGTCTGTTTGTGTCATTACTTGGAACGAATTGATTTGTTTAACGTGTTTGTGTGCTTTGGAGGGTGTTGGTTGATAAAGCGTGCAATTTGCAGATGTTAGGGGAGTTGTACATGCGAAGACAAGACCTGCTGGACATCGAGGAAGTGAATCCTGAAGTTCTGAATATTTTGTCCGGACGGTCCTCAGAGCCATCCGGACAGTCGGGACAGTGAAAGGATCAGAAACACGTGTTTTAATGTAATTTTTAGGTCTTAGGGCATAAAAGAGGTCTGCTGTGTACGTTTCTGGATTTCTGAAATTGTTCTAAGAAACCCTACAGAGTGGGGCAAGGAAATCCATGGAATTCATCATGTCTTCTTCAAACCAAGTGTTCATCTCCATCTTCATGGCCGGCTAGACACCATTCTAGGGGGAAGATGAAGCGCTGGACCAAGTAACTTTGTGTATGTTTAGGTTTTAGGTTTCTTATCCAAGGTTGTTTAAGTAAGACCTCTTTTTCATTCCATATGAATGAAATAGTTTAAATATTTTCAATTCGTTCAGTATTTGTGTAAGCACTCTCAAATACATAGTTAATCAACCGATTTCTTTGCTTGTGCTTGGGTAACTGAGATGGGTTATGCTCGTAAGACAAATCATGCCATGGGGCAACCCGTGAGAGAGACGGGTTATACTAGAGAGACAATCCTTACTATGGGATAGTCTATGCCTGTTAACAACTCATTTTCTTTGACAATAATGAATCGAATAGTAACCCCAGCCTATAGATAGCTTAGTTATGTGGTCGAGGTGGATTCGAAATCCTAGATCCTTCTCTCACTAGTTTTCAATCAAATCAACTTCTGTTTTCTTAATTCAATTAGTTTCTAAAACAATCAACCCAACTTCTTCCTTCTCATATTGAAGTAGAAATCAATTGAATTCATAGTAACTTAGTAAATCTGTCCATGCGGATACGATACTCGGGCTTAGCCACTATCGTCTGGAGTAGTAGTAATTCGTAGTTTTTATAAACTTTTTTTTTTATATGTACGACGCGATCACTGCACATGAGGAAGAGTGTTGGATAGTTAATAGTTCGATCATTGATGTACATCGTTGGGCCAATTTCCTAACATCTTAAAGTAGTGGGCCAAGTAGTGGGTCATTCGGTAATCTAAGAGAAATATATGTAATGTGCGTCATAGAGTGTGGGAGATTTATCTGTCACATCGTGATGTACTAGAGCAAGCTAAGTTGTACAGTCATATGTTCTAAAAGGCTGAGTGATTAAAGAAATCAACAAACTTCGGCACAACATTGACTAACGCTGACCATGCTTTCGGGCTCCCTAATACCAATGAGCGTACCAAATTAAAGTGCTAACTCACGTTGAACATAATTACCAAACATCCTCTATTTACCTGGGAGGAGGTAACAACAGTGATCCCCATTTCATGTGCAAGCCTATAAAGGTGTTCTTCGACATCAACACTAGTGGCACTGCAGTTAACATTTCATTGAAAAGGAAGAATGAGATATCATGAAATAATGGAGGTAAGAAAGGAAAAAAAGGGGGGAACTACGATTTCTGTTCCATACTTGGTGCACTCGTCTAGGATGCCGAATTTTGGCTTGTGAAAGAAGAGGCGTGCCTTAACAAACAGAAAAATCATGTCAAAAAGTAGTCAAGTGATCTATGTCAGATTGGAAAAAACATTATTATTCAAACAATAATGGGGGTCAAGGTGATCCATGTTCAAGTTAGCTTACCATGCCTAATCTCTGCTGCTCTCCAAGCGAGAGGATGTCTTCCCAGTTCTGGTTAGTATCCCAACTACCTTCTCTTTCCAAGAGATAGAGCAATTTAACATTCTCCAGAATTGCTTTCAAACGCGTATCGAGAATTGTTGTGGAGGGAACTGACGTTTTACCTGAATATAGCATGATTATCACACCCACATACATAGAAACAATTCTGCAACTCATAGAGCATAGAAACCAACATAAGGTCCAAAACTGTGGTGCTTTGAATTGACGGGAGATTTGTGGTGCTGAGCCCCCAAAAACCTTTATGAGATTTGGGAGAGAAACGCAGCACTCTATTAGCGATAAAAGAGCAAGTCTACATCGTTTCGTTTTTTGGGCCAGGTTGAGCTGCACCTCTCTAACCGGTGAAAAGAGGTGAGTGTCACTAATGGCCAGAAAGCACTAATGACTTGAGCGAAGGGCAGAAGAAAGACTGGAAATAATAGGTTCTTCAAGATCTAGACTACAGAACAGAAGGATTTCTTCCTCCTGCTCCCGCCGCAGCCGGAGACGATAGATTAACCCATAAGAAAGTGGTCAAGAATTAACACATCAGCAAGCCAAAGCCCGAATCTGCAAACAATAACCACCTGGGTGGGCTTTGGTTTCTTTGGTTTAGGTGTTTCTTAAATGGAAGAAACCAGGTTCTTCATGAACTTCGGTAATCTTTTTTGTATGGGGGCCACAAACAAGAAAGGCTTCCGTTGTGACAATTGTGCAATGTAGCACGAGGAAACGAGGGCAGTGAGATCTCCACCATCAAAAAAAAAAACTACCTAAATACGTTCGGAAGTGGAAATCAGAAGCACCGCAAGGAGTGAGAAGTTCTAATTCCAAAGGAAGAAAAATTAAACAGGTAAAAACAAGAGAATAATAAAAAAAAAAATAACAGAGATGCAGAAACTTACCATTTCTATACAAAGCTAATGTCCTTTCCTCTGCTTCCTTGAGAGAGAGTGGATATATGATTTGATCCCTTAGAGTTCCTAAGCAAGTATAAGGTCGCTGTGGAATATAAAAGATGCCACAACCACATCCGGACTCTTCATCAAGCTGTTGAGATGGTTTGACGAGTCTTCCACTGACAACTGGCCAAAGGCCTCGAAGGACCCTGAAGACGGAACTTTTCCCACTCCCATTTGGACCTTCAAAATTGCATATCATCAGAGTTGTAATTGCAGCACAACTTGAACAGATTATATATAACACTAACCAGTAACAAGAAGGCTTTTCCCGGGTAGTATATCACAAGTCAACTTTGAAGCCAACATTTTCTGTGCAGGGCTAATAATATCAACCTTGGAGAAGGAAATGATATCATTAGAGAGAGATTGTGTCAACTGAATCGTCGATTCATCAAAAGCAGCAGGATCATCTGCATGAGCAATGACTTTTAATCAGCACGAATGCACAACTCACATGTGACTTTCAGTTTGACAACAAAACCCACTAAACTTGACTAAAAGAAGATAATAAACACAATTTGATTTTTGGGTTACAATATTGGTACAGTGAACACAGAAAACATAGAGTCATATGTTGGGGTAACTGTCATTTATGTTATTCCCCAAGGGAAATTCAGGCTTGTGTTCCCAAGGTTCCACCAAGGTCTCTATTTAACCTAATGGTTTGGCTTGTATTACAATATTTCGTAACTTCCATTAGCAATACCCAAGATCTTTTGTTTCTCTCTTTTGCATTATATAACGGTGTCGAAGAATTAGGGTTTGATTGCTTGTGGCCGCCTCCATCACCGTTTGATTCTTCCGTCTTCTTCTCCAATCGACTAACAATCTAGCAGCATGTGCACACTAAAAACGCACACAAAGTGTGACATACAAAAAATTATCAAGGAATATCAGAAATAAACAAATGAAAAGAGTTGAGGAGAATCCATGACAGTATATGGATGTGTGCGGGAACTCAAGTTACCTCAGCCGGCCTTGACCCAGCTACTCATCTCAAGATTCTCAACCCAAATTCTACTTGGCCTCCCTCAAATCCTGTTCTTATTGCATTTATTATTGCAACCTATGTTGCATGGACTCGGTTGCGAGTTTCGGGTATGGGTGCGGGTGCGAGTCCAAGCGTCGGACCTTCCTAAATTTAAATCTTAGGATACTGGGATATGTGTCCCCTGATTGGATGTTGGTACGGGGACACGACGTGAACACTTGTTTGTAGTATATATTGCATAATTTTTTCAGATTATGCATCAAAATATGTATTTAAAAACGTATTTAAACAAGAAGGGGTTGAGAAAAATATGATTTTGCTATTTTATGTCCGTGTGAGACTAGAAATATCGCTTTTCTAGCAAATTTTCTATTCTTTTTCTGTAAATATCATGAGAATTAAAGAATTTGAGTGTCCAAAATGGATACGTGTGTCGGACACATCAACACATGTACTTTAGCCAAAATGAAAGATCCATGTAACATAGATTGCAACGTTATTTTGAACTTTTCAATAGTGTTCAAAACCAAAGCATTCACCATTTAGCAGCGCAATTATCACAGAGGCCCCATAAATAAGTGGATAAATTACCTAAATTCCCCATCCAACTTGTATATGTGTGTCATCACTTAGCGCCTCTCTCTTGTTATCTTATTCTTATTGTGGATGTCTGTCCATATTGCTCCCTTAATTTCAAAACCACTTCTTTTACAATCTCACCAATGCAGTAATAACCCATTTATTACCCATTTATTACTTCAAATTACATGTTTCATGCCTTGTGGCAATAACTTCTCTATAACCACTTCCCTCCATCAACCATCAAATTACATGGTTCATGGTTCTTTCTAAGGCAAGGTGAATCTCTAAATCCATTTCCCTTACAAAAGTGTACATTTTCATACACAAGAATGACAACAGGTCCAATCCATCCAACATTACACCAATCAAATGTCCTTAATTTTGAGCACCATCTCTTTGATAAGGACTTTCTTATCCAAGAGACGGAAGTTCTTTTTTTTAACGACAAGAGAGGGAAGTTCAGCTCCTCCATTATACATGCCTAAGGCAAGCTTTACAGATCCAGGGAAGTTTTCCCAACCTACTAGAAACCAAAAATTTAGGAAAATTTCGGGGAAAAAAAAAAAAAAAAACCCTGAACTTGCACCTCAATGTCCCATAAACACCTCAACATAGCTTTATTCCAGTTAGACACCTGAACTAATCACCGGTTATGCATCCGGTGTCAATTTCTGTCCATTTACTAACGGAAATTGCACACGTGGCATGTTTGGATGCTGAGATGGCAACTCCTCATAAAACCTATATATATTTCCTACAGGTGATTATTTCACAAAATGCTTTTTTCCATTCCATTTTCACTAGAAAGGACCATAAATCCCCGATTGCTTTTCTCAAAAGAAGCTCAATATCTAGATTCTAGAACAGGAGAGAACATAAATGCCACTAAAGTGGCTCCGGATCAGCTGTCCCCTAATTCCTGTCCCCATCCCTGTCCCCAACACAAAACTGCACCGTTTTGGTGCAACTCCACACCTTTGCAAAATGCAATTTTGTGGGGCCCACTTCCGGGTCCCACACAAACGATCCGAACCGTTGAATAATTTTAAAATAATTATTAAGGTGATCCCGGAGAAAATCAGGCCGATTGGATATTTTTACGTTATTCATCTAATTCTTTGATTTTCATTCAAAATTCAGGACCCTACCAGATTGAAAGATTTTTTAAACTATTCATCTAATTCTTTGATTTTCATTCAAAAAAAAATTATCTTGTTACATCAATTATAAAAGAATCTTTTTTTTAAAGTAATAAATGAGCCCTGGGCTTTATGGAAACTCATTTCAATCCCACGAACCAAAGATTCTTTCAAACCGGGGGTCCCATTGAATGAAAATCATTCAATAAAAAAAAACTATCTTGTTCGGACATCAATAGGTATTTTAAAAATTCAACTACAAACAAAATTGCATTTTGCAAAGGTGTGGAGTTGCACCAAAACGGTGCAGTTTTGTGTTGGGGACAGGGGATGGGGACAGGAATTAGGGGACAGCTGATCCGGAGCCCACTAAAGTAATCACCAGTAGCAGTACCTAATTTCTGTATCGACGAAACCCCAACGGAAAATTGAAACCCGGAACCCAAAAGGAAAATGCATCAAAACCCCGTAATCAAAGCATAGATTCTCACCAATTAAAGCACAGAGATACCAGGAAGCGAAATAAACCAGTGGTCTGAACCCACAATTGGCTGATTATAACGGAAATACCTCGATTGGGAGTGCTTGACTTTACATTCTGACAAGCAAAATGTTGGACACAATCGAACGGCACAGAAAATCGCGATTAATTCCGAATCGAGAGAATAGAGTTAGAGCACGAAGATTGAAAGGTTTTTCTGGTTTTTTCCCTTTATTTTTCCCACAAAAAATGCCACCTCAGTTGTATTTCGCCATCTCAGCCAAACATCCCACATGTGCAACGAATTGAAGGAAACTGACATCGGGTGCCCAATTTACTAATGAGTGATAAGTTCAGGTGTCTAATTGATATGAATTTCTGTTAATGTGTTTATGGGACATTGAGGTGTAACTTTAGGGTTTTTTTTTCCCGAAATTTTCCACAAAAATTTGGATTCTACAAACGACATAAAGTAGGAATATGTAGGGACAAAGCAATAATTTATCTCGAGGGGGGCCACGATCATGATTAGATTTAAAAAAAAAAAACACAGTTATATTAGGTATGATAAGGAAATGAGAAAATAAAAAAAAATCAATTGGTTTTAAGAGATGACACTTAGATACTACCAATAAATCTAATTTTTTAAGAGATGACCCTTAAATACTACCAATAAATCTAATTGATTAGCTATGCCCACAGCTCTTTTGAAGGAAAGCAGTCTTTGATGACACTTGAATACTACCAAAAGAAAGGAACTTGAAACCCATTCATTTTCTCACAATAAAGTTTGTTAAACCAGTCAACAAACTCAAGAAACAAAAATAAAGTATAACGAAAGAAATGAAAAAAAGAATCAAACAGGAGAAAAGGTTAATTAGAGAACTAGTTTGTCCAGGCTGATAGGGTGGTACTAATTACATTCCTGAATGCGTATACACACTAATTGTAGGAAATGATCTTTCATCAAACGTACTATGCAATAAGAACTTTTAGGGGTTTATTTAGCTGCACCCAAGGGATATTTTTTCTTCAATAATGTTACATAGCTTGATATACATTGTTGGGCCCATTTCCTAATAGCTTTAGCTTTTGGAAGAGTTGGTAACTTAACATGGTATTATAGCTCTGGTTGCGAGAGGTCTTCAGTTCAAGTCTCTCTGGTTGCATTTATTCTCCTTTGCATTTTATTTCTCCCATTCATATTCTGTTCTACTCTCTCTGAAATTTGCATCTCCACATGCAAGACAGAGTTGCAAGTGAGGGAGGGTGTTAGATAGCTTGGCATACATTGTTGTGCCCATTTCCTAACAGCTTAAGCTTTTGGGAGTTTGGTAACTTAACAAATAACAAGCAGGTCATTTTTGTACGAAGAACCTTTTCTACTTCCAACTTTATACAGTACATTGGGGGCTTTGAAGAACAGGGATGGCCATGTCCCCATTGGCTCCAATTCAACCTTCATCTCAAGGCATACGCTAGATAAAATGCTTCTGTAACAGGTAAGCCTCGCAAGTAAAAAGACAATGTTGGCCATCCAATGTCATCTTTCAATAACACTTACCGACACGCCTGCATTTTATAAGGCAAAGCTAGACAAAACCAAAATAAGATGGGAAAGGCACCACAAAAACCTTCATAAATGCAAGCAAACTCAAACCTTCACCATTGGCACTTAATTCACCTCTACACAAACTAATGTTAGACCCCATGCTACATAATCCCAGGTGCGAGCTTGAGTGCAAGTGTGAAATATCAGACTCGTAATTTTCATGTCCAAGGAAGGACTGCCGTATCTATATTACAATAAAGAGCAGTTTTTGTCCCAATCATATTTTTTGTCCCAGTCATCATATTACATTTTATTCCCCTCTCTGCCAACTCACTCATTCTATCTCTCTACCCTTTTCCTTTTCCTCCACCGGCCCAACACACCCAAAATTCAAACCACATTCTCTCAGTACCTCTTCTCCTTCCCCCTCTCTGAAATTCGAAGGACCACAAAAAAGGCTGCACAGGCACAGGTACGGGCACGTGCGTTGATTGCTCAAGCCGTGCCTTCAGGCACGGGCACTCACTAGTATACTTCTAAAAAACATCTTATATCCTTTTAGAATACAAAGTGTTAGAAACAGGTATATAGCATGTCAAACTAAGTTCGCAGTTAAAAAATGAGAGGACCGAACGGAGAATGTAAATTTCAAGAGCACTCCACACCAGCCAACATCAAATGGTGGGATAGACCGCCTATGCGCTGAGATTCTTTTTCTTCCTTTGTTTTTAGTTAGCGCTATCTGTCCTCTTTCAAGCATATGAGTAAGACTTCCAACATAACACAGTAAATGACTGAATGCGATGATGGGATTACTCTTACACTGCAGAATATTAACAGGTCCCTTTCAAGCTTTAACAAATGGTTTCTCAAAACATTTTTAAGGATTTTTTTCCCCTACCAGCGAATTGATATTTCAAGTCAAATGACAAAGAAAATGATGGCTAAAGAAGAACCCTCCGGCAAGGGGTTTACTGGTGTTGGAAATTAATTGATCAAAGATGTCCACTATTACCAATATATAAAAAGATCTACTAGGACCCCAAAAACATAAATGGAGAACCGAAAGACTTCTACATTCTTGAAGAAAATTGTACTCCGTATTATGTACACAAAAAGTTGCAAAAAGAAGAGACGAGACGCACCTTTTTGAGCAACATCAAGAAGCTCCTCCAGCTCAAAAATACGATTTACACCCCCAGAGAGCTCAAGGTATTTCCTATGTAGTTCAAGAATATCACCAAAAGCCATGAAGCTTTGGGATACAACAGATGCTAAGAAACGCAGTGCATGAGCCAGCTCGCCTGAAAAAAATTTAGAACTATAAAACAAGCAACCTTAATCTCCTCAAAGGAATCATTCTCTCTCCACATTGAACAAAATTCTACTTGAACTCACCTTGAGTGGAAGTCGAGGCTCGGTCTCCCTTGTGTTCCATAGCATATAACAAGCTCAAGCCCCAAGTAACGTTATGAGGGAGTTGCCTGGTGATAAAGTCATCAAGTACACCAAATAGCCATTTCTTCTTAAGAAGTATCTTAGAGTGATCAAGAAGCTCCCGAAATCTTGATTCAACCATCTGCTCGTCACAAAGAGCACCACTAGAAGATATCAGAGAAAGATTTTGACAAAGAAGTGACCTCCAGGGTAAATTAATGACAATAATCTGCTGAACCACGATATGCATTATATATCCAACTTTCTATCTTAGCTTTATCTTCTTTAGGTAGAGGACACAGAACTCTGTTGAAAATCGTTTCTGGCCTTTCCTCCCAACTCCCAAGTTCAAATAAGTTATGTGCTTCAAACTTCTATCCTAACTTTAAGGAGAAGAGATGCAAGACATGGAGAATAAACATTTAAACCTTGTTCGTTCTGGGTTTCAAGACCAGTTTTTCAATCATTACTCACATTTCTTTCCAATCATTACCCCTATTTTCAATTATTATTTTTATTTCTCTCTACTCTCTCCAATCATTACTCCTATTTCTAATTATTATCTCCATAATCATTACTCCTATTTCTAATTATTATCTCCATTTCTCCATCCAATCATTACCCCAAAACCCAAACCTAAAACCCAAACCAAACACAATCTCCTGTTCGAAGACAGCGATGGAGATACATTCCTCACAGCATCAAAGAACCGCGACCAATGTTGAAAACAAGCTCAAACATGGAAATAACACTTCTTACAGAAGAAATCTATACTATGGGTAATCATGTTTATCTAGGTGTCAGACACATCAAACACAAATTTTAGGCTAAACGGAATCGTCAAAAAGTAATCAACAATTTTATGTGGTAAGGTAGTTGTATTCAAATTGGAGTTTTGGATATTGATGTAATTTATTTGTGATATTGTTAGATAGCTTGATATACATTGTTGAGCCCATTTCCTAACAGCAAAAGCTTTGGGGAGTGTTGGTAACTTAACATGGTATCAAAGCTCTAGTTGCGAGAGGTCTTAGGTTCAAGTCTTCTCTATTTGCATTTGTTTTTTGTTTGCATTCTGTTTCTCCCATTCATATTCTGTTTTGCTCTACCTCTCTCTCTGAAAATTTGAATCTCCACGTGCAAGACGGAGTTGCACTCGAGGAGGGTGTTATAAAGCTTGATACACATTGTTGGGCCCATTTCCTAACTGCTTAAACTTTTGAGAGAGTTGGTAACTTAACAGATATATCATCCTACATACAACGATTCTTACAAATAATCTTAATACATTGCAATGATTTTCCAATGCACTAAGTATCTGGAGGGTAAGACCTATCAATTCATCCTGCCAATGCATAAGCTACTCAAACAGCCTTATCTTTTCTCTCTTGGAAACTACAGCACAATCACTCACATTACATACCGGGATCCGGACTTCCGGACCTCCATGATCCGAACATTTTTTTGACGATCCGAGCCGTCCAATGTGTTCAGAAGGTGTTTTCAAGGGTCCACGCGGGAAATCTTCAAAAAAAAAATACCGGGAAGGGCTTGATCCAAGCAGTTTTTTGCAAAACTGTAAATATACAGTTTTTGTGAAAAACTGCTTGGATCAAGCCCTTCCCGGTATTTTTTTTTTGAAGATTTCTCGCGTGGACCTTGGAAAACACCTTTTGAACACATTGGACGGCTCGGATTTTCCCAAAACAATTTGCAACACAAAAAAAAACCCCATTTTCTTCCAGTCAGGGATCCCTGACTGGATCCGTGGGGTAGATATATATATATATATATATATAATGCACCATCAGAATCACATCCCCATGAAAACAATTGGTGAGAAAGTGACTACTACGCCTGGGCAAATGATGTACTATAGAACACTATTAGCATAACTCATCGACAAACCTTACTTTCCAAAGACCACGAAATATAAAGTCATTTCAACAACAAATATAGGCATTCAAGAACCCTGGAAAAAATATCACATAGCTCGAGTAATGACTTATGAACATTGTTGTTAGTCCCACACTTGAAACATCGGGAATAATATCGAACTCAAGAAACCTACCATTTTCTCTCGAGCACCACCACCAAAAAATGCAACAGATTCAGCATGTGTACGCAGTCTCTCGTGAATGAACCTAATTAATGCATAATATAGTAGGTCAGACTGCTGTTTACAGCAATATAGCTCTTAAAATAGAACACTAGCTAAAATAAAATAACCTAAAGCTTCCTTCAAGTTGTTGTTCTCGACTGGCCAGGTCACCAAAATCAGGAGCAACACTTCTCAGGAAACCCAGACCAAGTAACATATAAGCATATAAAATGGCGACTCCCCTCCTTCCAGTCAACAGTTTCATTCTCCAAGTGAACCTAAAGAATTGCACATTTCTTAAGATATGAATATTTACGGCTATCAATATCTTCTAATGAATCAATTGAAACTGTACCATCGCCCTAGAAAAGAAGAAACTCAGTCATATTACAAACACACTCACCATAAAATGTCAACAGTTGGCTTTACCATTCCCGTAACCAGCCCTGATAGGTCAGTGGTTAACTTCTCAAGGTCTTGAGTTAGTCTCTGATCCGCATCAATATTTATGCTCGACATGTGGAACACCTGCAAAAAGACACAACTGCCTAATTTTGAGAATGTCCAAAACGTCTAGCATCCTAAAGTTTGAAGCGTGCGCTCATAAAGTCATTGATCAAAGGAAGATGCCAAAATCTTTTCTAAAGTTCAGAGTCTGATATGAATATAACGCACTTGGAAAATATATGTTTTTCGCAGAGGGGTGATTTTAAAAAGGGTGGTTCCACAAACGGGAAAGAAGATAATGAACAATAAATGGTGCTGGAGCATTCTTTAGGGAGGGAAAATGAAGCATGCATTAGCAAGAGAATAATCCAAATTTTTAGTTCAGCTGAGATAAATATGTCAAACTATTTGGGGCAAGGGAATCTTATATGATAACCTTGTAATATGCATTCTTTCTCAAGTAGTTCTTCAGTAAATGTTGCGTCAACCGAAACCTCCATCCAAGGGCAAGCCTCGCCGTCAAGTGTCTATAGAACAAGAAACACCAAACAAGGATTTAGAGATGAAGATCTGCATTGTGTGACAAACTTAAGGATATTAAAAAGCTTCAGCACCAATTTGACCATCTAAAGGATCGGAGTTTCTCGGAAACATTTTCTCATTTTGATAAACATCAATTAGAAACGATTCATTGCATCAGCCAAGTTCTCATTAGAAAGATAAAACTGTTCTTATTTGATCAGATCATGCCCATTCAAATTATCCAGAAAAAAGAATACTGATTAGAATTAGACATGAAATGATCAAAGTATCAAACATGGGAGAATTTTGGCACAAGTTTCTCAAAATGACAACCACCATGCCCATCGAGTTCAGGGTGAAGGATGCAGGTTAGCAGAATTCCGATGTGACAACTATACGAATAGACCGGTGCTAATCACGTGCAATCACAAGTTTCCAATCGAAATGAAGCCAAACATGAGTTCCATCCAATGCATGCAATGGATACTTGGATAGTTTACCTCAAAGAAGGTGCAACGAAAGAAGATGCAGCACTCTGAAGAACACTGACACCAATCAACCGAATGAAGGCTTCCTTATCTTGCTCCAAAACATATTTTACCGTGGTACCTAAAATAACAATGGCTTCAATCAAGGAATTCAATATTTGATTTAAAAAATAAGGAACGAAGGAGAGAAAGAAAACCATTTAGAGAGGCAATGCGATCTGATATCCAAGTTCTCAAGATCACAAGCAAAGCAACTGCAAGGAGTTGTGCTCCCTGTTTATCAAGCACTGTGGGTACCTAAACAACCAGCAGCAAAGATCAAAATTGCTTGTTAAGAGTGTTTGTTTCACTCAGCTCAGATAATTCAAGATATAAGAAAAGCAACAGAAGCAGCAAAAATAATTTAAAAGCAGGGAAGGAGCAAACGAGCAGTAATGTCAATTAACTGATGAAGTTAAGCCAAATTACTGATTCATTGAGTATGAGAATTGAGGCCTACATATCCTTCCACAAAAGGATTCTAAAGTTGATGTTCTTGAAAATACCAAATAGCTGTAACAAACAAAAACCCGTGATGAATTAAGAATCTATGGTAACACAAAGAAAACTGATCTAGTGACTTACCAATAGAAAGACAACCAAAATACAATAAGTAGAAATGTAGGCAATTAATAGTTAATAATGCCATCTTGAGATAAGCAATTTAGCAGTCAGACCAGTTTTCCCAACCTTACGCCCCTCCTCTGCTCCTTCCGAAAAATATTTTGCTCTATTTTTTAGGTCTTATTGTGCAGCCCTTTTGTTATGACTAGGACAACAAATATGGACTTCTATTAGACATATTGCTGAACATTCCCAAAAAAGAAAATCTAAACAGTTATGTCATATTGGAAACATTTTCAGATGTCAGTGTGCTTTGATGAAATGGAAACTTGTTTTGAAAAATACAGTGAATTTTGATTTTACTAGGAAAGGAACAAGAAGGCTTTTAGAAGAATGTACCAACAAATATCACTGGACTCATTTAGCCACCCAGCAATAAGCTGGAGCCAGGTACTCACCTCCAATACCAAGGCAGGCAAAATTTAAGTGTGTTGGAGAAACAAGAATGAAGGCAGAAAAGTGCCAAGAAAAAATAGGAAGGAAATGAGCAGAATGAACTAAAGAAAAAAGCTCGTAAGAACACTTTTATTTCTTCAATTATGAGATAAAGAATTTCCCCTTAGACTCGGTTCCATTTTATTTTGCTGATCAAACGAGAACAACCCTAAATTGGAAAGAGGTGGTTCGTGACAGGGTTCAACCCAGGCTACATGAGCTGAACCCAAAGGCCCCTACTGGGCTAGTCAAAATTGTATCCAGGATTGAAAAAGACACGGCATGAGTAAGACAGTATCCAGCCCTTTAGATCTGTTGAATCTCATCCATAGCTTAGATGACATAATATTGCTCTTACTAAGACATGATATGAAGGAAAATTATTTCCGACTACGACACAATAATATGCAGAGCACTATCCCATTCCATGCTCAGCGCATAAAGTCTTGTATTCTGGATGCTTTTGCAGACAAATTCTGGATGCTTTTGCAGACAAAATGACTGTACAATTATAAAGTTTAAAAAAATAAAATGAGAGGCTGAATCTCCTCTAACTCCTACGTAGGTAACGATTGAAGAATTGTGAATCAGTAAGTCCGCACTTACATTGCAAAGTCAAAAGAAACATTCAACAACCACCATTACAACTGCAGAAACAAACTGTTTCAGTGAAATTTTAGCAAGCACATCCCTAACTGAAAACATTCACAGTAAATATACATGATCAAAGAGGTGACAGATACAGAAAACATGTGTAGATTTTAATAGGATCCCAAACTGGCACTTTCCATTCAGATTGTTTCTCCATTCCACAGCTATCTATATTACAGATCTCAGTTATCTTCTCATGACAAAAATCAAAATGCACCACCACGGAAGGAACATGTATCCCGTCAAGGACTTCAGGCCAAGCAACAGACATCATGCAGAGAGGTTGTTTACAAGTCATTTTACAAATTTAATAAAAAATGACTTAAGACATCATAAGAACTCCAGTCACTAACATTTGGAAAGAAAAAAAATTAAGTAGATTTTGAAAAACACAGAAGTGAACTCCTGATAATTTCCAACAACCCAGAATGTTTTCTATGCAGAAATCTATTTTCATGGAACAGGATGATTTTAATTGAACAAAAAATCATTATGTTGAGGAAACTGAAATCATTATGTCGTTCAGTTGAGGTCTCCTAGACTGATATGGCATAACTCCAGTCCTAAGCAAACAAAAAATAACTACTTTTGTAGTGGTAATAAACCAAACTAGGAGAAACAAAAACAAAAACAAAAAGAAGATAACAGCTCCCAACTTGGTTCATCAAGTGACACGACGTATTCCTAACTCTGTCTAAATGAGAAACAGAAGAAGCAACATACAAAGTTAGCTAATTGTAAAAGAAAAGCCTCTGCAGGAGCACACAAATTAAAATGTCCTCTGAGAGCATAGGATAAAGCCAAAAGTCTGACAAACACAGAACAAACATGCTAGGTTTAAAAATTCAAAAATAAAATAAAAATGAAACATTCACATGGATAAGCATCCTGGATTGTAGTCAAGTCGCCCTTGCTCAAAATCAGATTGAAAACAAAGGCCACTACCTTCATAAACATCACCAGCATTTCTAAAATATGCAAGAGACTACTAAGAAGTCTTCCAGCCGAAGATACTCACCAGTATTTTAAACATGGCAGCTACTCTCAGAGGTAATAACCTTGGAGTACTCTGAAGTTGTGGAACAACAGGCAATTTAACATCACGGTCCAGAGAGGGAGATGATGCTATTAACTCTGGAGTATATGCTTGTGACTTCCCATTTGCAAATGAAGAATCCTGGATATAAAGTTCCAATTAACAAGTGGAAGAAGCATAGTTAAGATTCAATAACATGAGCTAAACAATACTTTCACATGCAAAACTGAGAATTTTCAGTCCTTCCATAAAGGGCAGCACCTTTCTGGTATTGGCAAATGCACGTTGAACAGCAATTGCATCACTTTGGCGTTCTGTCTCAGAAAGCTTCATTGTAATAACTTCAGACTCACTAAGAACAGGAGAATCATCCCTGCAGATTCCAAGAATGTAGAATAACTTATTATCAACAGTTCACAGAATGAATGGACATCAATTTGGTGACAAAAATCCCAACCTCTTGTAATAAACACGCCAGCCTCCTTCTCCATCTAAGGACAAGACCACATCATGAAATGCCACTAGTGCTGGGCGATGGGATATAGTGATGCAAGATGTTCCCATTGCTCGGACTTTAGCACAAAAGCGTTCCTCCATATCAGTCGTCACGGCACTGGTGCATTCATCAAGAATAGCAAATTTGGGTTTATGGTAGAAGAGCCTGGCCATTCCTAATCTTTGTTGTTCACCCAGAGAGAGTTCATCACCCCAATTTATCTCCTCTTCAGGCGGGTACCGTTCTAATAGGTACTCAAGGTCAACCTAGAAATGTCATAGGAGTTTCAACAAAAAAGTTATTTGAACGCAAGAATTTGACTTCATATCTCCTTTGAAACACGAGACATCTGACTACCATCACAAGCAGACTATCAGGAAAATGACATGATTAAAACTCTTACATTTTTCAACAGCTCAGCCATTTCACTGGATGTCAGTGGCTCAACCTCTTGATCTGCAGTAAGAGGATAAATTAACTGGTCGCGTAGGGTTCCTACTGCCGTGTATGGTCGTTGTGGCACATAGAAAATTTCCTTATTGAGATCAGAACCGACTCCAGGTTTCACAATATGGCCAGACACCAGTGGCCAAAGCCCTCCTAAAACTCGGAAAAGTGAGCTTTTGCCGCTACCATTCGGACCTTTGAAGGAGAATGCAATGTTAATTCCAATCTTAAAAATTCCACCCATAAGCAGTGTATAAGCAAATCAATACATCTGCACTGAAACAAACTCTAGAAATTATTCACACAACGATCCTTATTTAGGTACAAACAAGAAGCAATCCTAAGTTCCAACAAGGACTTAAACTCTGTCGGGGATGACTGGAGATGCATAGCAACAACCAGCATGGTAGAAGCTTTGTATAAATATCATTACCAGGAATAAGTAAGGGGCACAAAACATTAGTTGCAGTAACCAACAGGAATTGGTAAAGTACTGGATTGTATGCACAAACAGATCTTGAGTTAAATATATTACCTGTAATCAATAGATTAGATCCTGATTCAACCTTAAGGGTTAAATCCTCCACCAAAACATTACCAGTTGGGGTAACAACCTGGAAGACAAGTGGACAATAAGAACGTAAATAACAAACAAATGAACCCAAAACAGGGCACCATCTCCAACACATTTTCACATACCTTGACATTATTAAATTCAATGTAATTAGCTTCAGTAACATAATTACTACTCCCATTTCTTCGCAGAGAAGATGTATCTTGAACAATTAGCTCCCTTGATATCGTCATCAGTTCATGAATACGATCCGCATAACCACTGCATAAGATAAACACCCATAAAGTGAGCTACTGAAATACACACTATTTGAACATTCTTCTTTCTTTCCGCTATGTTCTCATGCCCCTAAAATCTATAGAAATTAGTAACTAAAAATGTATTGCAAAGAATTAGCACAGCAAACTACTCAAATGTAAGAGCAAGCACCAAAACGCCGAGTAGGTACATCATAAGTCATCAAAACTCAGCATACCTACATATCAACCAAGGATGTTCGCTTCCAAACAAACTAGCCGCGTACAGAAACTCAATGAAGAATTCAGTATCACTAATCACTTTATTATAAAAAGGAACGTGAGGATCTGAACAACTAATATAAAGTCAAAATTCTCCAATACACCAAATATTCAGAAATTTAGTGATGCAAATGAGAAAGTAATAACATAAGTTCCCAAAGTGTTTCATCCTAAAATCATGAAAAATGTGATGGATCAAGCAATACCTAAGTCGATTTAGCCGCCTTGAACTAATGGAAAGGGTCCCAAGGGACTGAAACAGTGATATTATAACACTAGTATGATATCGTAAATTGCTCAACATTTCTGCCCTTCCTAAAGTAGAAGTGTCAGGTCTTAGGTCACCAGAAAAGAAGGGCTCAATAATCAGGATAACAGCAACTGTAGCACCGAGATACTTCAGCAAGAAATCTTGGATCATGCCAAACCACCAGTGTTCATGAAGAACAACACTCATATGCCGAACAAGAGTTCTAAACTTCTCCTGAATATGAGATTCTTCTCTAGTTTCACCTCCATAAAATGCTATGCTCTCTGCATGAGTCCTTAATCGTGAGTGAACCTGCCGATACTCCCCTTCCAGTTGTTGCTCTTTAGACATTAGTTTCCCAAATGCAGGGGAGAAGTTTCTGATCATTGTCCCCGCTCCCAATACATAGGCCTGGGAAGAAAACATTATTTAATGAGATGACAAAATTCTAAAAGAAGTGCTCAGCACGGTAAGTTCAGAACTGTAAAATTGAAACCAAATACCAAAGTGAAGTTGTACAATATCATTTAAAATCAACTCCACAGCTGGATTTGAAAAGTTAAAGCATACCAATGGTAGAGATTTACCAGTATCCAGAAAACATATTTTGGGCTTGCGTAAGAGCACAGGCGCCAAGTATAGAGCAGACCATCAGTAACTGCTATGAGATCCTCCTGTACAAGGTCACTCAACTCGGAACAGAACCGTGGCACATCACTCGCAATCCTTTGTTCTGGATTAGGTATGCGACCGTCAACATGTGATATTTTGTAGTATACCATGTTCTGAAACCAGACAAAATGTCAACCAGCAAACAAAAGAGTGAATGCATCCACAAGGAAGCGTATGCAGTAAAAATACAACCGGTCACCACAATACAGAACACATACCAATAAATAAGGTGATATTTTGATGGGATTATCTGTACCATTGCCGTATAGTCCAAAACAAATATTCCAAGCTTATTATACCTTTTGAGTTCATTAATCATTTGTCAAGAAATTTCACAAAATGAAATGTCATGTGATCTTCACTGAAGGATCAAAATAAGGAAGATTGAGCACGAGGGTGTAGCCTCAGCAGCTGACTGATGCTTCAGAGAGCTTGAGACACATTCATTATATCTATAGTCAGTACTCGGGAGAATATGGAAAAGTGAAAAGAAAAAATATTACATATACGGGTTGAACATTATAGAGAAACTAAGATGGAAAAAGTTCAGATTCAAACTGTACAATTACAATATAGGACAAAAAAAGTTGGCATTAAACATGCTCACACATTTATAAGCTGTTACTTTTTAAACATATTGTTTCCAGATGGATTACCAAATTAAAGTGTTAAACAAAATAAAAAGAACATTTATAGTCCATTCCCTCCACCATATAGTAAGAATAGGAAATCTCTCTATAGGATTCAGCCAGGATATACATCAACAATCTAAACATACTCGCAGAAAAGAATGTTTAATCACCCAAAAAACCCAAACACCATTTACATCAGATGGAGGGTTAAGTCTCGAACTATACTAGTACCAGCTTCCTGAAGTTTTTTATGTGAATGAGTTTTCTCCTTTTCTTTTCTTCTCTGATGGAGACTACCATAGCACTTGAAATCTTGTTCTACTCCATTTAACTCAAAACCCAGTACTTTTCTTCAGCTTTAGATTGCACAGTATAGCACAAGTCTTTGGTAGCTATGGTCAGATAACTCTCTCTTTTGTTCCTTTCAAAAGTCCTAGCTACAGAATTCTCAGGGTGAAGATTTTACGGATACGAGATATCATTATCCAATCAAGGAACATGAGCTAACTGGGAAAATTAACTAAAACTTCCGCAGACTTGTGAAACGAATGATTGCTCTAACTATACACATCCTTTTTCTTGTCAGTAGATCAGGAAGTGTGGTTCACACAAAATAGTAATATCACAGTTATGACTATGTTCTAAAACTCACCAAACCAATTTTAAACTCCATATGCACATGGACTTCGGACCGTGTATCGTTCCTTCACTTCCTTGTATATGTCTCAACAGTCTAATCCATCTAAGTAGTAATTACCATGTTCAAGGACAAGGGCACTCGAATATCCATCAAAAAAATAAATAAATATTTCGGGCAATGGTGTTCATGAGGTCCTATGAAGCACCGACACCCCTAGAGGCGGGAGTGTTCCCGTGTTGGACATGGGACATGGAGATACATGGCAAAATACGTATGGGACACACCACGTGATGTGTCCCATAAATTGAATTAATTTTTTAGAGGGACACAGTAGGGGACACAGCAGTGGTTAAATATGCAATTTTTTTAAAAAAAATTAGGGGTAATTGTGTATTACTTCAAATTTTGGGGTTAAAAGTGTAACATGATATAAATATGATGCTTGTTTATAAATATTGAAGCGTCATGCTTATACATATAACCATCTTTTCCAATTTCCATTGGTATAAATGAACATTATTTATTTATTTTATTTACTTTTGTTGTGTCCCATGCCATGTCCGAGTCTTTTTTTTTTTTTAGAAATCCCGTGTCCGTTCTACATAGATGAGGGCTAACAAAGCATGTGTATGAAAGAGGAAATTTATGCATAGGTTATGTAAACCTGAATTTAGTATACAAGCTTCCTTGCATAATGCCCAACAATACACATTGGACACGTATCTCATACCCTTAAACAACTGTGAGTTTGAGATGTGTACTTCGTACATTTAGAAGAGTCCATGTAATGAACAAAAAAGTAAAAAAAAAAAAATCAATAAAATATATGCTTTGATCCACACATAAGCATGCAGAGCAGTCTATAAGTCAGGTTCACCCAATCAGAGGTCACTTACATCTAACTTACATCTATTCAAAACCCCCTGTAACACGGTAACAGTATGGTTACAACGGACATACTGAAGAGAATATTAAATATAGAAGCATTTTAATTGCATATGTATAAGCTGCAGGAAATCTCAAGCTCGCAGGCATGATAACAAGATTTTAAGCCTAAAGGCAACCCACTACTTGCGAAACAGTAAACTATATTATATTTTAAAAATTTAGAAATTAAGACTCCCAAAAGAGTGATGGGAACCAAACACAATATAGTAATTTTTTAAAATTAAATCAACCACTCCATTAACAGAACCCTAGCATGCAGTGAATATTTCTTATGGTTAGTAAAATGGGTTTAGCTGAAATGAGAATACTAAGATGAACGTGTGGTAAGACTAGAAGAGACAGGATTAGAAATGAAACTGTTCGTGAGATGGCAAAGGAAAAGTTGAGAGAAAATAGACACAGGTAATTTGGGCATATCTACCGTAGACCTGTAGATGTAGTAGTTAAGACTTAAGAGAGTTGATAGGATAGTTTTGGGTAGTACCACCACGGAGAGGGGAAGAACCAAATTGACATTGGATGACTAAGTCTAAGTGAACAAGTAGCCCTTAACAGAGCGCAATGGAAAAAGGATTCACGTAGCGGCCCCCAATTAATAAGGTTTGATTTGGTTTGGTTTGGTTTGGTTTTGTCCTGATCTGCCTATTCTCTAATAAATGGAAAAATAGAAATCTAATCCTATCCTCTAACAGTTAGCACCCAAGTGCCAATTTTCCGCCTACTAACAGACAGGCCCACACCAGGAGACATTAGGGACGTTCCATTAGGTAGATGTCCAGTTTAACTATTTAAGAAGCATTTTTTAAGCTTGGAACGTGAATTGGCAAACCGGAAAACGTGGGTTTAAGGCTCCACGCCATTATTCAAGATCAGAATATTAGACGAAAAAATTGACTTCAGAAAGAGACATTACTAACAGAGAAAAGCAAGATTAGCATGTACAATTCTGCCTCTGCCCATAGATTATATTCTGGTGAACAAAAATGTTGATAACCAGCAAGGAAAATTGGGTCAACCAGTAATGGTTGTTAGTGATGGTATGATTAACCATGGGTAGACAAATAGCATTTGGTGAATAGTTGTTAGTGGAAAGCCAAGCTATATACTTACATGAGAACACCTTTTGCAAGGATAGGTTACTTCACAGCCATGATGAGACAAATAGCATCACTTACAATGTTTATATGTTCATATTTATCATGTAGAAGAACAAATAAAGATTAAACGCAAACATTTACAGATCTAACCACGACCATGATGAGACAACTTGCATTGGTCATGATTATACCCAAATTGCAATGTATGCACATATTTTACATCACAGAGGAAAATAACTGAACGTCTGTTCCAAGTTCAACTTACTGAAAGAAATTAAAGTAAGCCAAGAAGACTCATAGCTATTGAAAGATGGATTTTTGTTAATAACTATTACAGACATAACTACCTGAAAATACTGTGCATGGATATGCTTTGTCAATATTTGTCTGAACCGGAGGCTTAAGGTCCCTGTTACGTACTTTGATGTGGAATGCAAGGTTGACTGGAGGAAACAAAGTACAAGATTTTCAAAAATCAGGCGAAAAAAGATCGGTACACGTCGAAGAAAAGCAGCACGGAATAGGAATCCTTGCACTTTTGCTAATCTATTGCTCAAAGCAGTTCGCAACACCTGCAAAAGGTATAAAAAGTTAGGAATCAAATAAAATACAGCAACCATTCTTTTCTACGATTATACCTATCATGTTCAACATACTCAGGATTCGATTTGGTGATAAAAAAACAAAGTAGAAGAACTCAAACTAAGGACTTCATTTCCTGCAATTACAAAGAAAAATACAACACGATCAAGTTTGAATGTTTGTTTGTTACCAAAAACATTCGTCTACAAAAAAAAAATGTATTAAAAACTTATGGTAAATTGCAATTTTCGTATAATCAAACAAGATGTCAAGATTTTAACTTTTTAATTACTCTACGTTGTCCTTTGCCTGATCCAGTGCCCCAAGACTATAGCCCTCTTCCATAGAAAAAAGGATTCTAAGTATGAACCATTTTCAAGTTTGCCTTACACGGTCTCAATTATTTGCGATCGAATTGGTAGCTTCTATCAACTGGTGAAGTGGATATCTGAATCTACGGCTCTAAACCAAACCAAACCAAACCGAGCCTTATGTCCCAATCAATTGGGGTCGGCTACATGAATCTTTCTCCTCCATTGAGCTCTGTCAAGAGCTGTTTGCTCACTTAAAGCTAATAGACTCAAATCTTGCGCACTACCGCATCTAAAGTCAGTTTGGGTCTTCCCCTCCCCGGAGCGTTTCTATCCAAAGCTATCCTATCCGAAATCATGATTCAAACATCTGAGAAATCACATGTGCAAAAAAAAACAATATAACCAAGCCTAATGGGTTTCTGCCGAAACTAGGGGTGTGTAAGGGATTCAGGCTTGACTTAAGGTAGAATATTTTGTTATTTTCTCACCATACCAAGGAAAAGTGCAAAACCACATCCTAATATTATAGAATTCTTACATGTTTAGTCCATCTAATGGATTATCAAGGCTCCTCAGGCAAAGTACAGGTAAAGAATGCAAAAGACAAAGATATGTGGAAGAGGAAAAGATTTAATACATAAAAACGTGCAAGAACAACCTATGTTACATGGATCCTTTAAAATGGGTAAAGTACCCGTGTCGGATACTCCACACCCTGGTAAGGGTGTGGGATCCGTGTCCAACATGTTTAGTTGGACATTCATCTAGCGGGCACATAATGAAATTCAAAATTACTATGAACTATCCACAAAACTCCTATATTATGCATAAATTGCCCTAAGGCACCTTGTAATCATCAAATCTCTTAGAAAATGAAAGAGCTGTACTAAATAATATGAATATTTGGCGTGTCCCGGTGTCCTTGAGATATAAATCAGATGAAACAGACACCTTGATGCATACCAACACCCAACACTTGTAGTCCGTGTAACATAGAGAACAACTGACTTCCAAAAATTATCAAACAAACAATGCTCGTCCCATGTTCATTTACCCTCGATAGATGATTGCTTTGGGTGAGAATCATGAAGAAATATCAATGGGATGGATGGATATCATAAATAAAACAGAAAGTGGGGCAGTTTCTGAAATCTAGTGGAATCACCCAACAAGGGATAATTCTTGAGTGTCGAGGGTATCTGGAAGAACACCACCACGTGGCACTTACTAGTGGATCCAATCTCCCGCAAGCAAGGCAAATGAGCTTTCCTGAATCGTATTTCTCATTCCAAACAAGCACTCTAAGCTCCATGTCCCACCATGCATTCAGATAGGGAACTCTCCATGGAGCCTCCAAAGCATACCACTACAATAATTGCGGAGATCCTCATGGCATCTCCCATTCTCCACACACTAAATAAGACTTCCTCGAGTCTGGCAACTCCTCGACTTTGTTTGGTTGAGGTTTTAAGAAGGGAGGTTTTTGGGGTAGTGTGTGTGTGTGTGTGTGTGTGAGAGAGAGAGAGAGAGAGAGAGAGTAATAATTGGAGAGAGAACTTATCGGGGACCATGGTGAGGGTGGTCCTGGAAAACCAAAGCGAATAAAGCCCTACACTTTGACCGACCATAGAGGGAGGGGAGGCGTCACCTAGTCATCCGACACCTCGGTTAATGTATCACAACTACCACCTGACCCTTAGGGAATTGTATCATACCTACCACCTGACTTAGTTCTATGATACAAGTCTCTACATCTCAATTAGATCACCTCTTCATATATGACGAGACAGAGCTAGACTCTAATTGTAGGACACAAAAAGGAGCCTTGTCAACATGAATGAATGCTCTCTGCGGACGGTCATGTGAAGTCCGCTCTTAAGCTTTACTCCCACAAGTGCCAGATCCAAAACTCATCTCTCCAAAAGATCAGAAAACTAAAGATGTCGGCCTGCGTAGTGAGTTCCTATGGATACAAAAATTAATGCCGAGCAAATTGAAGCTCTTTCTATCAATCGGAGCATATCAATCTAGCGCACTAACTTCATTAACTTCTGCACCCCTCTGCACTTTAATACTAGTATCTACTACATCTTTTCCAGCACACGATTCCCTATGCCAAAATACTTGGAAGATGATGCCATGATAGTCGGATCTTATGCAAAAGAATTAACCCATGTGAGCGTATCACTAGATGTGTAGATTTGAAACTAATCTCCCTTCCTGTTTTATATACACACTCCATCCACCCCTTGGATGGAGTTTGTAACTAATCCCCTTTCCTGTTTCTTCATTGTTCTCATCCGCCGCCTCCTTCCATTTTCATACCTGTTCTGTAGGTCTAGAAAAATTCATAACATTATGTTTAATCTTTCCTATAGACATTGGTCCACCCAACCCTTTTTTTTTTTTTTAAAAAGGTGATGATCTGTTTGCAGCTAATGATCTGTGGATGGACTGAAGGGCGGGTACCTAGGCTTGTTGCATAATTTGAATTCATTATTCCTTTTTAACAATTCTAATCACATCATTAATCTCCTGAACCTCGGATTTCTTTTAGTTTCATTCAATCGTATATGGCGCAATGTATTCAACTGACGGCCACCCAAAACAAACTTACAATAGGGTGATTTCATTCTGCACTCACAAAATGAACCAAGAAAGAATCACCAAAAAGGAAAGCAGAAAACATAAGAGCGTACCAAAGTCAACCAGACATCGTAGTTTGAGGGGAGACACATTTCAAGCTATGCAACAGATAAATCCACAATGAATGCATTTTGGGAAATCGGAACGTAGCATGTCTAAACAAAAAAACTCAGGCATAATCAAAAGAGGCATACCGCTATGGCAACTAAAGCTAGAATATCCCTTGCACCAATGCGCCCAATTCGAGATAGAAGAATTGCAGCCAAAATCTGAAGAGACTTCAATGGACTTTTCTTTTTTTGCCTACTCTTCTTTACAATAGTTTCATTCCCACCCACCCTCTCCAATTGTTCATTATTATCACTGAGCCCATTGCAATGACCATAAGAATCAGGCCTTTTGCCGCCATATCGAGATTGCAGATATACAGCTGTCCCGCCACCAACTATCACGCCGGTAGCAAGTAATAAAAGCTTCCTGCCAAAAGGAAGGAAAAAATATCTATGGGTCCACTACTAACAGATGGGAAGCAAGCAGTTTGCATGAAGTAAAAAACAAAGAATCGAAAGAATGCATGGCGGGGAAATGGAGTAACTGCGAAGGATGGCTAAACCAAAATAAGAAAATCGAAAGAGTGCAGACCATTCTCACAATAATAAATTTTGAATTACCTAGATTATGTTAAATCTTACAAACAAAAATTCTGTGTCTTATAAGTCAAAAAAAATTATACCCCAAACAAACTTCCCAACTCCCACCAACAATCTTGAACGAACCAATTTTCAGAAAATAAATAAAAGAAATCCAGGATTATAGTTTCTGAGCAAAGCTATCTTAAATTATGCCAAAATAAGCACAATCCAAGCAGATATCGCTAAATAAAAAGGTGCTTCTATGGAGATCATGTATTTATCATGCAAGGAAAGTCCATATCTATACCCACATCTATACCAACAATATTAACAGGAGTTTCCTCTCCCAAATTTTGTTCCGGTTTCACCCTCTGCAATTGTTTGATCATAATTTTATCCCTTTCATTTGCCAAATAACAGATGTTTACGAAACACCTTTTCACGCGGGACCAAGCGTTATCACGTCGCTCTTCTTTCACTTACAGAAAGGCGATGCAGTTATAACCCGCAGGCCACCATTTTCTCAACGAGTAAAACAACAATTGATGGACCAATGAGGCGCACTAGCCAGGATCACATATAAGGGCCCACAACACTAATTATAGGACACAACTTCATGACTCGTATAATATTATACAAGAGTCCAACAATTCTCAATAAGCATTTAATGAGTACAGATTAATGTGAGTGGCAATATAAAGTTAGGTTGCAAATCCCCCTCTCCCTCTCCCTCTCCCTCTCAAGCTACAGAGACTATTGAAGGTAATTGTTTGTGCATAATAATAACATGCTCTTTAAATTACAACTGTTCAACATGATGCCCTGTAAATATCATTTTTCAAAAACTTATTGATCATAATATGACAATGGGACAGCAGAACCCGTTATGGTATTGGAAATATCATTAATTATCAAAGAAAGAGTAGAATCATCAGTACCTTTTCGAAGCCAAAAGGCTGCGACCATGTTCAGTTAACTGCAACAGCTGAAGAGAAGGCATGACAACGATGAACCTTCACCAATAGACAAAAATTTCAGTAACTGGGATGGCTTTGTCTCACTATTTGAAAATATACTAGTTATGATAATATTTCAGTGCAATGAGGAACACCATGAACCAACGATAATTTCAGTGACGCATGTACGTTACTGCAATAGACAAAAATGTGTAGCAGTACCACATTCCCTCAATAATGAAAGTTCACAAAATGTTCAGATCAGGATTTTAAATCACAGCATCAACCAGCCTAATGGTCAAGGACGCACTTAAATGGTTAAGGAGAGCATAGGGAACAATTCTTCGGGACCAGTCCTCTACTTTCCGATAAGCAATGGACCTAGTCCGTGACTCTTCCAATGACCAGGTGAATGAGTCATTTCACATTGTGAAATAATTGTTCCTCAAGTTTATTTCCCATCCTTTATCGTTGTTTTCATTAAGAATTGTTTATAACTTATGATTGACAAGCTCTAAATAGGCAAGCACCTAAGCCCAAAATAGAAGCTGGCATTTCTTGTCCATTCAAAGTTGCGACTGTGTTTCATTTTATCCCCTTTTGATCTTACCTCCGTTAAACAAATTTAGAAGGGCTTCACTAACTTTCCCAGGACTCAAAAAGTTTTGGAAACAACTCCATCGCCTTAATTTCATCTTCCCTTCTAAGCATTCTCTCATCTTCACGTCTTTTTACAATTCCTGTACGGACCCTTTTCTCCCATTTAAACCCTGTCTCATCTTCACTCCCCAATGCATTTGCAGTATTGACCCTTTCCTCGCTCTCGAATGGTCTAGCAAGTCATATGCATCCATTTCATCAAGTACTTAAAACATAATCAAGCTTTTCTTAAGACTTCTTAATCATCTTCTTCTTCCATTTCATTTTAGTTATTTTATAGTTTCTAGAAGTTCTCCTTTTCTCATGTGTAGTAGAGATATATTTCTTTTTGTTCCTAACTGCAAAGTAGAATCGTCATGCCACCACTAAATTTTCTTGGGAGCACACCACTACCTCTAGATTATTAATGGAACTATTCGGCGACTTTTGAAGCAACTACCGGAGGAAGTTTTTTACAGCATAATATTTCTTTCCTCGATTTTCTATTTCCATACTTGATCCTTTCATTAGGAATCACCTGTATTCAATGTATGATTGGCAATGGCTAAATAGGTAATCACCTAAGCCCTAATCATGTGGTATTCATGACCCTTTTTTTTTAAAAAAAAAAAAAAAACATTTAGTCAAACAAGCAATTACAAAGGTGAAATCTTCATTGCATATCATTTGAAGACCTAACAAGAAAGTAAGCCTTGATAATAAGGATGGAGGTTAATTCGTTAGAATAGTCAATAACTAACCTATCATAACTGCTGTAATTTCCAACTCATTAGACACAAGAAGGAACACTTTGCCATAGATAGGATTTCCAAAGGGCCTAAACAAATATCTCAAAGTACATGCGCAACTCAGCAAATTCCCAAGGTGCCAACTTCCAAGCCAATGGAAGCTCAAGAAGTCTGAATGAAGTAGTACCCATTCAAGAGAAAAAAAGGGACGACATTTGTTTTTGTTTTTTTTTTTTTTTTTTTGTTTTTTGTTTTTTTGCCCAGTCGTGTTCGTTTTTAGGTAAATCGTGTGTTTTCCAGCTTTGCTCTTTTTTCTTTTCTTTTTTTCGCCAAGCCTCGAGGGTTTGTGAGAGTGTTCTTTCTAGGTTAATTATGTATTTTTCTCTTGTTGCAATTCGCTTGCTCAACCAAGTTTTCATGCATGCCGTCTGGGGGAGTATAATGAACTTCATTGCAACATCTTGTTTCTCGGTAATATATCCAACCACTAGCGCAATCAAGAGAAAGAAAAACAATTGAATAACACAAAACAACTGGCAAGCATGATTAGAAAGGACATAACCCTATTGCGTCAACGGTTTAACTTTGGTACACTTTCCATCAATCAATTACTCATTATCTCATAAAATCACAAAGTTTGTCTTCTTGCAATTTGTTCTTTTTATACTGATTGTGTGTTACTCTTCCTCTTTTTTTCTTTTTTTTCCTTCTTCTTTTGCCCAGACCCCCGGGTTCGTGAGAAAGTTCTTTCTACCCTAATGTGTGTTTTGCTATCGTTACGACTCGCTTGCTCGATTGTCTCTCAACGTGTGCCATCTGGTGAAGTATAATGAGCTTCACTAGTAATTGCAGTTTATAGCTAACATATACCACAACCATAACCACTAACCCAGTAAAATTACTGGCACCAAACAACCGGCAAACATGATTAGAAAGGGCATAACACTGTTGCCTCAACGCTTTTAACTTCTCCAAAATTGATCACGCAATCACCTCACAACCTCAAAAATTCACAAAATTTCTCTCAATTAATTTGTTCCTTTACCCCTCCTTTCAGCAATTTTGTTAAATCAATACATGTTTGATGATCCAAATGGCTTGCCCCCCAACCAAAGGACTAACCCAAAAGAGGTCTCGCAAGGTCAAATGGGGCCTTTGTCCGGTCATTATCTTAAGTCTCCAAGATTAATCAAGGTGCGCGAGATTAATCAAGGTGCGCGCAAGGCCGCCAGACCCCGGTCATAAAGGGGAAAAAATGATTGACATCATAAAACGATTACAAAAAAACAGAAGATAAAACATGAAACAGAGTCCAATAAAACAACCGACCTCAACTACCGAGAAGCCTAACAGAAACACTTCGCATGTTGGAGCGCTATGCCCAGAAAGCTCCCGATTTTCCGATTCGTTTTCCGGAGTTAACTCAGCTGCGAAACAACAGAAAGGAGCTCTGCCATAAGCGAAAAGGCGGTGACTTTCCAAGTCGGATCGTGATGAAGCGGGTGGAGGTGAGGTTGAGAAATCAAATCAGACAAAAAAAAAAATCTGAGATCTTCAAACAACTGAAAATACCTGATTGAGAACCTGAATCGGACAGAGGGGAAGCCCTAGAATGTACCAGTCGTATTGATTATTGATGACAGTGACGATGGCGTATAAGAACCGCACCGAACTAGGACACGCTCCAACGGAAGAGGCAGAGAGAGAGAGAGAGAGAGAGAGAGAGAGAGGCAGTTATATAGATGTGAGGGATGGAGATGATTGAGATACTAATAAATGGTACACTTATTATTATTAGCAAAGTAAGCACTATTGCATGTATTTGTTGATTTCGGTGTAAATAATTGTGTACCCTTTTTTGAGGAATTTGTTTCGACCCTCTTTTTTCCTTATCCATGTAAATTTATGCTTTGTAAATAGAAGTATCTTTTTCTTTCACGGAAATAGCACATTTTAACAAAACCCTAAATAAAAACAAGCAAAAATTACGTAGAGTGTAAAAAGTTTTTTCTTTTTGTGGGTTGGGTAATATTTAATGAGAGTAACTTGATTATCCTAGTTAGTGTCACACAACGGCCTTTGAGAATGATGAAATCCGACGTGTGTGGCGCACAGACAAACTCTTTTGTTAGCGGGCCAAACTCAAGTAACAGAAATCAAGTAAGTAATCGCGGGTTACCTGGTTGAAATTAAATGATAAGAGTAACTAACAATAAGCACTAGATTTAGAGAAAATAACTCGTTTTCACTGATCAATTCAAGTATTACAATCGCTCAAAAACTAGTTACAAAGCAAACGGCAAAATAGACGATGGCTACAAAGTTACTAGAGCTTAAGGACAATAGCACATAGCTCACTCTGTTGTACCCTCATGTGACACGAAGAAACATGTGGTTCGGCCGAGGGATTACAATGGAAATATAAAGATTAAAAGTGTTATAAAAGACTATGTGCAATACTTGTACATGACTCAAAAGAAGAAAATTACATTGAAGGATCCTTGAAGTTGCTTGTTGCCAAAACTTGTGATTACAATGGAAATATAAAGACTAAAAGTGTAACAAAAACTATGTACAATATTTGTATACATGGCTCAAAAGAAGAAAATTACATTGAAGGATCCTTGAAGTTGCTTCTTACCAGAAACTTGTCCTTTTCTCTGCCTATGCTATACAAGAAAGCACTTAACATGTTAATATATATTACATTATAATAATTTTGGAATAAAAGTGGATGTCAGGAAATCAAAAGAGTGGATGGGGATAAAAAATTACACCACCAGAATGTATATATTCTACTCATGAAAGGTGATTTAAACGACGACAACTCCATTACTCGATAACTACTCAATAGAAATGGAGAATTGTGTATGGATCACGGGTAACACTCACACACCAAGGTAGAATACGTATTGCTACTACTTTCTTAACATTTCTCGACATCTATAACAATCATTCGAAAAGTATTTAGGTCCCATGCCTCTAATAGACTTCTTGACTTTTTAAACTGTTTGCTCAAAAAATTCAAGAAGTTTCTCCTCACAAAAAGTTGCAAAAGCTCAAAAAGACACAATAAAAAATAACTTTACTTTTGTCTACAGCTTAGAAAAAAAAAATTACAAGAAACATACCCTTAGAAGTTTTTGAATTTAAAAGAGCTTGCAGAGTGTGAAAAAAAAAACCCGCAATTAATCAATTATTTTCAAACTCTGCTGGTTCTATTCTAAGACAGTTTGAAGGTACAACTCCCCCTCCCCATAAAATTTTGTGCTCTTACCGTATCAAGCAAAAAAAAAAAATTGAAATGAAAAGATAAAAAGTTTAGGAGATAAATTGAGTGTCGTTGGTAGATATAATTTTTTTAGCTAAAGTAAAAAGATAAAAATGAATTTTACAAAAAGAATGTACTTTTCTCTCTTGATAGTTTTGTTTGGATAACTTGGGGGAACCTGGGGGGCTGTTGTGACCATTAACTGGTGCCTAAAACTTTATTTTTTAGACGATCGGAGACGTTCACCGCGTAGACCTCGTCGAATACTACAAGTCTGCCAAATATCAACTCGATCGGATATCTTTAAGTGCCTCATCGGCACACAAATAACATGAAAAAGTGATTTTGATCCAGTGTTTGTGTCCATTTGTGTTCCATTTGTTTTCAAATTATTTGTGTTCCGATGACGTACTTAAAGATATCCGATCGAATTGGTTTTTTCTACACTTGTAGTATTCGATGAGGTCTACGTGGTGAATGCCTCCGATCATCAAAAAATTGCCGGCGCGACCCGCCGTGGGGCTGCACAGCACGGTGTTGTGCATCCCATGCACAGCACCCCCCCTAAGTAACTCGGGACACCTCAAGGATTAGACCATTAACTGATGCCTAAAAACTTTACTATTTTTTAGATAGAGACCTGAATGTTCATATGTGCACACGTGTATTTACTTAAATTTAATTATAACTTTTCAAAACTATTTCAATTGGTAAAATAGACTTCTTTAGATATATTGTACGAAAGATGCGTCTCAACTCTCAAAAGGACCTTTCACCTCCATATTGACCACACTCCATATTTTACATTTAGGCTTTGTTCTCCGATAGATTTTAGGTACATAAAATCTCACATTTTATGACACTCCAATCTCAACACATAAAATGTAAAAGTTATTTTATGAGATTTTCATAAAATCCTCCTAAAATCTATAGGAAAACAACTTCATTTTATCACATCTCCATAAAATGCTCATTTTATGAGATTTTCATAAAATCTACCTAAAATCTATTAGAGAACAAAGCCTAAAGTAACATACCAGATTCTAAACACTAGAAAGTAGAAACTAAAGCATTCTTGGGTAATTATTTTACGTATCAAAAAGCAAGAAATATAATTTTCAATAAGAAATTTAATTTACTAGGTTAAAATTAGCATTAGTAGTATTTAAACTCTTTAAAATGCAAAATGTTGAGAAACGAAAATCGGACGGCTGTATGAGCTCGATCCAAAATCACCCCATTTCGATCCAAAATTGTGCACCGTCGGTGCATTTCCGTCGGTGCGTGCGGAAGGAATTGCCGTTTCAAGAGACTAAACGTCCCATTCCACTAAGCTTGGAGTTCTTTTTTTTTTAGGAGAATGATTTGTCTCGTAAAGCGTAAAAAACCAAAAACTCCAAGAATCCAGTAACTAGTAATATTTTTCCTTTTAACCACTACTAGAGGCGGGTTCCAGTACATTTTCAATACCGATATTTTTATTTTTTATTTAAATGCAAATATTACACGCTTAATTTTATTAAAGGTTCCCAATTATTGTTTTGATTAATAATATAAATTAAATTTCCTCAGTCAACATCAGTGGCCTTCATCATATTTGTCTTGTTTCTATTTAATTTTAAGTGCTCTAATTTTCTCCATTTCTAATGGCTCCTCGCATCTACCTCTTCGTATAATCTTCAACTTACAATTTTAGCAATGGGTCATACGATACCAACTCATATTTTAGTAATTTTAATATCGGTCCCTCCCATCGTCGAACTGGGCAAAATTTTTAAATAAAACCAGAAACATTTAAGTCCCCACCAAAATAATTTTTTTATTTATTTTCAATAACATTTTTATTTATAATGTTAAATGCAAATAGATTTTGGCTAATTTTAAAAGTTTTGGTTCCCAATTATGTGTTTTGATTAATTATAAATTAAATTTCTTTCTTTTCTTTTTCTACCTTCTCTTCCCTTTTGTTTTTTTCTTACCATTCATTTTCTATCTTCTCTTCCTTTTTTCCCCCTTTCCAATACATCCTTATCATTTGTTGACTTCTTTTAAAAAAAAAAAAATTGCATGTAGTAATTAGGCAAAAATAAATAAAACACTTCGTGCGTATTCATAAAATGTTCGCATTGCCCATTTCAATTAATTTTCTAATTCTTGCAATAAAAATAGACAATTATGACTGAAACCTATTTTTTATTAACATGAAGACACGAATAACAAAAAAGACAAAATATGGAACATGGTATTTGTCATTTGAAATAAATCTTGGTTCTTTAATTTTTTCTTTAGAAAAACATAGGGCCTTGATTTACATTATCGTCTTGGGCCACAAAAATCTCAAGGCCGGGCCTGCGTCGAACTTTTACGGTGACCATCTTTAAATCTATCTCGTGAGTACAACAATGATGCATAAGTTTTATGTTAAAACCCACAAATCTTGACTATCAAAATTATAATGAGGAAACGGGATATACAATAATTTTTTTATTTATTTTCAATAACATTTTTTATTTATTGTCGATCTCATATAGATTTTTAAATAAATTAGAACATTTAAGTCTTTAAAAAAAAAAGGCTTGACTTGGCCATTTACCTGACAATTTTATTTTTTCCTGTAAGCCGGTAATTTAAAATGTGTCCGGCTAATTATGATACCGAATCTGGTGTTTAATTTGTGGGGTATACAATTACTTACAAATAAGAAATCGTGAGGTTTATCGATTATTTAAGTAAAGTCTTTATTGTGTGGAAATTAAATAAATAAAGTCAAAGAGTATGCAATGCATCCGTGTGAGACGTCATCACATATGGAAACAGATATTCAAACGGATAGGCACGTGGGGATACTGTGCTTTGTTTGGCGTGCTGAGCCGATTGGTAGGCCGTATATTCATACCAAAATTGGAGTAACATTTGTACAATGTACAAAGGTACAAACCTTTTATGTACTACAGTTTTGGCACAAACAAAAATAGTTTTTGCATTATCATTTCCCCCAATTAAACGCCAAAATTTTTTCCAGATTTCACTTTTCTCCGCACTGGTTTTAAATTTTGAAAAAATTTTTAGATTGATTTTCTGAGTGCTTAGACTTTTTTTTTTATATATAATTTATCAGAGCAGCTTTTAAATTGGTAATGGATATTTGGCTTGGGAGGCTTCGGCTTCCTTGTGAACATGTAAACAACTACCAACAATTTTTTACCCAAACAAAACTACCAACAAATATAGGGAGCGGGACCCTGAGGTGCAGCAGATGCACTTCACAGTGCAGAGTACACAAAAAACGGCGCAATTTTGGTGTACAAGCCAAGTGCTTCGCAAATGTGGTCTGTGCGACCTATTTTCGGGTCTTTTACAAACGATTCGGCTGTTAAATAATTTTAAAATAATTACTCAAAGGTAAATTCTACTGATTGCCCTTCGGGTGGTTAGTAGTGTTATTCATGCGCCATAGCCACTCTCCTTTTAGCGCAAATTGATGCAACACGCGCCATAACCGATGTTCATTGTCAGCATTTTGTGCAGAAATGATGTTAGCTTTGACAAAATGACAACTGTAGTCCCTTTTCGAGAGTTGTTACGCTCCCCCCTCCTGACACCCCCAATTAGCCGAGCCCACCTCCCTTTCCCCCAATAACCCCCAAAGGCCAGCCCTTTTTTTTTTTTTTTTTTTTACTTTTTTTTTTTTTCTTTTTAATTTTATTTATTTAATTTGGTTTACTCAAATTACATTTGCAAGTAAATTATACTTTATATTATTTTAAATTTGAATGAAAGTCCACATATTATTTTAATTAGTTATCTACACTCTCTTTTTGTCTTCTAGTGAGATTTTCATGTGTAAAAATCTCACAAAAAGACAAAAAGGGAGTGTAGATAACAATTTGGGGGGTGTGAATATCAATTACCTATTTTAATTAGTTAATTAATTTGTCTTGACAATGATAATAAATTTTTAAAAAAAACTTGTAAAAGTGAATAATATTACAATCACGCTTAAAAGTAAATAAATATTACAATCACGTTTAAAAGTGAATAAATATTACAATCACGTTGACAATATTCAGCCCTAATCAATATTGTCTGTCACACCCCAAAATGGGAAATGACCGGCCGTGAACCACAAGGTTAACCCGTGGACACGAAGCCTAAAATAAAATAAGCCACAGACCACTAAACGATCTTTTTTTTTTTGTTAACAAAATCAAATCAAATATGCCTCAACATAAGCATGGGGAACACTATCCCATGAACCGATCAATAAAATTATTAACCAATGATAACAAAAATGCGATGTTTCAAAAAGGTTTAATAAGTGCGGAAGCGAATAAATAAAATAATAATCTTGAATGCAACATCCTATGGAGGTCGACACAATAATCGCCAAGATGCCACCAGAGTCCTTATCTACCGGCTCGAGTTCCCTAAAAATGATGGTGGATTAAATCCGTCAGCTGACAAGCTCAGTGAATCCAAATTGTGGTCCCGGCACGACGCCCCGGGAGGGTGGGAACCACAAATTAAGATCATAACGTAAAGTCCATCCTTTAGCTTCATCTGACGCATGCTCCCACCACCATAATGGCATGGAATGTTGACAGATTTCTCGAACGACTTCTTAATTTCCTCAAACTGTCAACATTTTTTCTATGCGGTCAAAAGATGTTTGGAGCGATGACATGGTGGTATTCCCCAAATACTTCTTTAGCCTCGCATGTGCAGACTCGGCCCTGTAATAGAATAATGCACTTTGTTTAAATAGGAAAGTTTAAATAGTGTAGTAGAATAGAATGCAGAAAATTTAATTTGTAAAGTTATAAAGTGACTATACATTTGATTTGAATTGCTTCCGAGGTGCATACATGTATCTGTCCATGCTGAAATAAATCGATTTCTGTACAACCTTAACCATGTATCCGCAAGATAAGTTATGACACGCGGATATTGGCTATACTTCTCGCACATGGCAGCCCATTTTTGCTAGTAAGATGAAGTGGTCGATGAATGAATAAGGGACTGCCATGAATGGTAAAAGTCTTTAAACTTAGTACCAAGCACATCACAGCACTGCAGTTCTTCATTACGCACTGATTTATGTGCCAAATGCAAAGGATGTGATGTGTCGTGGGGAAACATTCTTCAATGGCTTTAATAAGTGTCAAATCCCGATATGTAACAAATATCAATGGCAACAATGCCCCCTTTCCAATCATCCACTTCTTTAAGGTATTCAAGGCCCATGTTAGTCGATCTGCCCTCTCATTATTAAGATATGTGAACATAATTGAGTAATTTAGATTTGTGGATGTCATACCCATAACCTCCAATAGTGGTTTCCGATACTCATTCGTTTTGTACGTGGCATCAATTACCAACACTAACGAAAAAGTTGACAGATAGCTCTAGACTTGTAGGATGAACCCAAACAATATCAGTGATTTCGTTGGTGGCTTGATTTGTAATAAAATCATGGAGGTATCCTTTCTTAATTAATTGCTCTAAGACATACTGAGTTTCAGTTAGACCGCCCCGTTTGGCTTCCTTGTTTATGCGAATATTGTTGTAAGTGCTTCTAATTCCCGGAGTGTTTGACGGGTCTTTTTGTTTCAAAATATTAAGAATTTCACGAGGTGCGGTGTTGTTGGCCATCTCAACCACAAATTGTTTCTCCATTGGTTTTAGCCTTGATGAGTACTCGTGACCCTCAATATTTTCTGTTGGTTCATGGTTATGAACTCCACTAGAAATTTTTAAACCCCACTTGGCACCGTCTGGAGGTATTGGTATACCTCGCAACTCAAATGGACAATCACATTTTTTAGTCCCAGTATTCCTATGTACGATTTGTCTTTCAACCCCACGATGCGGTTTGTACTTTCCTCCTCTCTCACAACTAAGAATGCACTTCGGCAGCTTGCCGCCTTTTAAATTAGTAGATTTATTAATAACCACCACAATACCATTTTGGAGACCAACTCTCCGCACCCAAACTAACATATCTTCTCTACTTTCAAAAATCTATAAAAAAAAAAAAAAACGAATATGTATAAGTAAAACATTATCCAGACTAACCATATTTTATCTACTTTTAAAATAAATGACGAATATGCATAAGAAAAACGGAAATACCTAACCTAATCAGTGCTAAATTCGGGTGAATAATCACGACTGCTTGTAGGAGATGCTCTCCTCACTGGGAACATCATTCTCAAATGACCAACCATCTGAATAGTAGTAGTCATCCATAATGTTCTTCGATGAGTTACGAAAAAATAAAGAAAAATAGTGGGAGATGTTGTTCGATGAGTTATGAAGTAGTGAGAGAATGAAGGTGTGAAGTACAAACTGAAAATTGCACGAAGTGAAAATTCACTTTGAAATAGTAGGTAGACATATCAATGGGAAAATTCACTTTGAAATAGTGAGAGATGTTGTAGGCACACATATCAATGTCTGTGAAAATTCACTTTGAAACAATGGGAGATGTTGTTCAATGGCACAAATATCTTGCCGGCACACGGTCAATGTTGTCCGATCGGATCCCAGGATATGTCATTTTTCATGTAATATGCGAGGTTGCCGATGTCTTTTCACACGTCTTGCTTCGTTGGACTTAAAAATAGTAGGTTTTTTTATTAATCCGGAGCGACGAGGCAAAATGGGGTATCAACAATAATTAGATAAAAAATTGAATTAAATAAATAAATAATTTAAAAATTGAATTAAATAATTAAATGAATTAATTGAAAGAAAGAAATTAAATAATTAATTAAATGAATTTATATAAAGAAATGAATTAATATAAATAACATAAATAATATAATAAAAGGAGGGGAAAATGGGTAAAATAGTCAATTGGGCGTATCAATTTTCTCTTTTTCAATTTCCCCCAATTTCAGATGGGACTTGTGGGCCTACGGGAAAAATTTCATGTTGCTCCACCATCGCACCAAGTTTAAGGGTGAGTTCTCCAATGGATTTTATCAAAATTTGATAAAATCAAGCCCTTGATTTTATCCATTGATGAAGAGAATTGATAAAATCTGTAGATTTTTGCATTCAAAAATCTCAAAAATCTACAGATTTTATCAACTCTCCTCACCAATGAATAAAATCAAGGGCTTGATTTTATCAAATTTTTGATTAAATCCATTAGAAAACTCACCCTAAGATGATTCAGTTATGGTCGTCTTAAATTTCAATTTTATCATTTTTGTTTGACTCATAATTTATTTTTTAGATTAATCATTCATCTCAATCAGAGGTCTTAAAATAAACAATTATGACTAAAAAAATTCACTATACCAATTATTAGTGTCATTTTAGATACTCCTTCTATGTCAATTTTTACATCTACTTTACTTATCTACTCTTTACCTATTAACTATTTACCCCACTAAATTTTCGAAATGGCAAAATAATAATTGTAAATTTTTTTTACGTTAACTTTTCAAAATATACATGTTTCTTTCGCAGACAAAAGCAAGAAGAGAGAAGCAAAACTTCAGTAGTAATAATAGTAGCTCTTTTTGGACATTTGCGTTATTTTTAGATGATAAATTTAATTAGGCATCCTGTATCAATAATATCCTTATGATTCCATCCTATAGAGTTAGGATACTTATGATTCCATTCTCAAATTGGTTGAGTGTCCCATTATACCCTTATCTAATTCAACAATACCTCAATATTTAGATCATTTAGAATCCAGAAATTGGTGGGATTGATTACACGTCCCATTTTAATGGGAATACAGTTTCCATTAGTAATATAAAATTTGGATTTGATGACTTGTGGGACTAATTACACTCCCATTTCAATGGGAATTCGCCGCTCCATTAGTAATATAAAATTTGGATTTGATGACTTGTTGGTTAGTCTCCTGCCCCACTCGATCGTCTTCCACCATTGCCGCCCTCCAACAAATTGTACACCATCTCACTCCTCTGGAAAATCGTAAACCCACTACGGTGAATAACCACCGTGACACGGTGGCGTTTACATCTGCAGACGTCACCGACCTGTACGGCCTCCAAATATTGGCAGAAAGAATCAAAGGCAATTCGAGCAACGTGACAATCAATTCACAATGCTGGCGAGAGATCCGATCATGCCGAAGATTGGTCGATCATTCACAACGTGCATCCATGTGTTCCACCAATAGCTGCACATCATCCACCGCCATACATTGATCACTGCCTCCGCCCACCGATTGGACCCCTTCCGCATGTCATCCACTGCCATAGGTTGCAACTCTGTATATGTTACCTAATCAATCCCAAAGTTATACATGGATTTTTACCTAATCAACTCTACCATAGGTTGCAACTCAACTCTGCCACATGTATATGTTACCTAATCAACTCTGCCATAGGTTGCAACTCCATATTAGGTAAATTGTACAATGGACATGGATTTGTTACCTAATCAATCCCAAAGTTGGCATGTGATTTTATGGTGCATTAATCAACCATGTTTTTCATGATTTTTGCTTGGGTTGTGATTTTATGATTCATTAATCTACCACATGTTTAATTTTTTTTTTTGTGGTGCATTAATCTACCATATTTTTATGGCTTTTTATATATGCAATCTGACTTTTATTCTTGTACTACATATATCTATTTTTATGGTGCATTAATGTATCACGTTTCTTAGTTCATTTATTTACACTTGTATTTGTTCAGAAATGTATCATGTTCTCCAAAGTTAATTTAGTCACAGAAATCGTGAAATAATTTTCATGGTACATAAATTTATCATGGTAAAAAACATGGTGGATTACTACAAAAGTGTATGAAATCACTATCTCATGACTCGTGTTTTTAGGACAAAATATAATAATTATTTATTTATTTATTTATTAGATTTTAGATGTGAGAAGATTAGGAGAGATAATTATAAGATTAGTAAAGAGAGATTTTTTAGGATAGGGGAGAGAGAAATGGAGATAAATTAGGAAAGATTATGAGAGAGAAATGTTAGGAAATTAGGAGAGAGAAATATTAGGAAAATCATGAGAGAAATATCAGGAAAATTAGGAGAGAGAAAGGGTATTTTGGGGTTTATTTGAATTTCATGATGAAATCATAAGTATTCAAACTCTATAGGATGGAATCATAAGGATATTATTGATACAGGATACCTAATTAACTCTCCCTTTTTAGATTGCTCATATTTGTTCAATTATGATACTTTTATTTGATTACAAATATTGTAATGAATAAAATTAATTTTTATATATCAAAAGGATTAAATTGAATAAAAGTACCGGTAGTTAAAAAAAAAAGGAAGTTTTCCGTATCCAAGGAACAAACAAATTGAGATAAAGGGAGTATAATTTTGTTCTCAATTTGAAATATACGTGAACTCATCAACAGGGGTGAACCCAAGGGATACAAGGGAAGTGTTTGGCCCTTGTATTCCCCCCAATTTTTCTTATTTGTAGTACGTTTGTAATTTTTTTTATAAAATTACTGAATAGTGGTCACCGCAAACAAGGCCAAATTAGTAATCATTAGGGTTGGCCGTTTCCTCCCACTCGTCCGAATCCGGTCCAATCCCCGATCCGAATGGATCGGCAATATGAAGATCTGTTTGGAGATTGGATAGGATATAGAGGTTTTTTTTTTTTTAAATGTTTGGGGATTAGGTAGGGGGTGGAGATAGGCATAGCCCCGCCCCGGATCCGCTCCGAATCCGTTCCCCGATCCATCCCCTCCCCACCCCCTCCACGAATCCCCGAAATATAGGGGTATATTCATGAGTTTTGAAACTTTGGAGTCTTACAAAATTTTCTCTAAACATATTGCTGGTTGAGAGACTTTTATGTTTTGGTTTTCTCTTGCTGGCAGTCAGTGTTGTGCTTTGGATACTTGTCATTAGCTGCCGGTATACTTAGTGGCCGGAGCTTCCATATTGTCTTGCTTTTCGTCAGAGCTGCTTGCTATTGTAAAACTGTTGGGAACATGCAAGTATTGCTTTTGATGCTATTTTCTTTAGAAATTCATGGCTTTTGAATGTGACTACTAAATGAGGAACTGATGTTGTCTTTAGTTGTGATGTCGGAAAATGTTTTTCTCACTTAAATTGTAACTGGGATTCTAGTAAATTTTTTTTTTTAAATGATTGGATCCCCGAATCTTCGTGGGATCCCCGTTCCCCATTTTAAGTGGGGATGGAGGATGAAAATGAAGCTCCGGTGGGGATCGGGTAGGGAATGGATATGTAAAAAGGGTTTGGAGATCGGGGGTGGAGATAGCACTCTCCGGGCCCGATCCGTCCACATGCCCATCCTTAGTAATCATGTGTCCGCCCTGTTTGTCATATAGTAAAAAGATGTGTGTACGATTTGTTTTTGCTTAACAAGTCACATGACTTATTTTTTCATCTTTATTTGTTTTATTTATTATTTATTATTTTTTGCGTTTGTTAGATTTTCGTTAACTTTTTGTGTATTATTAATTTGTATCAACGAGAAGAATAAAAAATGTTAAAAAATTATGATCCAAATTTAATTTTTTTAAATAAAGACAAAAATAAATAAAAATGACAGATTTTTACACTTTTATCGATTTTATTCAAAAAATTGAGAATTCTAATCATCATTTTTTAGTTTTTATTTTATTTCTCTCGTTGAGACAAACCAATACACAAAAAAATGATGCAAAACTAACAAATACAAAAAAAAAATTAAACAAAGAAAAAAATAAATCAAAATGACTTATTCCCCTAGCCAAGATAAACCAATAATACACAAAAAGTTGATGCAAAACTAAAAAATGCAAAAAAAAAATCAAATAAAGACGAAAAAATAAGTCATCCAACTTTTTAGGCCAAACCTCATCTAATAAAAGAAATGGATGGAGGCTATTTTTGTCGATTATTCCTATATTCATCTTTCAGGAACCTACCCCCAATCTTGTCATACACGGAAGTGAGTCAAGTGACGGAAGGTAATGAAAAGTAACTTTATTACGTACTTTATTGGTGTTGTATAAAAAGTAACTTTATTACTTTATTGGTGTTGTATAGCAAAACCCTTTTTTATTTGCATTTACAGAATCGTTTTTACATTAAAAGGGAAAAAACAACAACGGAGACCATAAGAAAGTTAAGTGGGACTTGTTTTTTTGAACATGTCAAGTCAATTCATATCAAACGCCATCCGGCAACGATTACATCAATAAACAGGAATGCACCAAAACTACTAACAATTGAAATAAGTACGGCTTGGTTAGGCTTTCAAGGGCCACCGACTTGTAGACACACCTGCCTAAGCAGACCGACACCTTCGAGACGGGATGATGAATCCTATCAAGGTTAGCAGACCGACACCTTCAGTAGCCCAAATTTTTGCTTTTCTTTTGATAAGGAAATTTATTGAAATCATGCAGTTAAAGTGGGACTTGTCCAGTAGCCCAAATTTTTGTTTTTCTTTTGATAAGGAAATTTATTGAAATCATGTTTGGTATCCTTATCGGCCTCTGTAAAATTTGGATAAAATTTAACTTCAAAAACACATTTTATACTTTAATTAGTCATTTTTTTCACAAACTCACAAAATTAGACTATCTATTCTGATCACGGATCCGGGGTGGGTGCTATGTGGTAGGTGTTGTGCGCCGTGTTGTGGGCAAAATTACTTCGTTTTGTTTGATTTTTGTGTATACTTCCAAAGCTTCCAAGGGCCTTGTTTGGAGGAAGGAAAAACCACTTCAAAATGCCTAAACCCAAAGTGCCAAAACCCTAAATCCAAGTGCCTAAACCCATTATACCCTACCCCAAAGAGTCTAAATTCCCTAAAATTGAACCCCAAAATTAAATTCCAAAATTAACTCTCCAAACAAGGTCCTTGGATGTACCAAGAAAATGGGCAAAACAATGGAATTTTGCCGAACAATATGGCCACAACACCTGCATAGCGCCTCCGCCGGATTCTCTAATCACATCTAAAGAAAATCGGAAGAGAGACAAATGAACAGTGCCTCTCGCTTGGAACAGTGAACCCATTCCACTGAAAATAACAGAATACTGTAATTAATAAGTAGTGAGGGCAGAAATATAATAAAATATGCCTTGCTGATGAACAGTACGTCGCTTGGGATTGGGGGTAGAGAGTTTGATGTGAGTGTCTTTTTGAAGTTTTCTCTCGCTACTGTGTCCAAAAGGGTAGAATACTACACTGGTGAGGATGCCCTTAAGAAATTAGGAAAAAAAAAGAAGGGCCAAATGAATACTCATATTTATTGAATTTGATGATTGGTTAGCTTCTTCAATTCATTATATTAAAAAAATGCTATTTCGTCTCAATACAAGTACTTAAAGTGGGGTATTTCCATCCACTATTCAAACTTTACTTTTACATTTCGCATAAAAGTTGGAATAATATAATGGAGTTAATGCATTCTTATCATGTGCATTAAGGGCATACGTTTACAAGACCAATTTTTTATTACATATTTTATTTTTGATTTAGCTTTTCATCAATACGAAAATATAAATATGAGGATAAAAGTTGAAATTTTTTTATAGAAGACGATACTAGAGACAAAAATATTTGTCGTCTGGTATTTCTTTTATCTTTTGTGAACATTTTCTTGCTTTAATATTTTTTTAAATTTTTAGGTTCATCTCGTCGAGATGGATGGTTAATCCAAAAAATATAACATGACTTTTATAAAAATATCAAAAAGAAGAATAACAACACCCAAAAAAATACGAAAAATTTAGGAAGAATACCAGGAAATCTTCCTACACTTTATTACTTGATTATATCCTGCATAAAGCGAACATAAACCTTGACTTTAATTTTTAAAAACAAACAACAACTAAAGAAATTGTTACCTTTAGACAAGAAAATACTTTCAACTTTTGGCTGTGTAGCCCATGGAATCTACCCGTAGAATGTGTAGAAGTTGAGTCTTCTTTGTTACTTTTCTTTTGACCATGATTGGTTGTTCCTTGATGAGTTGTATTGCTTTTGCTTGGGATTTTCCCTTGTTGTTTTGATCATGAACCCTATTCTTAATTGGCGCCTTCCTATATATATATAATTTTTTTTTATATATAAATTTTTTTTTCCCTACGAAGGGGCCCAAAATCAAAAACCCCGCCCTGCCTTTTCCCACCCAGGACCGGGCCTGGTTGTAAGCTTGGTTGGTATAAAATTTTCATTTACCAAAAAAAAAAAAAACTTTCAACAAGGGTAGATTTGATACGATAAATATTTGGTACCACTGTGTCCCACACCAAATGACTTTTCAATTTGTTGGTTTTGTCTTTATACAAATTTTTTTCTTCTCATTTGTTAATTTTGCGTCAAGCTTATGTGAATTATTGATTTGTCTCGACAAGAGGATTCAAAAACTAAAAAATTATGAGAATGACCTAATTTTTTGAGAAAAATCCAAGAAAGTGATGAAAAGACAGTTAGAAGTGACTTAAACTGGGTTTTCTTTGAAATGTACCAAAAAATTTGGGTAATTCTCATAATTTTTACTTTTTCAATTTCTCTTGCCCAGACGAATCAATAATCTAAAAAAGTTTGACGCAAAATTAACAAACACGCATTTTTTTTAATAAAGACAAAATCAAAAAATTGAAAAGTCATTTGGTGTGGAACAAGTTGAGAAGCCCTTACAAATAGTATTAAAGTATTGGAAGATGAAAGCGTGGTTGCTAAGTTAAAAGCGTGTCCCAGGTACTATTACCATTAATTCACTTAAAACGAAAATCATAAGAATCCTTTCATGTGAGTCCTGTGACAATTACTCCTATTAATGTAGCGTATGGTAAAAATCCACCACTATCTCATGTAACGATAAGAGTCATTCACTTTCTAAATCTCAATTTGAAAAATCCTTTATGCAAAAAATCAATTTGATCAAAGGTTAGAATATTCGAAGAGAAAAGAACGTTCATACTCTTACCATCAATTCGTCTTAAGTAAATAAAATAATCAATGGATATCAATATCCGATTAACAATATCTTTTGCATGCATGCACGCATATCCATTGAGCATTACAACATGAATAATTTGACACGTTGGTTGGGACCGTAGTAAGACTTATTGTGCGTTACACAAGGAACGATGTGGGAAAAATTGTCATATCATCACATGTAGCGAAAGGCGTGAGGGGTGGTTGGGCGCTCGTACCATTTCAAATATTCTCACATATTATACTACATTAGTTTTTTTTTTTCCGGTAATTTGAAAAAATTTATAAGGGTGGCCCTTGCAATTCCTGAGGGTGAAAATTTTACTTAAAACAACTTAATTATATGTGTGGAATTTTTTTTTCACACTTAAAGTTAATTTAGGACCGGCCCTGGCCTAAATCGGGAAGTGCGGCCGCTTTAGGCCTAAAAAATTAAGCAAAAATTAGGGTTTCATTTTCCATAGAACTCGTACATATACTATATATAAATTATCATGTGATATACAGATATAGCTTAGAATGGGAGCTGGCTCAAGTCATTTGTGTGTATATTTTGGAGCTAGTTATCCCAAGTTCAACTCCTTGGAGGCTTTTTTGGTCAACTGTTATTTTGTCTTATTTTTTTTTATTGAATCTAGTGAAATACAAAACTCTTGAACCGCAATCACATAATTTATGTTTTAATGGTTGTAGATGTTACTCGAGTCCAAAGTTCAAATTCTTTGCACTCCATTAATTATGTTCAGGCCAAGTCCAATAATAATAAAGTCAATAAAGTAGTACTGCAGTATTAAATACCTAGCATATCCTAAGACCTGGTTTTTAGGGATGGCAACGGGGCGGGTTGGGGCGGGTTTTGATGATCCCGGCCCCAACCCTAAAATTCCCGAACCACCCCCTAACCCGCTTCTAATCCGATCGGGTAATTTATGGGTACCCCCGCCCCTCCTCTCCCCTATTTTTTTCACATATTAGTAAAGTATATTTTAGACTCCAATATTAGTGAGAACAAATGATAAGAGTTCACAAATAACTTTCACAACTTAACGAAACTCTACTATCTAATGTTATATTTTAGTTGTAAAAATAAATTATAAGAATACAAATAAAAATTGATGCATATAAGGGAGAAAATATAATTTCATATATATAAATATAATTACACATATGTATATATGTCGGGGCGGGTAATATTGGGGAGGGGTGACCATACCCCTCCCCCTATGCTAACCCTGACGGGTTTTTCAAAATCACCCCCTGCCCTTACCCGTTACCCAAAATAATAGAAAAAAACCCTACCCAATCAGGGCGGGGTAGGGCGGGTTCGGAGCGGCGCGGGTGGAATTGCCATCCCTACTAGTTTCCTTGAAAATTTAATTGGGTGTTTTCTTTTTCGTTTATTAGTTATGCGTTTTTTTTTTCCCCGAATTACTAATTTGTATCGACAAGGAAAGAATCGTAAAAGTAAAATTGACAAAAATTCATTAAAAAAAAAAGGCCTAATAAAGCCCAAAAGATATTTTTTTTTAGATTTTCTTGTAAAAAGTTCAATTTTGGTCATTATTTCGTCCTATTCCGGTTCCTCTTCTCAAAACAAACCAATATCCACAAGAATTTAATGCGAAGCTAACAAATACAAATTTTTTTGACTAAAGGCAAAAAAAAAAAAAAAAGAAAGAAGCTAAATTGGTTATTTTTTGGAAAACTCAGCCTAATTTGGCGGTCTTCTGGATGAGAGATGAGAGTTTTTATTCCACCATGTAATTTCAATAGGAAGTTTTAAGCTTTTATACAGCTAAAAAATAGTTGAAATTATACATAAAATCAGGATAAATCGCTGCTTCAGCCCAAACAAATCTCAAAGAAGGGTCCGAAAGTTTAAGCCGTTTTATGTAAAAGGGCCCAAAAGGTTGAGTTTAAGTCTTCCTCAATGTAAGTCAGGCCCAATTGAACCTCTAAAAGCCCAAACAAGTTTGGTAGCACAATTGAAGTACTTATGAACCTTTAGGTTTTTCATTCCAAACAAGGAAATAAGCTTTGAACGATTGGCATTGGAGTTCAATTTTGCATTTGTTTTTTGTTTTTATCGGTTTGCAATTTTGTTCACTCACCAAAAAAGTGCAAAAGAGCAAATATTGTTTGGAGTTCCCACGAAATTTCAATTGTTTATCTTGTAATACTTGATGGAAAACAATATGGGTAAACCACACTTGCACACCACATGCACACCAAGGTGATGTGGCAAATAAGGATAAGCCCAATGTGTGGCCCACCTGAAATGATGGGTTTCCCCTCATCCGCTACATCTAAGCCTCATCATTGGGCCGGTTCCAGCCCAAGCCTGTCCACGGGCAGGGCTTAGCGAGCTTTTTCTTTTTAGCGGGCTGGGCGGGCCGGGCTATCTCTCAAAAAATGAAGCTCAAGCCCACCCACAGGCTTATCCTAGTTGGCGGGTTGGGTTATTTGGGCGGGCCAAAATGCTTATTGTTTTTTTTTTTGGGCCAAGATTAATGATTTTTTTTAGATATGTTGTTGGGCCAAAAGAAGACTTAAGTTATTGATTTATTGGGGCCAATACTTCTATGTACCTCTTGGTTCTCTCAAAGCAATTTTGTTTGGAATTTGTTCAGTGGGTAATGGGTTAGACAGCTTTTTTATATGGGGAAGTGGATGGGGTATGGGTATGCATACAACTATGCATGCATGTTTGACTGGCAACAACCGACAAGGCAGCAACATTACCAAGATTTTTTATTTTGATCAGCACATTACCAAATACCAAGATTGTTCAACAGATTAATTTAATTAGGAGTACGTGTTCCCTGTTTTAGGCGGGCTGACGGCCGAGCCAACGGGCTGGATCGATGGGCGGGCTTACGGGCAGACGAGTCAGCAAGAAAATATTTAGGCCCAAGCCCTACCCAGAGAAAATCCGAGCTGGGCTAGCCTGCCCATTTGTCGGGCTTGGGCCGGGTAAAAGCCCGGCGGGCTGCGGGCCGATGGGCCAAATGATGAGGCTTAGCTACATCATCTTGGTGTGCAAGTGTGGTGTACACATAGCATTATTGTTGATGGAAAATAGTATAGGTACACCACACTTGCACACCACATGCAGAAACTTGATTTTTTAGCTTATATTGCACAAAGTATACCTCAATTCCATCCATGATTGTTTAGCCTATCTTTTACTTGATTTTTTAGCCTAACTTGATCGAGACACTTGTCTTGATTCATGATTTTAGACCAAGAATGTGAAACTTAGATCAAGTACGTACTTATAAGATCCAATTAAATTGATAGACTTCACACAAAGAGGATGATGTTTAGCATATTTTAAGATGTCTTTTCTTGGAACACCCTACTAAAAAATATTTAAACTCTTAGCTCAACAAATCAGTTCACAAATCAATTTTATATAAACAACCAACTAAACTATAAAGTCTTCCCGTAAATAGTCAATGTACATTCTAAAGCCTTTCATATTTTATATTACAGGTAGGGGTGGGCATCGAGTCGTGCCGTGTTCGTGTTTCGTGTCAGAAATAGCTGACCCTAACCCGCTAACTTCGTGTCGTGTTCTCGTGTTGTGTCGGAAATTCCCACCCCTAATTACAGGCGATAAATTTATATCAAGCTTTGTTGAACATTTATATTATGAACACTCACCAATCCTGGTAATTCACAATAGAATCCTTAATACACCAATTTAAAATAACGTGCACTCTTTACAACAAAAATTAGGAAAATCAATAAGAAAAATATCTATTGTATTGATAATATATATCATCCTATGACTTCTCTCTGAGAAACAATCAACTCTTTATATACAAAAATAAATATCCGTGCGAACTTATTCTGCACACAAATTTCTACAATATATAGAATTCGTCAAGAATAATTGTGACATCTTGGGTATTTTCATTTTATTTGACCTCATTATTCACACTAATATATGAAAAATTTGGATGTATATACAAGTTAGTAGAGTTAAGGTAAATGTTGAATACCCTAGCCAAAATTTCTGAAACCGCCACTGATTTATAATCACTAAAACAATACATGAACATCATAATGTACTTAGAAAAACTGAAAAAGTGGGGAAAAGTTAATCTTTCTTTCCTCGGTAGACATAGAACTCTTGGCCTAATAAGTCATTTGATTTTTTTTTTCACGTTTGTTGATTTTGTATTAAATTTTTGTGTATTATTGGAAATTCAAAAAGCTAAAAAGTTATGTTTAGAACTCTTTTTTTTGAATAAAATCGAAAAAAGTGTAAAAGTTGTCCTTTTCACTTATTTTTGCCTTGTTCAAAAAACTTTAAGCTAGGGTCATATTTTTTTGACCTTTTTTTTTATTCCTCTCGCAAGACAAATCAACAATACACAAAAAATTAATGAAAAACTAACAAACGCAAAAAAAAAAAAAAAAGAATCAAATAAGAATGAAAAAAATAAGTTAGGTGACTTTATTAAAGTCAAAACAGAAAGCTATAACAATGGATTTTTGGCAAAAAGTGGGTCACCGAAGAAGGTGACCGGAAATGGACCTCTGGGAGGATTTGAGGTGATTGTTTGGGGGGAAGCGGGGGAGGTGCTGCGCACAGCCATGTTGTGCATGGTGCTGTGCACCCCTCGGCCGTTGGAACGAGTTTTGGACGGTTCGGATGTATTTTGATTTTTTACTGGTAAAAAAAATCAAAATTACAAAAAATTTGCCAAACGCATCCGAGCCATCCAAAACTTGATTCAACTGCGGAGGAGTGCACAACACAACTGTGCACAACACCTCCCCTGGCCCAACACACTTTACTATTTAGAGTGGAGGTAGTTAGATATTTACTATTTAGAGTATCGGTAAGTGTGTGTAGAGTGTAGACCCACCATTAAAAAGCTTATAGCTCTTCTATACCCCTCCCTCTTTTTTTTTTTCCTGTCCCCTAGACACACAATAAATACACAAAAAAAAACACACTTTAATTCACTTTTTACATTTTTCAATACATTTACATCAACTTTTATACATTGTCACACATTTCAACATACTTTTTTAACCTTAACATCTGTTCAGTTCCAATTTTCAGATTTAGGGGTAGTATTTTTTTTTTTTTTGGGGGGTAAATAATTTAGATGTAGTATTAGGTATAATAGATGGATTAAAAGTGGCGTCTTGTTAACATATGCCCAAGGGCATGTGATAATGCTGCATTAACTTCTCTGGTTAGCTCCATTATTATTGCCTTATTGGGGACGTAATAGTAAAACTGCAGTCATAAATTACACTTTTTGCATTGACCTTATTTCAAAAAATAAAATAAAATTACACTTTTTACAAAAACCAAATTACTGGACACCAGACGAAAAAAGTCCCTATTTAATATCTCAGTGTATAGAATTAAAAAATCAACAAACTGCACTCAGAAACTTTCGCCCATTTCAATTTTTTTACAATGTATACTTGCGTAATACTCCTACGATTACTATTACATATTTGTATAGAAATTTCTCAAAATTATTTTTTTTTGATTTTGTCTAGTTAAAGATTAATTATTTTACATTATAGTGTAATTTTAAATTTAGGGTAGTGATTTTCACACACCCAAATATTTATCCACACTATTTTTTTTTTGTCTTCTAGTGAAATTTTCATGTGTAAAAATTTCACTAAATGACAAACAAGGGCGTGTATAACAATTTGGGGGGTGTGAATATCAATCACCTAAATTTATTTCAAAGACAGAACTACGCACATAGGCGTAGCAATTGTCAACACAAAATAAGATTTATACATATTCTAATGTAAAGCAAAAGCTACGCCATGTATCGATTACATTTTTTTAAATGAAAATACTTCTTTTAAGCGAAGCTCTCTTAGACTAAAATCTTGTTTTGCCACTTTTGTAGCCTCTTTTTCGCTTTTCTTCTTTCTTTATTGCAATAGTTATGTTGGTGAAAGTTTTTCATTTTTCAAATTTTTTTTTGTGGTATGCACACCTACTTGTGGTAGTTGAATAGCAACGGGATCAGAAAAAAGACCGGGAATGGCAAAATTAATGCAAACGAAATAAGAATGGAGGGAAGAAAAAGTAAAAGGGTGTTTTGGTCTTTTATTCCAGAATTGCCAAATGCATTAACTACTTATTCAGTTTCCAATACAATTGAGTGTAAATGTTTTTATTTAATAATCCTTAGCATGTGCCCCTAGGCCTAGGGCATACATTACAAAAGCCTTAATGCCCTGTTTGGCGACCGGAGTAGGACTCGGATTTGGGGGTCGCCCGGATTTGTAATCCTGGACCCACCCCAAACCGGCGTTTGGGAAGCGATATTTGTACCCGGAGTTGAAACACTGTTGGGAGTGCATCTCCCCCTTCACATTCGTTGGCCAACGATGGCCTCTACCCCGTCGTTACCAAATCCACCCTGATTTGGTATTTTCTCTCCCTATTTTACCCCTCCAAATCCAGGTGAAAGGGGTGGGCGTGTATCACCATCTCTCACTCGTTTTTCTGGGCAGACGAAATAGAAGAGAAGAGGAAGAGGAGGCTTCGATCGTGCGACTCCATTGCTCCTTTTCACATCGTGTTTGAAGCTTTTTTTTACCCACGGTATGGTTCAAACACTTCGAAATCATCTTCTATGTTCGATCTGTTGGTTTGGAAATGACTTTTTTGCCCTAAAATGGGTGGTTTTCGAAATGACATTGTGCCCTCAGTTGCGAATCTGGTTTCTTTGTTGGCCTAACTTTCCTGAGCCATGTTTGTGACATGATTGTGCCCTAAAATTTCTGAGGAGATTTTGCCCTAATTTGAGCCATGTTTGTGACATGAATGTGCCATAATTTCTGAGGAGATTTTGCCCTAATTTGAGCCATGTTTGTGACATGAATGTGCCCTAATTTGTGAGGAGATGTTGCCCTAATTTCTGACTAGATTTTGCGCTAATTTCTGTCAATAGTTTGTTGTATTTCTGTGACACGAGTTTCCCCTAATTTGTGACACTGTTTTCCCCTAATTTCACAGCTTTCATTTGCCTTAATTTGTGAAGATGTTTTGCCCTAATTCCTACTAATCACAGCTTTCTCAAAAAGAGTCTAAATATAAGCTATGTTATTCAAACATCCGACTTCAAGTTGATTCTTCATCTTCCCCATCGATTCATTCTTCATCTTTACCAAATGGATGGACCTATACAAAAACAACAAGAATTATTATTCTCAAGTAAATTACTTACGAGAGTTAAATGCCAAATAATTTAACCTCCTCACCATTCAAATGAAGAACAAAATATCTTTTATTAATTTTTCAAATTTTCACTTCCTAATTATTATTTTTTTCCAGATTTTTTCTAAAAATATGGTTGTAATAATTTTATTTTATTTAATGTGTATTTTTTGTAATTATTATGTATTTATTGTTATTATAATAAAATTAATCCATTTAGTTTATCAAATTAAAAAAACTGGGGGCAAATACATCATTTGCTCTCTTATCCCATCAAATCCACCTTCCAAATTCTTCTTCTCAAAATACTATGCAAACACCTCACTAACAAATCCACCATTCTTATGAGGTGGGGTCATCCTCATTACAAATCCACCTTCAAATCTACCTTCAAATTCACCCTCATTACAAATCCACCCAAAATCATCTCCGGTCACTAAACGGGGTGTAAAAGTATTAGCCTAAAATAGTTAAACATTGAGTGACACGGGAAAAGTTGATGGGGTGATGTGAACGGGGTTGGTTAGGATAGAAGGCAATTAGTTAGAGTAATGAGGGTATGGGTAATTGGGTATTTAATACTCCTACTTTCTATTTAGGATGTCTAGGATTATGTACATGTATTACATGCATATAGTATATGTGTATTATAAGTCAAACATTAAATTTTATTGGACCGTTACAATTACCCCCAAGTTTCAAAATATTGGAGTAGCTTTATAATGAAGCCGATAAAATTTAGGGAGAAAATTGCCGTAAAATGGCGGCAGGGGTAAATATTTGTCATTCCATAGACCACTTTTTAGAAATTGCTCCCAACATGAAACACACAACTTTAATTGCACATACATGGTACCCATAATAATGTTGACCGAAATACCCCCTTCTTGAATTTGGACAACGTGGGTGCAATGAATTTGTTGAGGAGTGCAACCGTTGTCCATGTAGAGTGCAACAAAAGTGGACAAAAGGTGCAATGGTAAAAAAATCTTCCCAGAAAGTGTGACTTGAACACACACCCTTCTTGAATTTGGACCAACGTGGGTGCAATGAATTTGTTGAGGAGTGCAACCATTGTCCATGTAGAGTGCAACAAAAGTGGACGAAGGGTGCAATGGTCAGAAAATCTTCCGAGAAAGTATGATTTGACCACACACTGCAATCACATTTGGACCAATGTCCGTTTTTCCATGTAGAGTGCAACAAAAGTGGATAAATGGTGTAATGGTTAGAAAATCTTTCCAGAAAGTGTGACTTGGCCACATTGCACCCCCATTTGATGAGGAGTGTGGATGCAATGAATTTGTTGAGGAGTGCAATCGTTTCCGGGGTGCAACTAAAGTAGACGAAGGGTGCAACAAAATATCTTTCGAGGGTAGTTGCGTCTAACAATAAATATTTCTCATGCCGTGTTATGGCAATTATTATTGCTCTTCCCGTTAATCTGTGATTTTGAACAAGTACACTATTAAAACACAACAATTTGACCTTACCGCCATTTTACAACAATTTCCCCTAAAATTTAAAGTTCTTGATTACCCTATTACATAAAATTTTCTAGAGCGGCCATTGAATATGAAGGATAAAAGTGTGTTATGGACTATCTTGAAGGATAAAAGTGTGTTATGGACTATCTTCAGAAAAATAAAAGTACTCAAAATAATACTTTTTTATTCAAAAAGTAAGTACGAAGAATGTAACTTTTCACTAGGGGTGAAAATCGATCGGTTCGGTTCGGTTTTCGGGGTGTTCGGGACCGAACCGATTGGTTCGGGGTGATTTTACTTGGAACCGATCCTGACCGAAAAAAATAATGGACCGATCAGTTAGGGGTGCTTCGGTTTTTTCAGTTTTTTTTTTTTCCGGTTTTTTCGGTCCGGCATTAAAATTGAGATGGACGGCTGTGATTTGTTATTTTTTGTGGGGTTAATTTCAGGAAACCGAGATAGGGGTGATTTTTGGTCCAAATAGGGGTGGTTTCGGGGTAATTCGGTCCAAATCGGGATGATTTTAGGGTATTTCGGTTCAGTTCGGTTTGGTCTGACAAAAATTCCGGGAAACCGAAACTGAACCGAGATGTATTTCGGTTTTTTCGGTTTTTTTTCCAGGCTGAACCGACCAAACACTGAACCGAATTTTTGGTTTTTCGGTCGGTTAGGGTCCTGTCGGTTTTTTTTTCACCCCTACTTTTCACATCTTCAACCCAATTCTTTATTTCTATCTCTAATTTCAAAATCTTATTCTTTTCTTTTCAAAACTCACTTTTTTCCGCCAAGATTTAAACTTTGAAATTTTCAAATATTACCAAAATATATTGATGTGTGGATTTATATTAAAGGTCTCATAAATCTTTTAACTATATTAATTTCATGAAGAATGAAGTATGATATTATAAGTTATAATATTTTGAAGTACAGAAATAAAATGAAGAATCTACTTCGTGCAATTTTCGGAAGTGAGTCTTCGTTGTTGAAAATAAATTATGGTTGGAACTTGGAAGCTAATCATTTTTCAAAACGAAACAATGAAGACAAAAATGAAGAAATGAAGTTTGATCGGAGATGTTGGAGCGATAAAAATATGAAGGGAGAAGCTTGATCCTCACCAAATATGAGTTGGCCCGCTAATGGCCATAGATCGATCCAGTTGACCAGATAATAGAAACAAAACTTTTTTTTTGATAACTGAATGTTCGAATTAGTTTGCGTGCACTTCGACTAATTCCGAGACACTGGAAGTAATAAAACTTGTTCCCACACATCTTTTGCATATTCTTCGTTTTTCTAGTAGTTTTGTCTTCTTTTTTAATCAACAAACAATGCTGTGGACGGTGGGATCCACGCGGCTCGGATGCCTTTTGGAGTTTTGGAAAGTGAAAAAGAAAAATGTGAGTCGCCACCCGGGATTTATTTAGAAAATAGTTTTGGTACCCGAGAAACCGTTTTAAATAAAAATAACTCTCGTGCCGTTTTTGAAAAAGGATTTGATCTGCGAAAAAGATTCTTGGATTCGGAAGCCAGGTTACGAACGGAGAAGGTTTTATTAAAAAGCACCCCGCTCGCCCGAGGAATTCCCGGTTTTTACTAAATAATTTGTGGGATTTTTGTATAAAACATTTTCTTGAAAACTTTGACAGCTAAGCAGATAAATAACAAGAAATAAAAATAAATAAAACCATAAAGGAAATAAAATTTAAACATAGGACTTAATAGCAATAATAGAGAAATAAAGGGGTGAAAATGCAATAAACAAGTTAAAGAAAATCAGAAAACAGAGCACGAACAGGGAAAAACAGGAGAAATTTTCATGCTGCATAGGTTAGCCGTACGGCTTACCTAAGTTGACCGTACGGTTTACTTAGGTGAGCCGCACGGTTTGATTTTTGGAAAAATTTTCAAAATTTTGTTTTTCGAGCAGTAACTTGTTTTCGATTGAAAAATCTAATTTTTATGAAAGTTTTAACCACCCGAGCCTGGAAATGACTATTAGAGTCACCCTCGGCCCGGGAGGATCCCCTCAAAGAACCAAGGTTTGGACCCCGGTTTAAGAAACACGATTTGTACCTTGGCAAAAACTTCGAACAACTCGAGAATTCCAGGAATTCTTGGATGCGTACTTCGAATGAAGAATCCTTATATGGATTATGGATTAATGGAAGTGAAAATAAGAAAACAAAGAACGGGTTTCGGTTTCAACGAGAGTTTCGGATAAGATTTTTGAACGGGAAAATGACCAGAGAATTTTGACGGCGTATCGGAGTGGTACGGGAGTTGCTGGGTGTGTAAAATGGGAGAAGAGGAGAGGTATTTATAGCCAAAAAAAGGAATAAAATCTGTACAAAATCCTTCCGAAATGATGAGATGCTTTTGCAATAAATTTTCGAATATTTTCTGACACATAGCCGTACGGTTTAGAAAGGTTGACCGTGCGGCTTAAATGAGTAGGCCGTGCGGCTGGATTTGGGGAATATGAACCGTGCGGTTGGCTCAGTGAACCGTACGGCTATGGCTATTTTTGTCCAAAAAATTCTGAAGTCCACAATAGCTGTTCCAGGTCCTGCCAAATGTTTCTTTCATCATTGGGGATAAAAAAGGGGATTAAAATTGGGGTGTCTACAAATGCATCATTGTGATATATATTTTTTTTTTGTCAAAAAGAAAATCTTAACTAATTCTGGTAGAAAATTTTCAAAATTATTTGAGATACGTTTATTACAATTATAGTAGTAAGGGTGAGTTTAGCCTTTTTTTTAAAAAAAAAAATTCCACGGTTTTTTTGGTTTTTTTCTATTAATTTTTACCATATTTGAGTCAAATTTTTACACCATATTTTTATTATTTTATGGATCTTTTTCGTCGTCTTATATGAATTTTTCCCAACATTAGTACACTTTCTATATTTTTTCGATTCCTTTTGTCAGACCGAACAATGCGATATAAAAATATACCTAAATTAAGAGAAAATAACCAAACTCCCTTTTCAAAGAATTCGTAAAAAGTTAGGCCAAAATCCTGAATAACATTCCTAAATTTATAGTAGCATAAATTTGTCAAGAAAAAAACAAGAGATATTGTATTTTCAACGGACCCGACTATGGGTACCAACACAATGGAGTAACAAAAATGTACAACATACAAGTCTCATTTTTAGGTCCTGCACGAATAATCTAAATCGTTCAATAATTTTAAAAATAAATTTTTGAATAAAGTTTGCAAAAATTCAACATAATTGGATATGCAATATTTTAATTTCTCAACTCATGATCCTGAAATCCCATTTCGTTTTCCAAAACATAAATAGTTAACGCCCACTAAAAATTGTGTCGGTTGTCGCTAGGGCTTCACAGGCACAGCTGTGCATGTCGTCTCTCTTTTTCACTACCGACACCAAACCAAAATTTGTCGGCAGCGTAAAATTTACTCTAGTGAAAAACAATGGCCGGGACAGGGGGGAGGGGGCAGGTCAGATTTTGAGTGTTTTTGTTGGCTTGGGATCCCCGAATCCGGGGTGTCGTGCACTACACTACAGCCGTCCGGTGTCCCGATGGACGGTCCAAATTTGATATCCGCCCCTCTGCATCCTATTCGTTCATTGGTGCGCACAGGGTGATTAAATCTAGGCCGTTCATCCGGGCACCGGACAGCCCGTAGAGCACCGCATGGTGCAGGCATGGCACTCACCCCGGTTCCCCGAACCCCTCCCCCTGCCTTCTCGGTTGTGCTATCGCCGCCGAGTCTGAACCCCTCCCCCTGCCTTCTCGGTTGTGCTATCGCCGCCGAGTCTGATCTGAAGTCTCCGACAAGAGCCGCCATTCTTCACCGTTGCACGTGTTTCTCAACCTCGATGTTGCGAGTGGCTAAGTACTAGCCTTTTACCCCAATAATATTCCTCTTGTTTTCCGGTAGGGAAGTGCACGAAAGTGAATTAACATGGATTGGCAGATTGGCAGCCGGATAAGCCCAAACAACTGTCCTACTCGAGTTTTGAGGTTTCAATTTCAATTATTATTGTACTGTTTGTAGGGGTGCAAACGATTCGATTAGAGCCGAGCCCGAGCCGAGCTTTATAAAGCTCGAACTCGGCTCATTTAGTAAATGAGCCAAAAAAAGAGTTTCAACATTTTCTTAACAATCGAATGGGATAAATTACTTAACGAGCCTCTTAAATGCCGAAATTCCTATATAAATGCTAAGCCGAGCCTATATAAACTAGCCGAGTTTTTGTGGCCGAGCCGAGTTTTACCGAACTCGTTTAGTAAAACTTGAGTTCAAGCTCGGCTCGAATACTAAACGAGCCAAACCACGAGCTGCTTGCGAACAACTTGGTTCGATACACACGAGCTGTTTGCAAACAGCTTGGTTTGTTTGCATCCCTACTTGTTTTTTAATGGCGGGGTAAGAATTTTCTATCACAGGGATCAAAACAAAGAGACAATATGCTATTGCTATACATGTAATTTTATTTTTGAAGAGTACCGTCTGAAAAATGCCACTTTGGGAGTACCTGATTATTAGTCACAAATCTGATCCCATATGCCTGTCAGAAAAAACCAATGCGATTGATTGTCATTTATTCATTAGTATTTTTTTTCTAATAACGTACAAATCGTCTATTAACAAAAAAAAATACAAATTGTAAGGATATAAAAAGGCGAAATTTTTCGCATCTTCAAAGTAATAACAAAAAAAAAAAAAAAAAATCGAGGCTTGGTACAATACCAGAAAGAATACCTAAAAAATGCATTCAACGGGTGAAATTCACCCAGTACACTGTTACACCCGGTAAGCATTTTCTGGGTTTTCTCCACCCGGTATGCATTTTCTGGGTTTTCTTTCTGGTATCAAACACTTTTCCAAGAAAATCAGTTTTTTTTCGCTTCCTCCCCACCATATTCTAAGTAAGCCTTTTTTCTCCTGTCAGCATTGGCTAACAGACAAATCACAAGAAAACACGTGGCATAAATCCCGTGAACCCTCCAATTAGTTCTGGGCGGTTGACGCAGCACAACTCTGTGAAACACCGTCACGTAACAATGCAGTCCAACAGCAAAGCCCACAAACGTCTGGCCCAGGCCCAACATCTTCGAGCCCAGCCCAGAATCAGTTGCAAAAACCAACACCAAGTACATCAACAGCAGCAGAAGGTACAACACATATCCCAGAGTCTGCAACACTTGTAACCAAACGTAGGTGGACTGCGACGTAGCGTAGAAAAACCTCAGGGGCTCGAGACCGGTCACCAGGGAAGACAAACAGAGGATAGAGAAGTATATGGAGAGGTAGAGGTGGATGAAAATGAGGAGTTTTTGGATAGAGAAATAGGCTTTGATTCTGGTGAAGATGAGAGAGACTAGAATTAAAGGGACTATAATGAAAACAAAAGAAATTGCAGAGGCAATTGTAGGGGCATAATTTGTACCCACGAATGGTTTGAACCCTTTTGCGATTTGCTTATGGCTTTTGGTAAGGTAAATTTTTGAAGTGGTTGAAATCTTCTCCAAATCTGGAAAGAGTGTTTCTTGTAACTTGGAAGGCAGGTCTCTGAAATCTGCAACCAAATCATCTTCATCTTCTTGGTCAGCCCAATTGGGTTTGGTTTGGGTCTTGTTTGGTTTTGTTTTTTTCTCTGTTTCTGGGTTTTTGGATTCGATCTCATCGAGAGCCTTGTCCAATTGGGTTTTGGACTGTTTTGTGGACGTGGGTTTTGTTGTTTTGTTCTTGGTTGAGCTTGGTTTGAGTAGATCCAAGGTTTTCTTGGCTAGATTTGAATTGGGTTTGGTTGAATTTGAGGCTTTTGAGGTGGAATTAAGCTTTTTGAGCTTAGAAATGGTTTCTTTGGCTGAATCCATACTGGGTTTTTGAAGCTTGGTCTTGTTTTTGGTAGATGCTGAGGTGAGGCTCATAAGCTTTGTTTGGTTTTTCGCCAAACCGGCCAAACTGGTCTGGTTTATGGCTGAGTTTGTGGTGGTTTTGATCAATTTGGTCTGGTTTTTGGTGGTGGGTTTGATGGGTTTGGATTGGTTTTTGGTGGCGGTGGTGAGCTTTTTCTTGATTGGTTGATCTTCATTCTGTACCTCAAATAACATTCTTCTTCTACCGATGGACTCATTGGTCAGAGACTGGGCTTCAGTGTAGTAGGCAAAAACTAGCACAAAAGTGAAGAAACACAGAGCAGCATAAAGGAGTACCTTTCTGAAACTCAAGTACTGCAGTGGAGCCATATTTAGTGAAATCTCTGTAGACCTATTGGAGCTTCTAAGAGTCAGAGACACAGTTGGTTGTGAATTTTATGGAGGAGAGAGAGAGAGATAGAGAGAGAGAGAGAGAGGCATTAAAGTTGGATAGGTAGGTGTGTATGTGAAAGCTATGGGAAGACTTTAATGGGAAGAAGAGATGAGGTGAGTAAACGAACATCTAATCAAAAAAAAAAAGTAAACGAACATCATCAGTCACGGAATGGGGGGGCCTGCTGTGCACCAGAATATTAAGACCCGTCTTGATCCGACATCCGGCCGTCAGAAAAAATGAACGAATTTCCCGGATTTAATCCGAGCTTCAATTAAATCCGGTGTGTCGTTCTTGATCAAATCCGGATCCGCAACGTGCATTTTCGCAATGGACGGTCGGATGGCCGCATGGCACGGTGCCATGCGGCTGTGCACAGCAGGGCCCCCGCCTCCCGTCACTCACATGGTGCCACTGCAGTGGACAAACCTTACGCGTTTTAATGTCTCCCTTTCTTTCATGAGTCATGTGAAAATATCTCTATTTTAGAGATTGAATGTAAAATGTTAGGAAATGGCTACAATACACACCCCTTATTTGGGTGTACCATATGCACCTATTGTATGGTCCAGATTGTGCCACCTCATCGACAATTGTAACATTCTTTAGTTTTTCGTAACTTTTTAGCAATATGATTCGTAACATTTTCTATGATTCGTAACATTTTGGTGTGTCTCGTAACTTTTACAAAAAAAATTCGTAACCTTTACAAAAGAATTCGTAACTTTTCCAAAAAAATTCGTAACTTTTCGCAAAAAATCGTAACTTTTACAGGGGTGTCTATAATACACACCCAAATAAGGGGTGTGTATTGTAGCCTTTATTAATGAGATTTTGTAATTTTTTCTTTTAACTTTTTGTATTTTATGTAAGAACCCATCGTTTTTGTAGAGGATTTTGTCTCTAAATCTCTAAAAAAGACGATGTGTCGCCCAAAAAAAAATACAAAAAGTTGAAGAAAAGAGGGGATAAATTACAGAAGCTCCTCTCAATATGTCACATTCGGTTTCTAAAATAGAGATATAGAAATGCATTGAAGATGCTCGAAAACATTTTCATTGGCACTTGTTAAGTACTAATAAACCAAAAATCTGCTCATGTTTAACGTTGGTGGTAAGGGTTAATTCCGTTGTTGGCATTTGTTTGGAACTTATGGAAAAGAAAATAAAACAAGGGAAAGTTAAATTTTTTTCTCTGACATTGTTTGATTATGAGAGAAAGAGGAGAAAAAACAATAATTCTAGTACTGTAAATAGTGCGATTTTTCTCTTATTTTCATCCTATTTTCTTTTCTTCTCTTTTTTCTCACTTTCTATTAAATTCCACTTAAGAAATTTGTTTTCTTAGGCCTTACGCCTCAAAATTTACAAGGCCCTGTGCTAGTGATCGGTCGGATTGGTCTTACATGTACTAGTAAACTGATGATCTCGATACAATGACCTAGTTTTTTTATTTAAAAATATAAAATGCACAGTTGGTCTCAAAGTTTTACAGAATCTGAAATTACCATCCCTATAGCTCCTCTATCTCTCTCTCTCTCTGAGTTGAATCTTATGCCGTCATTATTATTTTCATGGTGTCCACTGTAATCTTCAATTTGTGCCTAATGGGTACACAATATAAGTGACCCTTGCTACCAATTATTTAGGGGTGTTTTCAGTCTTGTTGCAGCAACTGAAGCTGATAATTAATCAGACTTTAGAGTTTCCTAAATTTTCAACTTTTTTCTAGGGGTGTTCAAGAAAACCAACCTAAACACTTAATCAATCCGATTCGTCTTATTTGGCTTGGTTCTGCGGTTCATTGTTCTCATTATTATTCTAAAAAAATAAGAACCATTGATTTTAATTTGATTACTAGTTATCAATATAAAAACATGGTTAGAACAGAACCGAACGATTTAGTATTAATAAATATGTAAATACATATAATTGTGTGTTTTGATTTGGTAAGTTAATTTTTTCTTGAGAAGTTAATCAATTTTGAGGAGAACCTGAACAAATAAGAATTGTTAGAGTGTTGAGTACTCACGAATTCAATGCCCAATTACATTCTTTTCCTACTCCAGTACTTTCCCAACTAGCAGAAAACCTGTGCTATGCACAGGTGATGAAACATTCGTCATGATTCATAGAACTACAAAAAACCGTGCTGCTTCTAGAGCTAAATTAGTATTTATCTCTACCAAAATTAAAAAGAATCAAAGTGCCTACTATAAAAATTTTACTCAAATACATGCAATATGTGCTATTGGATGTTTAAACTAAAGTGCATTTTACGGAAATATTGAAGCTTAATTTGAAAACCCTAAACTTCATAAATTAATATTTATCCGTGCTATGCACAGCAGCACAGGCTATATCTAGTACACGGTTAAATTTTTGTACACAATAATTCGATACCAATTCAACTATAAAACCGGTTAAATCACCCACGTTATGCACAGAAAGAAAACTATAATTAGATTAGATCTCTTTATGTACCCGCTTTTAATCCATGACACATCCAAATTTCAGTATGCATCTCTTTAAGCACCCGCGTAATCCTTGACACATCCACATTTTAAACTGCACAACCACCATCATCAGTATTTTGTTGACATAAATATTATTTTTTCATGTAAGAGAAAACGAAGCATTTTAGGTTGTAAAGTATTGTTCTGTCCTTAAGCACAATAGAACAATATCCATCATTCATCACATTAAAACCTACAAAAAGAAATAAAATGAGGTTGCATGAAATCGCACAACTTCGCAATCATAAAATGAAAAGATCATATAACTCACTATTCTTCTCATTGAGAGTTAGATTGATATGAATTACTTGCTTATCACATTAAAATCTACAAAAAAGAAAAGAAAGAGTATGACATAAACTCTAGATCATATAACTACGCAATGAAGAAAATAAGAGATCATAAGTAATTAATCTACACTTTCTAAGACTTGAATTGATAGCATTAAAAATGGGGGAACCGGGGGAGTGTTGTGCAGCCCCGTGCTGCGCAGCGTGCTGTGCGGCCCATTTCGGCGCCGTTCCGGCACTGTTTCGACGATCGGAGACATCTACCGTGTAGAGCTCGTCGAGTACTACAAATGTATCAAAACTCAAGTCGATCGGATATCGTTAAGTGCCTCATCGGAACACAAATAAGTTGTAAAAAATTGGAACACTCATGTCTTGAAACATTAAATGAAAACCATTGAAACCATTTTTTTCAACATATTTGTGTTCCGATGAGGCACTTAACAATATCAGATTGAGTTGATTTTTGGTACACTTATAGTACTCGACGAGCTCTACGCGGTGGACGACTCCGATCGTCGGAACGGTACCGGCGCGGCGCCGAAAAGGGCCCGCACAGCACGCTGCGCAGCACGGGGCTGCGCAGCACCCCCCTGTTTCCTAAAAATGGAGGGAGCTAGAGAGTGTATTGGGAGGATGAAATTGAACGCTTTTCTAATCTTGGAATATATAATTGCTTCACATTTCCTTTTTGTAATCCATAAAGCGATTGGAGTACTAAAATTATGGTACGTAATTGGAGTGACTAATTAAAGGATTGGCTACTGAATTTCCTTTAATACTCACTCTTTTCTTTTAAGGTTATACGCAATTTGAAAATTCTATATAAGTAATTAGACTTCAATAAGCAACTCAATCTTTTATTATTGATTTTGAATTATTAGCTAATTCAAAAATCGGTGTCACATCTCCTCACGAAAAGTGTTTTTGCAAAATATATAGTATCGACAGATTTTTTCGCTATTGAATTCTCAAGATTAGTTGCTTTATGTAACAAAATCATTGGTTTTTTTTTATTTTTTTATTTTGTCAGTGTTCATTTCTAAATTAATGTACCAATTTTGAAATTTCTTTATTTACGCAATATATATAGTTTTTGATTTAGCCAGTTAAAGAGATGAAAAAATGTGAGGATGTGAGTGTGTTCCTTTCCAGTTTCCAATGTTTTAAAGTAGAAGTCTCCAATTTTAAATGGGGAAGTGCTATTCTTTCCATTTTTTAGAAAATCGGTGTTTACTTTAGCATGCCCTATGAGGAAACTGGAATATCACTATATTTGGTGGAGTCTGGGGGGTGCTGTGCACCCCAATGTACAGCACCGTGCTGTGCAGCATCATGGAACGCTTGCGCCGATATTTTTCCGACGATCGGAGACGTTCACCGCGTAGAGCTCATCGAGTATCTTTAAGTGCCTCATCGGAACACAACTTGATCGAATATCTTTAAGTGCCTCATCGGAACACAAATAACTTTAAAAAGTGGTTTTGATTCTGTGTTTGTGTCCATATGTGTTTCATTTTTTTCATTTTACTTATGTTCCGATGAGGTACTTAAAGATATCCGATCAAGTTGATTTTTGGTACACTTGTAGTACTCGATGAACTCTACACGGTGAACTTTTCCGATCATCGGAACGAGGCCGGCGCATCCGCGCCATGGCTGCACAGCACGGTGTTGTGCTTCCCACGCACCGCACCCCCCAAGGTCCATATTTGGTATTGTTCGAAGCATTATATCCCAAGGATTGTCCTGACAACTTTTCGAATTTAAACTATCTAATTTTATATAAGGTGATTAAGGCAATGATCAATACTTTACTTCTTACCGTTTCATAAATTTCATTGTAAATGGGAAATACTTATACAAATAAAAATGCGGATATAAGATTGGTTTTGAAATACAATTATTCATATGATTGTTTAATGAGATCTTCATAAATTTCATTGTAAATGGGAAATGGGAAATACTAAAAACGATGCAGGGTTGTTTGTCTGCTTGGCTAGTCAAGCACAAGCTAATTCATAGATCTTTTGGACTTTGATTAGCAAGGAATAGAAACTTTACAAATAAAGTCAGAGGATTGGCAGTCTATTGCTGTCATTTTATATGTATATGGTTACAATATCTACGTTTCCACTGTGCCTATGATGTAGTACCTGGCAGTCTATTGCTGTCATTTTATATTTTTATATCGGTCCGGTCTCGTAGTTTGGTTTTGAACTTTCAGAATGGTTTGGTTCCTAATTTACTAGAGAACCGTACCTGGCGGCGGAGCCAGGAATCGAAGTTCGGAGGGAGCCAAATTATGACATAATTTGGTTTCGATGATTTTTTCATGACTAAATCCATTCAATCAGTTTTTTATGGGACAATTTCGATAAATTGAAAAATTAATCTCGAATATTGTTATTATCATATCATTCAACGAACGCACATTGGTGGAGGGAGCCTAGGTCTAGTGTGGGCCCGGACTCAATTTTTATTTATTTATTTATTTTGAATTTGCCTTTATAAATTATCTTATGTGAAATATTCTCTTTTGAATCTCTCTCATATATTGTAGATAGCATTTAATTCTCATCTAATTAATTCAAAATTATGACAATTCCAATACAATGGTGAAATGAGATGTCTAATGCAAAAAATAGCCACCACTTACGGTTTGAATGCATAATGTCCAAAATTCAAAAAGTGGCTAAACCATGGCCCATAAGCATTATACAATTTTTAAGGTTGTCTTGCTTATTTCTCGATCCGTAAATAGAACCCACAATGTAATTCGAATTGGAGAATTTGGAATAAAAGATATCCTTTCTCATTGGAGCGTATTGCTAAAAGGAAATTTTAACTAGACATCTTGTACCAATATTACCATTATGATTCCATCCTATAAGATCCGCTAAGACAATTCAAACAATTATTATGTATTGATAATTTATGTATGTAACTTTCTTAATTATTATGTTAGCCTTTTGTATTATTTTTAGTGCAAAAGTTCTTTTACTAGTTGAACTGTGTGTCAAAGGTACCCCACAGAGAACACAATATCATTATCGCATGATATAATTCATCACAATTTAGTATTCTCGAAATGAAAATTGTTCTTACATTTTAATTATTGTCGAAATTTATAATTGCTTTAAGAATATCTACAATAATAATAATAATAATGCAAAATACAATTCAAAATAAGATTTTTTTCCCCATTGGATCCCTCTAGTTATGTACTCCCTCCTTCCCTTTTTTATTGTCGACTATTCCATTTTGTGTTGTCCCTTAACAAGTATTTATTTTGGAAAGTAATGGGTAAAAGTTTGTACAGGTAAAAGTTGATGTGAAAAGTGCAATGATGATATCTCTTCATTACTAATAAGTTAGATTTACGAAGCAACACACTTAAAAAGATACCGAGGGAGTATTTTCTTTCCTTTTGAAATTGCACGCAGTAGAAGAGGAAATTTTGGAACAGAAATTCTAATGGTACAAACTATAAAATAAAAGTTACAGAGGCCGAAGTGAAATCTCAAATTGGCTTGATAAGACCAATAAATTAATGTAGCCCTAAAAACCCTTCTAGATCTTCACAAGTGGCTTGAGAAGACTCTACCAGTCACCTTTCAACCAGCTCCACAAAGAGAGCTTTGATTACAGACCGTGGATTTAGTTGACTGTTGACAATTTACAATTTATTGGAAGGTCAAAGATAAAGAGAATAAACTTGACTCCCCATATACGATATGCAGACATGCCTAAAAAAGGAGACTTGGGGCTCATAAATATTGACTAATTGGTAAGAGTATTACCTTCTTTTCAACAGTCAGGAATGTCCGAGTCGGTTTACTTGTACCTCTTACCTATGTCTCAATTTTTCCGTTCGGTCAAATTCAGGTCATTCACGCTAGGACTAAGACATTCATACGTGAAAAATTAAAATGTTAACCTGATTCCAAAAATTAAACTCTAATTAATTTCATGTGATAAAACTCACTAACCACCCAAACTAACCTTTACGTCGCTTACAGGTCATCATGTTGGCACCTACTGCACTGAAATCTATTGAATTGAATAATGTCCACTTTTGACTCTACAGTTGACGCATCTTAACTAGATGACCAGTATCCAGTTCATAGATTTTTGGTAAACAATCCGTACATAGTTATAGGATCCTGCTACGGGTACAACGAATTTTGTACAGAAAATGTACAAATCGCTTTCGGGGACCCACTTTTGGGTCCCACACGAGTGATCCGAACCGTTCATTATTTTTAAAACATTTTTCCGAAGGGCTCCACAAAATTTCAACTCAATCGGACGGTTAGAAGTGCTTGAACCAAAATCACGCCGTTTCGTTTTAAAAATAATGATCGGTTCGGATCACTCGTGTGGGACCCAAAAGTGGGTCCCCGAGAGCGATTTGTACATTTTCTGTACAAAATTCGTTGTACCCGTAGGATTACCCATAGTTATATGCTTTTAAAATTGACTAGGATCTGGCAAATCTTGCTTCTGTGAGTTAACCATTAGCTGAGTTAATTGACTTTAATAAGGGGGTGTTTGACTGCCTATGATTTATAGGGGTGCACGCGGTCTAGATTTGTGCGCCTTTTAGAAATTATTAAATAACCAGATCAGTTGAGAACCCAAACTTAACCTATATATATATATATGTAAAACCTAACCAAAACCGAATGGCAAGATTGGACCAGTTTTGGTTCGATTTCGATTTTATTTCCAACCACTATGGTAATTAGTATGGAACCGGGGTGGGTGTGGTGCACTTAGGTGCCGTGTACCGTGCCGTTCACTACGGGCCGTCCGATGCCTGGATGGACGACCCAGATTTGATCACACTGCGTGCGCCAATGAACTAATAGGATGCAATTCAGACGACCCATATTTGATCACGCTGCGCATGCCAGTGAACGGATAGGATGCAATTCGGACGGTTGCGCCAATGAACGGATAGAATGCAAAGGGGCGGAGGACAAATCTGGGCCGTCCATCTGGGCATCGGACGGCCCGTTGTGCACCACACGGTGCACGACACCTAAGTGAAATAGTAAAAAAAAAAAAGAAAAAAGAAAAAGATTGAGTGTGGATACTATGGACCTGTTCGGTCGACTCATTTTTGCAGTTTCAGATTTTCATTTTTTAGTTTTGGATGTTTGGCTGTCCAATCCCAAAACACATTAAGCCAACACTCATTCTCACAATTCGATAAGCCAAAAATAGGCAGAGGGGAGCTTTTTGACTTCTCACTTTTCATTTTTTTCATTTTGATAAACAAAAAGACGTACAAAATGTAGGGGAAAATCGGTCGGTTCGGTTCGGTTTTCGGGGTGTTAAAAGGTTCGGGGTGAACTACTATGGACCGATTGTTTCGGGTGGTTCGGTTTTTCATTTTTGGTTTTCGGTTTTTTCATTTTAAAATTGAGATGGACGGCTTGATTTGTTGTTTTTTAAGGGTCAATTTCCCAAAACACATTGGGGTGGTTTTCGGTTCAAATAGGGGTGGTTTCGGGGTAATTCTCCAAATCATGATTTTAGGGTAAGCCAACAAAAATTCGGAAAACCAAACCGAACCGAGATGCATTTGACTTTTTTCGGTTCATTTTGGTTTTTTCAGTTTGATAAAAAAAGCCGAAAAATTTCATTTTTTTCTATTCGGGTCCCAAAAGCTTTTTTTTTTCACCCTAAAAAATGTATTATGCATGTATCTCCCAAACACTACTCTTGTTGCAAAATGTATTTTGCACATTTCTCTTAAACATTCTACTAGACAAAATACATTTTAGCCATAATTCAAAAAGCCAAAAAGCTAAAAGTTAAAAGCTGAAAAATAGCCTCTCAAACACCCTCTGTGAGAAGTATTCCAAATGTGCATCCAATAAGCATGGTAATTAACTACTCCTATAAAATTTCCAATAAGCATGGGTTCCCTAAAAATAGCTCCTGAGTTGACTCTAAGGTTTACACGTAAGTCTAACCAGGGGTCCATTTTTCACTCCTAGAGCTTGCTAAATTTAGAGAGCATATGTGCACTCAATGAGCTAGCAAAAACATTCTCTATTTTGTGAAAAAAAAAAAAATCTGTATTGTCTTCATCTTTTGTCCAATTAGTATTTCTTACCTTCGGTTTCACTTCACTATTTTTTGACTTTTTGTGAGCTTATGAATCTATATTTTGAGAAAATTGATGAGTAGAAAATTGGCCCTTGCCATTTTTCCAGCCAATTTTTGCCACAAAAATGGCCACGGCCGGGGAAATGGCAGGCCATTGGGGAGCTGAAAAAATGGCATGGAAGCCAAAATGGGTATGACACCCCATTGAAGATACTTTAACAAAAGCAAAAAATTATTTTTGAATAAAGACTAAAAAAAATAATCTCATAGTAATAAAGTTAGGCCAAATCACTCCTTATTCTCTATCCATATATAGTACCCTACCACCGATCCCTAACGCCCTGATTGTCTGGGGGTTAAGGAGAGGGTATAAGTTATACCCCCTATTTTTATCCCGGTCCCACCGATATATCCATGGTTAGGGAACCAAAATACAACCCGGATAAAATTATACCCTACCCAAATAATACCCCTCCCCCGCGTTATAAAATTATACTGCTTTATACCCTCTGTCTATTTACGCAATTAACCCTCCTTATACCCCCTCGTCTTTTTTACTGGGAAACCCTACCACTTTCGACTGCTGTGTTTACTCTCTCTCTGGTGTGGCGATTTGTGGCGATTCATCTTCTCGACCGACGAACGCCGGCGACGTGCGATCGTTGCTGTCCACCGACGGCTCAGGTAACTGCTCCTACTACGTTCGCATTTCTGTGGCCTCTCTCTCTCTCTCTCTCTCTCTCTCTCTATTATCGATTAGTCTGTGGTTGGATCTCGTGATCTTCGATTTCGTTGTTTTGAGGAAGTGACTGTTGGGAGTAAGTTCGGCTGTGTTGGATCTTGTGATTTTCGATTTCGTTGTTTTGAGGAAGTGACTGTTGAATAATCAGTTCGTCCGTGTTGGATCTTGTTATCTTCGATTCCGTTTGTGTTTGTCGTTGAATAATCAGTGCATTGTTTGTGTTCGTACCAATGATGCATACCCTGAGCCCATACACTGTGGTAATAATTAGTGTGTTGTTTGTGTTTGTGGCAATAATCACTGTCATTGACTCCGTGCTAATTTCATTTACATTATCTCTGCAAGTACTTGATATGGCTTGTTGTTAGTAGGGATGCGGATAAAAAACAGCTACTATGTTGTATTTGCTGGATGGACACCGGGAATATATGAAAGTTGGCCAGCATGTAGCGAACAAGTGAATAACTTTTCTGGAGCTTTATTTGAGAAACATACAACATGGGAGGAGGCGAACTCCGCTTTGCAAGCACATTATGAACGCCGTGGTGGGGTAAATGCTGGGGAAAGAAATGTACAAGATTACCCGCCGTTGCTTATCCCAATGGAAGCCGCCGTTCATGACGAGGGAAATGTTCGATCGAACCCAACGTTTTGGCAAAAAATGAAATGGTTCTTATTCGGTGCAATTGTAGCAACAGTCATCCAGTTTGTGATAATTAAATTACTTAATAGTTTGTAAAATGTTCATTTGGGCATTTGATACTTTGGAATATGGCAATATGCTACTATCTTGATTTTGTAATGAATGCCAAGTGGTGGTTACATTTTTGTTGTTGACAACAAATTTTCAATGTTGAATGACAAAAATATGGGCGTATCCCATCGTCAAAGTTGAATGGGGAGTATGTTGGTCACAATCTAATTTTAAACTTCACATGCAAAGTATGATTGTGCCTACCCAATATTCAATTTAGAATGGGTGCTAAGTACATTTCAACTAAATTGACTAATTTTTTTTTGAAAAGCTAAATTGACTAATTGTCCACCACATTGCAAGTAAATTGACTAATAGATGAGGTTTGGATTATAAAAAAAAATATCAATGACAAATAAGTGGAAATACCAACAAAATAATTTGTAAGTTCTATTCCTCACAAAAAAAATTTAAAAAAAAAATCACTAAGTTTTATTCCGTACAAAAAAAAATATTCAGAATTTTTTAATTACAAAATTTAATTATAATACCTTAAAATTTTTAACATTTATAAATTATTTAATTCGTCTTTTATTTATATAATTAAATTAATGTTTAATCTACAAATAACCATGAATAAGGGTAATTAGGTCATTTGACTGGTTTTTATAATATCCACCCAACCTTATACCCCCATATAAACATCAAAACAAACCAAGTACTATTTTATCCATCTTTCATCAAAACCACATACTATTATTTAGTCCCCATTTCATAAATGTCACATCATTGTGGGTCCCCCCTTACTAAATAATACCCCTTACTATCTTATACCCCCTTACTATTTAATCCCACCAAAACCTATCCCGCATCGAATCAGGACCTAATGGGAAGTGGTTTTGACTACCCATCATCGTATTAGATGCAAATGAGTTTTTTTTTCCGCTATTTGTTATTATTATTTTGTTACTTACTTTCTGGCTTTTTCAATAGTAAAAATACTACAAGTGAAAAAAGAAGAAAATCAATCTTTTACAAACTCATAATTACATTTTTTTTTTGACACGGAAATGAGAAGATTATATTAATGAACGCCCAACGGCACTTACAAAAGCGGAATTCATTACAAAGATCTTGGACAAAGCCAAACTAATCATCTTAATAGAGAACAAGAAACGCAAGGCAATCGATGTGTTTCACCCTAACCCAGACAAAACCTGACGCAAGCAGCGGCACTTACAAGATTCATACCTAGAATCAGCATCTCTAAAGAGACTTAGTGCTAGTTAAAGATAAAAGACAAAGAATACCCAGACGATCGGATGGACTCCAACCAAACATGCTCGCACCAATGAACTCCCAAAACTACAGATCTTCAAAGCCGCCACGAGTTGCCCTGCCAGCGATATCATGTAGGGTACGAACACTGTTGGCACAAATACCATTGTAAAGCAACCACGTCTGAAAGTACCCGATCCGTAGACAAAAATTCGTCTGAAGACGAAACTAACAACTCTCACAAAGCGAGAGACATAACCCTCTTAGATCAGACGACAAGTCGTTGATCTGGAGAGACAAAAGAAAAAGAAAGAAAGAAAGAAGAAAATAAATAGTACCATGGCCCTCCCCTCCCACCACCATGGGTATTGAAACCCTAGGGGGGAGGGGAAGGAGGAAGAGTAATATTAGTGGTGGCTAGGGTTTTCGGAGAAAAGAGAGAGAGAGAGAGAGAGAGAGAGAGAGAGAGAGAGAGAGAGAGAGAGAGAGAGAGAGAGAGAGAGAGAGAGAGAGAGAGAGAGAGAGAGAACTCATAATTACATTGATAATAAAAAAATTCCTTAGTTGTATCTTAGTTCTTTTTTTTTTTTTGGTATTTTAGTTATCTATAATAAAGACGTTGATCTATTATATTATTGCAGGATGACTTTTGGTGAGGAGAGCTTCCTAAGCTTGCCATGGGTCCCCCAAATTTTTTCACTTTTTTAGTAAAATCCTAAATAGTAATTGAGATTCAAAGGTCATTTTCAAAATTCAAAAACAATATCAATTATTGCTCTAATAATTCTTTACTGAATTCCTAAAAGAAATCATCCCAAATTTTAAAAAGTACGTATATCATCAAAATGATTTCCTTTGGCTATGGATATCAACAAAACGGTTTCCTTTAGTCACTGCCATGGTTTCCTTTAGCTGCGTTCTCAATAGGGGAACAAATTTTAGAAAGAAAATCTTAAGACTTGAACCATTACAATTTTAAATGATTCTCTAAAGTAAACTGTAACAAAGATCAATTTTCAAACTTTTGAACACTTTTAAATGAACAATTTCAGAAAGGAAATCTGAAGACCTGAACTTATATATCCCTGGATTTGTGAGATTTTCCAAATCTCAAAAGAATAATTTTCTTAGTTTGTAATCGAAAGTTTTTACAAATTTTGGAAACAATACCAAACCTTTCGGTAACCATTTGGGGAATCAATTATAGTATTGAAGAAAATTATGTATAACAAAAATTTTAGGGAAATTTATCAAAATGGTCCCTCTAGTTTAACTCCAATCTCGATTTTGTCCCCCACCTTTCAATTTCACTTTAACGACCCCTGTAGTTTCAATTTTGGTCGAATTGAGTCCAAAAGTTAACTTCCGTTAGTAAAGTTAACGGAAATCCCAATTTGGGGGTTTTTTGAGGGGTAGAACAGACATTTTGCCCTCCCTCTTGCCCAATAACAAACCCTAACTCCTTCTACCCCTTTTTTACCCTCTGCAAATCTCAAAAAAAAAAAAATTCACCAAAATTATAAAATTGAGAGGTAAAAAAAATTCACCAAAATGTGTGTTGTATTCATGTCATCATCCATACACTAGGCATATTTTCTCATTCTCAGCCTACCTAAGAAGAGATATAGACACTGCAACCCCAGATTGAGTCGTTAGGGTAAATTTTGGTGAATATTTTTTGAATTTTGGTGAATTTTTTGCCTCAATTTTCTAATTATTATTATTATTATTATTATTATTATTATTTTTGCCTCATTCTTAGCCTACCGAAATTTTTTACTCCGCGATTTGCGAAATAAGTTGATTTTTGCAGAAAATTCTGTCTATAATCACGTGGTTAAGAATTAGAGAAGAGTGATAATGTAACACCCCGACTTTTAATAACAAATAAAACAATAAAAAGAATTAGAAAATAGAGTTAATTTTGGGAGATCCGCTAAACAGTTAGGATTAAGAAATATATTTTTGTGTGACTTAAAACCCATAAAATAAAATAGCGTATTCTTGGACATGTGAAATAAAATAGTATTATCGATACATCCGGACGATTTCCCTGAAATCTGGGGGATGTTAAAGATACCGGTCGGAATGGTGTTATAAGGACGAAATGGATAGGGGCACGACCAGGTGTCCAACTGAATTGATCAATTCAACATGTGTTGATGTGTTGAGGGTCGCTCCCTCATAGCTGGCATAATTGTCGGATGGTATATCGTATTATTCATGGAATGCTATTTTATGTAAAAGCTTATTTATGCTTTTGAAAAATTGATGTTATGGTTTCTGTTTTGTTGGAAAAAAAATTCAAATTCCATGGTAAACCATGTAACTCTGATAATTCATAATCTCACACAAGCGATAGCTTACGTTGTTGCAATTTCTCTCTTTTCAGGAAATCAGGTGTAGAAGAACGGGCCAAGTACCAGTAATAATCTACATATTGTTTGTAAAATAAATAAGAAGGAAAAAAAATGTCATTTATGTAGTGAATAAGGAACTCCAGCGAGTTGTACTTGTAAAATATTGTTTCCGCAATATTAAGATGTTTCTTTGGAAAAAAAATTAAAGAAATGTCAATAGAGGACTTTGGTGAGAAGAGCTCACTGGCCGGTTACGATATCCAAATCTATTAAATTTAGGTCGTGACAGATACACAATCATATGGGACAGAGATCATCTTCAGGGGAAGATCAGAGGTAGTACGGTAGCAGCTTCGATTCCTCATCTGTCCCTTGCTTTTGTTCGTTTATAAAAATCTATGAATATGTTCATGAATATCAATAGTTCTACTATTCATAAATTTTGAATGTTGAAAAATCACGTGCAATGTATCAATATCATGATCACACATACATATTCGTTCTACCCCCTCAAAAACCACTATATCATGAACAATGTACTCCTGTGGTGACATTCGTGTTTAAAGTAGACTAGTCAAAAGAATGTTTGCACCTTTTCCAAGGTAATAAATGCAACTGTCCTCATTCTACATCATGAACTAATAGTTGCCTAATATGTCATGAATTTAATTATTTTTTAATCTTATATATGTAGGAATGTCGAGGAATGACACATGATTAATAGGGTGTTCGTGGCTAATCTTTTATTTGTTACATTAAGGCATCCAGGAACTCATAATGACAATTTTATTTGCTTGAATTATTTTTTCTAGATGTTTGTTTATGAATGTTCACACTTTAAATAAAGACGAATTTGTTTGATAAAATTTTATATTAATCGTGTGCAACAATCGCACGATCAAATCGTTTTATATTTTCATGAGAAGGAACTTGGATGCAACGTGAGAAGGAACTTAGTTGCGTCAACTTATCCCGTGCATTTATGTGCACAACATTTTAATTCATGTCTCCGTGCATAGAACGGGTTCATGCTAGTCTCATATGTTATTGCAAAATGACTTTTGGTGAGGAGGAACGTGGATGCGACAAGTGTCCCCTATTCTTTACACCTTCAATTTTATTTAATAAAATCTAACAAAAATTCGTAATGGTATGTTTTCCATGGAATTGTTGCATTCTCTAATACCAATACAACCATAAGAAGGAAAGTTTTAGCATATTTTCATTCCAGTCTTGCATACCAGCATAACAAAAGAAAACAAATATTTTAAATGTCTGATTTATATGGAATCAATGGAGCAATATAAAATCTAATTGAGTTTACTTCTATTGCTACGGAATGATTTGTTTACAAAATCAACAAGGAAGGATTTTTTTTCATATTCTCTTGCATACATAAACCCTAAAAGTTTTTATATAGAATTTATTATCACACCAACTCTCTGTATGTTGGGAACAAGGAAATATGTAGCTCACGTTTCTTGCTCCGTATGAAGGTTAAACTTATATCTTGATAGTTTAATGTTTTTATTACTTCATTTTTGTTACTTTACGTAAGTTCAATAATTTTTCTTAAAATAACTCAGTTGCCGATTAAATAAATGGTGATCTGTGTAGCTCCATTGCCGCTCTGAACAATACCATCTCCAAGTAACTACTATATGGATTATGGACGGAAACTTTTTCTTCTTTTTTTCTACTAGATGTTCCATTGCCGTTGTAACTTGATTATACATAGTATTCATCATCTGTTGAAAAGTTTTCTATTTCTAGAATTCTTATATTTATTGATTGTGTCGAGTTCATGACATGTCATCATTAATCTAATTTTTCTTTTCAGTATTCTGTTTTTATTCTTTTATTCTTTTTCGTTCTATTGGAGGTGATGCAATCCTCTTAAATAAAGGAATGAGATCAAATTCGGGTGAACCCAACAATGTGAGTTAATTTGATTGGTTATTGTGAATATATAGTTCCATTTTTCTTAAATTCATTTACTAAACTTGGTTAGAGGCATGGGTCCCAAAGCTTTGGTTAATGAACAAAATTTTGAGAGAAGTCAGGTTTATTTGTGGGAGTATCAAATAGTAAGGATTATGTTTCCGTCGTGCTTTTAGGTAGAGACAAGTACTTAGACTTCACAACGACTTACAAAATAACTCATAAGAACCAATAAAAATGCCCAATAGGAATTCACCTTACAGATGGTATATATATATTTTTCAACTAAATGCACAATTTCATTTGTCAAATTTAAGCCCTGAAATGGAATGTCAGATAACTCATCTATTAGCCAGACATTATGCATGACACCTATATGAAACATTTGAATATATTGCAAGAACGAAATATATCCTTGAAATTTTTCTATCATTTTTTTTCCCGTCAATTCCCGTGCAAAGCACGAGTTCATGCTAGTTTTACGTATAGCATGATAATTTTATTAGGAATAAAAAATTACGAATCTACATACTCATATTTGGAATGGGTTTGAGGCGGGTATTTGAGCGAGATTACTTAAATTGTTTTGTCAAGATGGGGTCCGTATGATGGGTACGACTTTCGAGCTATCATGTCCGAATGTGATGGCGGAGGAGAGAGGAGTACTGCATTAACAATGGGCACCACTGTACCGTATGTAATCCTAATGTAATGCCCGAGGGCTTAGGATCCTCTGTTCCCTTTTGTTGTTCCCATCCTCTGCTCCCATTCTCTAAGACTTCCACGTGTGTTACAAAAGATCCAGACTCCAATTCCCATTCTCTAAGACTGCCTCGTGTTGCGATTTTGATTCAAAGGAATTTTAAGAGAGTAGAAACGGTGGCGTAAGATGGAGATGACAGAGAATTACGTAGGGGCGGGAATTGGAGTATGGTTATCGATGTCGGCCAATGGCGGAACTAGGTTTTGGAGGTGGGGGTGGCGCACAAAAAAAAATCAATATATCTTATGTCAAAAAGAAGAATGCACGTCTTACAAGTACCAAAAAAACCACTTGTCTCCATAGGTTAATCAAACACAGTGCAAAGTTCTGTCAAAATAAAACTTAACATGCTTTTAAATATCCAAAATCGTGTAAAGATTGTTTCTAAACCTAATTTCAGACTAGAAACTTTTGTAAAAAGTCTCGAAAGCTAAAATATATCTAAGTTAAACAATTTGCTCATCATTTTATATCATTTTTGTAAAAAGAAGCGAGAAAATTAAAATTCAAAAAAAAAAAAATTACTAGGGGAATTATTATTACCATTATAATTGATAACTTTTTCAAACCTCAAGAGCCACTTAATTGATAACTTTTTAAATTTGTAGTGTAAACAGAAGATGACAGGAGTTGACCATACAACCACCGTCATAGAAGCAGTGTCCTTTACCACCAGACCACACGCTGATTATAATACCAACTCCCGACGCAAATAAAATATATACAAAACTTATTTCTCCAAATTATTTTTTTAACAAACCAGGAGTGACACGTGCCACGTGCCACATCTCCCTCTTGTGTTCCGCCCCTAATCTCGGCGGCGATGGAGGGATTCTGGCAAGAGTGTGGGGAGGTAAAGAGGTAAAGACGGTAGTGTGGACTGCGAAAGATAGAGAGAGTTAAGAGGATGGGATCAGAGGATGGGGACAGCAAAAGGGGAGAGAGGATCCCAAGCCATGCCGGAGCGAGGAGTACTGCAATAGTAACCATTGTACCGTATGCAAATCCAATTCCAAAGGGACCCCCATGACATTGACCTTACTACCCCCAACAGGCCACCCAATCTGTCTCTTTCTTTAGAGAGATTATTGGGCACTTCAACTTAACGTTCCTGCACTTTTCAAGTACATATTTGGGACTGCACAATATTGTCTTGAGCCCCGAGTGATTATTTAGTACTCTTGGAGCATCATCAGGGCGATCTTTCCGGTTTCCACCACATACGTTTGTGCAAAAGCTACACTTAGGGGAGTTTTTTTTTTAAAATTGTCTTGATTTTTGTGTTCATATCTTTTTATGTGATGTATTGTGAGACGGTGACCTGTCTTTGTTTTTGAGAAAAACTAGTGGAAAGTTGTGGAGCTCACACAAATATACAGTGGAGTTGAAGGCAATACTCCAGAAGCAATTAGTAATTCATTCTTGAGCCCCACGTCAAGTGTGTGGTGCAAAAACAAAAATTATCGGGTGGTCTTAGGGCATCGCACTGTGCACCAACATTATTCTCCACCACACATTCTTGTGGGATCCATTATTAAGTGTGGACCCACAAAAATATATGGTGAATAAAAGTGTTGGGATATGGCTAGCGTTACAAGAGCCACCAAACAATTACTCGGTTTCAAAAGAGGCTTGATCATCACTTGGTAGTGCTCAGCATTAAATAGTTTATAAAAGTGTTTGGGCACTATGGTTGATGCCGCAAGAGCCACCCAATAATTGCTAGGTGCAAAAGAGGCTTCAACATCACTTGGCGGTGCTCAACATTAAATAATTTTTATAAAAGTGTTTGGGTATGAGCACAATGGCCGGTGCTGCAAGGGCCAACCGATAATTACTCGGTGCAAAAGAGGCTTGAACATCACTTAGCGGTGCTCAGCATTAAATAATTTTTATAAAAGTGTTTGGGCACTGTAACTACTGATGTCCAATCAATCTATTATTTTATCCTTTGTGACCAACTTGTCGTGGAATTTGAATAGCTTGGATAATGAAGGTATAGCCCATGGCTATGAACTGCAAATGATACAGTCAAAATTGGATTGCATGAAAATGAATAAGGCCTAAACAAAAGCCTCCTAAGCCGCCTCTAGTATTTTTGGAAACAAAACTACATGTGTGCACGAGACATGCCTTACAGAGACAAAATGAAACAAGATGGGTACATGACTACTCCCTAGTAGCTCGGCTCACCACTCGACTGAATAATTTTTCATTGTGCATTGAGTATGACCTTTTACTTGAAATTCGAGCCGTTAAAAACACATTCGACGGCTCTAATACCGCTCACTAAGGCCGATCTCCAGGGGTGTTCTCTAGCACCCCGGGTCCCCTCTTTCCCCTCTTCCCAGAATTAACATCCAAATTACACATCTACATCGATGATAACCTAGAATCACGAGCAAATGTGCCTACTGCCTACACAGAATGAATAGGTGATGAACCCAAAAACTTTTTACTTCCTACCAATAACAGGCTGTCATTGGAATCAGACCCCAACATGTCTGTTTTGGAAAGAAAGAAACTACTCTGAAACCACATGAACAATTCTACGCGCACACCAAATGCACACCAGCACGTCCCGATCGTCAATTTCAGGAATCAATGGTCCGGATTTGAAATAAATTCTTACCGGTAAGAGTTAATTTTTACCGGTAAGAATTCATTTCAAATTTGAAACGTCGAAAAAAGCTTTTGGACGGTTGGGATGTGCTGGTGTGCATGTGGTGTACGCAAATCATTTTTGGAAAGCACATGAAGCAATGCGAAAAAAGAATAAAAGGGTATGAGAAAAAAAGTCTGTAAGCACTTTGTAGAACTACTCTTTATTAAAGCACTTTCACAATTGCATAAATGTGGATTCAAGACTATGGCCCCATTCCCGAGGAAAAATTATTCTCCGGATTTTAGTCACTGCCTCGTGGTGCCCCAACACCCTTTTCACCACACATTTCCGTAGAGTCCATGTGTAAATGTGTGGTTGAAAAGAGTGTTGGGACATCATGTGTCGGTGTCCCAAGACCACGGAATAGTTACTCCTTTCGGTCCTTCCGATGATGTTTTGAGTTTTGTGCTCTTCTGACAGAGTTCAAATAGTCCAATAGCTGTGTCCCAACGCTTTTGGATTCAAGCTGCCAATAATTAGCTACTTTTTATTTGCATTCATGGCTTTTGGATTCAAGCTGCCAATAATTAGCTGCTTTCTGTTTGCATTCATTTTTTTTTTTGGTGCAATTCTGTTTGCATTCATGGTGGAGGAGAAAAATTGCTATCAATCATCTTTTGCTTTCTTAGTATTTTTTAACCCAGTTTCTCTGCACTTCAGGCAACCAATGGTCTAGATTTGTGAAAAATTCATACCGGAAAGATACTTCTCTTTGATTCTCGCAGCAAATCTAGACCAATTAAAACACTTTTGAACTACTGCAGAGATTGTTCTTCTAGCAACCCATTCACAACTCATTGAACTCAAGGATCATAATGACAGTTAAGGTTGACATAAAAAAGGAAAAAGTGAAATAGTCCCAATCGAACTGCTTATACTCCTGGAGAGAGAAGAAAATGAATTCAGAAGTATCAGAGAGTTAACCCAAATATTATTGATCGAAAACAGACTTGGCTTAAGCTTACAACCCTTTTTATGAAAACGAAATCTTGATTTGAAACGTCTTGGGAAAATATAAACAGCTTAATTTCAGGGCATAAACTAGAATCCAACGACTTGACCTGATGTTGCTGAAAAGCATTGTACTGAATCAGGGTGGCACGTGCCACCTCCCCCTCTTGTGTTCTGCCTCTGATCTCGGCGGCGATGGAGGGATTCTGGCAAGAGTGTGGGGGTGTAGAGACGGTAGTGTGGACTGTGAAAGATAGAAAGTTGAATTTTGCAAGAAATTTGATAATTGGACTGGTTGTAGCTTAAGAGGATGGGAGCAGAGGATGGGGACAGCAAAAAGGGGACAGAGGATCCCAAGCCATGCCGGAGTGAGGAGTACTGCAGTAGTAATGGGCACCATTGTACCGTATGCAAATCCAATTCCAAAGGGACCCCCATGACATTGAGCTTACTACACCCAAAAGGCCACCCAATCTGTCTGTTTCTTAATTTAAAGAGATTATTGGGCGCTGCAACTTAATGTTTCTGCACTTTTCAACTAGTACCTATTTGGGACTCCACAATATTGTCTTGAGCCCTGAGTTATTATTTAGTACTCTTGGAGCACCATCATAGCTCTTTCCGGTTTCCACTATACGCTTGTGTAAAAGCAGCACTTAGTTGTGGAGCTCACACAAATATACAGTGGAGTTGAAGGCGATACTCCAAAGGCAATTAATAATTCATTCTTGAGCCCCAAGTCAAGTGTGTGGTGCAAAAACAAAAATTATTGGGTGGTCTTGGGACATCGCATTGTGCTCCAACATCATTCTCTACCACACATTCTTGTGGGATCCATTATTAAGTGTGTGGACCCACAAAAATACACGGTGAATAAAAGTGTTGGGGTATGGGCCGTGTGGCTAGTGTTGCAAGAGCCACCCAACAATTACTCGGTGCCAACAATTACTCAGTGCAAAAGAGGCTTGATCATCACTTAGCAGTGCTCAGCATTAATATTTCTGAAGTACCGATAAAAAAGTATTCAACAAGCATTATTCGACATTCTGTACATGTGTTTTGGTTTGAACAATAGTTGGTTGGGTATACTAGTTTTGTTTTGTATTTTTTCGGAGAAAGAATTTCATAGATAAGAGATAAGAATTAGGGAACCATTCAAAATAGAAGTCATAGAATATCCACACAATACTTACGATAATTAAACATCGGAAGTTGTGAAACCTGATTGGTGTCTTTGGTGACCGTCGTCTTAACGCCTTGCCTGGTTGAACCTCTTGAATGAAATGAAGACTCGACTGAGCTCCCTGACCATTCAACACAAACAACACCCGTCATTAGCACTTAACTGGGAAGGCACTCCGATGGCTAAGTGACAAGTTGCTTGAGAAGGAAAAGTACCGAGAGTAATTGGGAGGAGAGTTGTGTGTACTCTTTAGGGGTTATCCCTATACTTTTTATAGAACCTCTTAGCTTGCCCTCCGAGTCATGATAACCGCTCCGGATGAAGTCAAATATGACGCATTGGATAAGAAGGTTAAGAGGCACGTGCAGGAGTGGCCTTCTGTGAATCACACGGGTTTAACCATCTGGGTTTAGGTCCGGCATAGCCAAACAGATCGGTTCGAACCCAGACAAAACGAACAATGAGGAATGTTCGGGCACTCCGAAGTAGGATGGTCTGGGTCGATTGTTCGGCCAATCCCGACCGTTTGGCCCAGGCCAACAGAACATCTGCTCTGGTTCGTTGTTGATTCAATTTGCGTGTGTCCTGTCAACCGAGCCCATGGACTGTACTCGTTCGGCCCACTACAGTGTCCATTTTCAATATGATCGGGCACGATCATGTAACTACTGATGTCCAATCAATCTATTATTTTATCCTTTGTGACCAACTTGTGTAATTTGAATAGCTTGGATCATGAAGGTATAGCCCATGGCTGTGAACTGCACATGATACAGTCAAAATTGGATTGCATGCAAAAGAATTAAGTCCTAACAAAAGCCTCCTAAGTAGGGATGGCAATGGGGAGGGTAGGGGGTGGATACCACTACCTCCATCCCCGATCCCCGAACCTATATCAGTCCCCATCCCCCTTCTTTTTTCTTTTTTTTTTTAAAATGACTCCCGATCCCCACCGGGATTTTATTTTAACCTTACAGAGACAAAATGAAACTAGATGGGTCAAAATCATGAAAATACTCCCTAGTAGTTCGGCTCACCACAATTCAGTTAACCGAGTTCTCGAATGAATAATTTTTATTGTTATCCATGTGTATAACTTCTACTATTAATACACAATGCTACCTGTTTGCTCTTCCTTCCCGCCCCGTGAGAGCAGTGAGCAGTCAGCATTCAAACATGTATTTCTGGCCCTAGCAGAAAGACAGCTAATGCATCCCAAAAAATGAGTTAATAGAGGCAAGATAAAGGAATCAAGTGCTTATAATATAATAAATTAAATATTATACAATTTGAAAATGAATGGCTTTCGGATTTTGAAATGAACCAATCCAATACCCGTCCAAAAATTTTTAAAATAAAACTTTTAAATCCCCTCTTTGATTTTTTCTTTTCTTTTAACATTTCTCTAATGCAATATACATCCAAATTACACATCTACATCGATGATAACCTAGAATCACGAGCAAATGTCCCTACATTGAATGAAAAGGTGATGAACCCCAAAACTTTTTGCTTCCTACCAATAACAGGCTGTCATTGAAATTAGACCCCAACATGTCTGTTTTGGAAAGAAAGAAACTACTCTGAAAGCACATGAAGCAATGCGAAAAGGAATGAAAGGGCATGAGAAAAAAGAGTCTATAAACACTTTGTAGAACCACTCTTTATAAAAGCACTTGCATAATTGCATAAAAATGTGGATTCAAGAATATGGCCCCCTTCCCATGGGAAAATTATTCTATGGTGTTGGGGCAACGCCACGTGGTACCCCAACACCCTTTTCATCATACGTTTCCGTGGAGTCCACGTGTAAATGTGTGGTAGAAAAAAGTGTTGGGACATTATGTGGCGGTGCCCCAAGACCACGGAATAATTACTCATTCTGTCCATCCCATGATGTTTTGAGTTTTCTGCTCTTCTAGCAGAGTTCAAATAGTCAAATAGCTAGAACAAGTGAACCACCTATGTGTCCCAACGCTTTTGAATTCAAGCTGCCAATAATTAGCTGCTTTCTGTTTGCATTCATGGTGGACAAAAATTGCTATCAATCATCTTTGCTTTTTGCCGTTCAAAAAGGGAAATGATGTGCTTACACCACCTTTGAGTACCCTAAGTGTACACGAGCCCATCTCAACCGTCCAAAAGCGTTTTGGACGTTCCGGATTTTAAACAAACTATTCGCACAAATAGTTTAAACTCTTTGCGCGAATAATTTGTAAAAAATCGGGAACGTCCAAAACGCTTTTGGACGGTTGAAATGGGCTGGTGTGCACTTGGGGTACCCAAGTGTGGTGTCCCCATAGACTGGTGGTTCAAAAAATCATCTTTGCTTTCTTATTATTTTTGAACCCGGTTTATCTGCAGTCCGGGTTTGGACTGACAACCAATGGTCTAGATTTGTGGAAAATTCTTACCGGAAAGATACTTTTCTTTGATTTTGGCAGCAAATATGGACTAATTAAAACACTTTTGAACTACTGCAATTGCACAAATTGACTGCAGAGATTGTTCTTCTAGCAACCCATTCACAACTCAAGGATCATAATGACAGTTAAGGTTGACATGAAAAAAGAAACAAGTGAAATAGTCCTAATCGAACTGCATATACTCCAGAGGAGAAAAGAAAATGAATTCAGAAGTATCAGAGAGTTAACCCAAATATTATTGATCGAAAACAGACTTGCCTTAAGCTTACAGCCCTTTTTATGAAAACAAAATCTTGATTTGAAATGTCTTGGGAAAATATAAACAGTTTAATTTCAGGGCATAAACGAGAATCCAACGAATTTGACCTGAAGATGATGAAAAGCATTGTACTGAATCATAATAGACATCCACAAGCATATAAACTTATGTGTTTAGTAAGAGTAAGATGTTATCATCAACCGATGACAAGTTTACACTTTGTTGAGTCTAAAAGCTATTCCAACAATCGAAACAGCTCATAACCGCAAGCCTTGACATCTGCTTTAGCAAATCAAGTCCACTCCCAGGTGCACACATTACAACTAGGATTTGCATTCTGATGAATTGAGTTAAGAGTGAATTTTCTTGTTGAATGATTTTCAAGTAATTGTTTATGTTAGTCAAGTTTTTTTGTGACTTCTTGCTCCGCCCCATGTATACGTGGGAATCGGATAGAAACTACAATGTGAACAAATCCTCATCAAAGAGAAGGTTCCTATTTACACGTGTAGATACTCAACTTGAGCAGATTAATCTATTTACTCATTATTTAGCATTGACTGCATGAGTTGCACAACAGCTGGAACACCTTGATGTCATGCATTCAATATAGAGACTGAAGTTACAACAAATCCAATGGACCGTGATGAAGAACTGGTACAGTCAGATTGTACAACAGCTAAACAAATAGTTGTGTTAACGAACAAATTCTTAGATGGGGTGTGGCGTGAGAAAAGACTTAAAGGTAACAACAAGCATATGATCTTTTACTATAAATTTGGAAGGATGAATGGTAAGCCCATACCGAATTTGGGAGCACCTTCTTGGTGAATGCTGTTCGCAAATGGGGTTGTTTGCCAATGACTTTCATTCATTATTCATAGCGTGAGAAAGCAGTCTCTTTGCAACATTCTCATCAAAATCTAGTCTTTCCTCTCCTTCAAATTCCCTTGCAATCACACCTGTTTCCTTTCTCTGCATCTCTGACTCTACTAAAGCATTCATTCTTGCCCGCTCTCTGTCTCTTGGATAAGTACAGTAGAGTAAGGAATAGATGAGGCAACATATCACATAAGGAATGCCAATTGCTGAGTAAAGTGCCTTGGAAAGAGGAGCGCCATTTTCTCTATCTGTTTCAATTTCTTCAGAGTCTGTTGAGCCTTTTTGAACTGGTTTGTAACCAAAAACATGCTGAGCCAGAATCCCAACTAAGGGGGGAGCGAATGAAGATAGTATCGACTCGAAAGACTGATCCAATGCATAGATAGCTGTTCGACATCTCTCAGGAACTATCTCTGCAAATATTGGACTGGACAAATGTCAACAATGAATCATTAATTGAAGGTTAATAATACCTTCAATATACCATATCGCTAATCAAATCCAAGATTGGCCACAACTCTAGAGCCTACAATATACCACATGGCGTTTTAAAGTTTGATGCATGCTTGCTTATACGCATGAAGAGACCGAAGCCACAAATTTGATCTCTTTCAAGGCTAGCTTCCGTAAAGGAACATTAGATAATGAAGAAATTTGGCGGAACAAATAAATGAATACCCAAGAGTAGAATGTGAATTAATTATTGTTAGTTAATTTTTTGATCCACTTAAAAGTTAAAATTATCATATGCCTACAAGGGTTGCAACTTTATGAAACAAGCCACGACTACGCTAACATCAGCTCATATAAAAATAACAAACAATCCATTATGTTGGCTCAGGCTACACACTAGATTAATAGATTTCAACCATGATTTTAAACCACGCCACCACGGTGATTAGAATTTTGGATACCAGACAAGGCATTGTAAATGGGGGTTTACAAATTCCAAACACAAGAAGTTGAACTTGAAACTAAAGGAAAGTATTATTCTTCAGTTAGTTGTTTTATAATCAATAAGAGCAAAGGGTTAATGTTCTCGGCTTCTTGCAAGCTCCAAATATTAGACGGATTTTCAAAGAGTCATATACCTATTCCTTTTACTTTTAGTCCATTAACATCAGGGAAAAAAATACTAGTGCTTGAAATTACATACTTGTTTGTGGCAGGAGCATTCCAGGACATGCTTAATCCCATTGTAAACAAGACCAAACCATGCATAAGCGCAGAGGAAGGATCATCTGGTAATACTCGCAGCAATACTGCAGCTAACGGTATTGCTGAACCGGAGCTAATTTGGGATAGAATTATTCTCCCAGAATTCGGATAGCGTTGGGCAAGGATATCCCCCATTCTTCCCCCAAATAGACCCCCGAGAGAAAACCCAACGATGAAGAGGGTCCAGAGCAACGCCACTGTTTTGTGGGAAAATCCAATAAGCTCTAACCACATAGGCACAAACGACAAAGCTGAACCACCAAACGAGCCAGCGATACCTTGGGCCACAATTATCTGGAAAGACGGGATCTTCAGTACTGATTTTGATTCATTAACAAAGTCTTTCAGTTCCGACCACAAGGGTCTTCGTGGATTTTGAGCTTCAGATTTTCCATGACTGTCAGAAAAGCAGGGATCATTTGCAAAGAGGCGGACCAAAATACCAACTAATACGCTAATTAGAGCAACCAAATGGAAAGCCATTCTCCAACCAGGGATACCCATGAATGAAGTTGAGGCCATTAAGACTGAACAAAGCCCACCGATGATTGAACCTATATTACCTGTTAATTGGAGCCATCCAAAAGCCATACCACGGTTGGCTTCATCAGTTGAGTCAGCAACAAGGGATTGAATCGCTGGTATGACTATGGCAAGTCCTATCCCATTCAAACCTCTCGAGACTGCCACCTGAAATACACAGTCAAGACAAGTAAGCTATGGACATCATGAAATGTAGGGTGTAAAATGAAATAGTAATCTGTCATAATCACAATCCAAGGATTTCAAGCGATCAGATTAAACATATATGAACAAAATATCTTTCAATGGCTTGAATTTCGCTCAAACGACTTAGATTAATGCATTTGAGGTTCCACTTCTTACAATAAGGTTTGAATTTCTTACATTAAGTAATCGTAAGATACGTACTGAATCGGGATACAGATATATATCATAGGATACGCCATCGTATCATAAGATTTTTATACAAAAGGGATACAGGATGAGATACGTATCGTTTTTCCAAGGAGATGATACGAACCGTAGGATACGTATCCTGTATTGTAGGATTTTAACAACAATGCTTGTGCTACACAAATTTGTTTAGTTTGAGATGCATCATACAACTTTGAGATGCATCATACAAAAACAAACACAATCGTTCATGAATTTCAAGGCTGAGACTGTAGTTTGAAGAATTCAAGGATCTATACACAATAAGCATATACATGATATTGACCTCATGCAATGCAACAATATGCAGATGTCTCTCTCTCTTTTTTTTTTGATGAAAGGTGGTAAATTACATCTCAAAACAATTTACAAAGATCATAACGTAAGCCTAACTAATGGGCCCACCCACTGGCAGCACATTTACCCCACAAAAGTATGTAGAGCGGGAGCAAAGATGTGATACATCAATCATCATCGACTATAACTTGAATTTCCCAAACAATGAGTCAACTGATGTTGCACTTGTTGCTCTAAATTTAAGACATGCTTGTAGCCAAGGTTTTGAAATTGGGATATGTATCATGTCTCGTTTTTCTTGCTTTATAAATTGTATCGGGATACGTATTGTAAGATACATTAACCATAATTAATATACAATTAATAAGTATTTATACCTAATAAAACTAACAAATTAAGTTTTTAAGTAGTAAAATTGCAAATCTCTCAACTGGGATTTATCAGATTGAGGTTTCCTTTTACCTTAGTCAAGACAGCAAAGAAAATCCCTAATAATATTCTCCCAAAAACACGATAGAAGTATGGTTTTTCTTCTATTCAAGCCCTACTTGAATTTGGAAGCACCAGACTTCAAAGATTTGCACTCTTTTTCTAGCTGGTTTCAAATCCTTCGGTTCGCACAAGATTTCTACTTTAGAATTAGAAAGAAAGAATTGATGGATTCTATGCTTATTGGAAGGATCTTTTTACTCAATATTGGTTGATGAGGATTTCTTTTAATTAAAGTTCTGATACTTTTGTAGTGGGTCGAAAGCAAAGACACTTTAAATTCTACTGAAACTAAAGTGAACATATATTAATTGGTAATATGTGCTAATATTGATTGGTAATATGTGCTGCGGTAATCTTATATTTGGATTAAGAATGGAGTTCTGTGCTAAATAATTTATGGATGGAAAGGTGTTTATGGATAAACCCAACACATACCACTGCCATGCTCATTGTAAATGTTTAGACCCAACATTTTCCTCAATATTGTTGGTTGTATAAGACAAGTCACGAGCACACGGCCCAACTCAGCAACTCCCACAGGAAGTATAGTCCATCTTAGACATGTACAACGACGGGTCTCACACATTTGTCCTTCTCTGGTGCTGTCTTATGTATCCATTTGGGACATTGTCCTATATGATTCGAGATGCCAACATCCCCATGTGGGTGCAGGCACGACCCTGACCCTTGAAATGTGGCATCAAAGCACTCAAAAGCACCTCTTAGATGAAGTATTTTGCGTCACTCTTACATGCCATTATTGACATCATTGCATTAGATGCGGGATACCAACAAGTTGGGATTGCATCTAGATCTTCACAAGACCAAAGAAAAACACTAACTAAACCCACAAACTTCCCAAAATTCCAATAACCCATTTTCTCATGTCTCCCAAGTCCCAACCAATCCAACTCAACTGGTCCCAAGAGATGTAGACAACTTACTCTCTAAGATGATCGTATTTTGAGACCCTAAATCTGTGACAACACCAGCAAGAGCATCTCCACTCCTTATCCTTTTTTTTTTTTTTTACTCAAACTCAAATTTGAGTAAAGCCACCTAAAAATCTACTCCACTCCTTTACTCAAACCTATACCAAATTGAGTTATACTCAAATTAAGTAAGACTGAAATATTTGCTAAAATTTTTTAAGACTATTTCTCCCCTCCAAAGTTTACAACAATGCCATAAATGAAGCTTTTACTCAAATTTATGCTTAGATTTGGGTTTGTTTCATATCAAATGAAGCTTTTACTAAATTTTACTCAAATATGAGTACAAGTATGAGTAAGGGTGGGAGATGCTCTAATACTTCAACCAACAATATAGATGCAGCATGCAAGCCAATATTACCCAATGGATTGGCCTAGTGCTCAAGGCCTAAGACTATGCTCCCTCCGAAGGTCTCAAGCTCGAAACCTCTTAGCTGCTCCACTCCTTTGGTCAGTCCAATTGATCCAGCTGTAATTGGGCCCCTTTTAGTGGACGGTGAGATTGTCCCCAGGATAAGTCGAGGTGTGAGTAAGCTAAGCCGAACATAAAGTTAAACAAATGCAGCATGCAAGTCTATATAGCTGCAACCCCTTGTCAAAGTCTGTGACTTAGGGCTTTGCTCCCTCCAAAGGTAAAAAGTTCGATAGTCAAGGGCAAAGCAAGGATTTTTGGTTAGTGGGGTAAAAAATTAGATCCATAGGCAAGTTATTCATTTTATTTGCTAATCTAAACAAATAATAGGCACGTCATTTTTTATTTGCAAATCTAAAGAAATAATTGAATTTAATGGTTAATTATAAAGTAAATGCATACCGATAAATGTAATTTTGCTTTCCAATCAGTCCCAATGATTTATTATATTTTGAAAATAATGCATGATAGTCTCGTCCATAATATTACTAATAACTCTCGAAAAGAAGAGAATGCTTGAAGTTTATATGCATTTGAAGGAAGTTTGGGGCAATTTATAGATTTTTAATGGGGTCAAAGTACCAAACTATGGCTTCAAACTATCAAATGTCCCTCTATGGTTCAAGCTATGTTCTCAAATGTCCAATTCCTTTGAGTTCATTATAGGTTTGTTCATAAGTTAATCACTTTACATTTAATCGAGTTACACGTGGCCTCAAGTCACTCCACTTTATTAAGAAAACAAAGTCCATCAACCCCAATGGTTGGTTGGCCTAGTGATTGTTACAACCTTTTAGGTGCTGAACTTGCCCCAAAAGCTAGCTCAAGGGGGAAGGGTTCCTTTGACTTATAAACCCCCACCAGAGCCCATACTCCCGATGTGGGACAAGTCCCATACCTTGCACTTTGGATCATAACAAACCCATTCAGCCGACGTCACCTCATTTAATCGCCCGATACCAATGTTACAAGCCCTTGGGTACTCGCCCCCAAAAGCTAGTTATTAAGAAAACAAGTCCCATCAATCATAACCAAGCCCTTGGGTAATGGTTGGTTGGCCTTATAAACCCCCACCAGTGATCACAAGTCCCACCTTGCAGGTTACAGTTCTCCCCCAAAAGCTAGCTCAAAAGGTGCCGTGACTTATAAACCCCCACCTAGCCCATACTCACCGATGTGGGACAAAGACCTTTAGGTCTGTACTTCGATCCGGCTTTAATTGAGCCCCAGTGACATTGGTGACCTAGACAAAAAAGTTGGGGAAAAAACGCATCCACTTTGGTGTATGTATAATACTATAATGTATGTATGAATGTGAGTTGGGGACCTGAAAGAAAGTTGAGGAGATGCCAACGAGGAAGGTAGCGGCAGCCCAGAGGAAGGCGCCGAGGGCGATGATGTGGGCCCGGTTGTAACGGAGGGCGAGGCAAGCGGCGAGAGGGTAACAAGAGGACTGGACTATAGATCTGAAAAGAGTTAGTGAGCCCAACCCAGTTGGGTCCGTGTGGAGTGCGGCCCCCACCTCCTTGTACACTCCTGGAAGAAGTGACTCGTCGGCGCTCTCCATTATTCCGGCCAGATTCACCAGTATTAGCGTCAACGTCTCTGATTTCATCCTCCCCATTTTCATCTCCTATGAGTTTCTTCCTTTTTTTCTTGCCTATTTTGGAGTCCTAGAATACTATCACCTATTGTTAAGCTGACCCAGACTGTGTAAATGCAAGGTTTCTAATGCTTTCTTTGGAACTTATTTAGAAAAGGAAGTAAAAGTGCTCCTTTGGCAAAAAATTTAATCCGGTTTTTTCGTTTTGTCTTTATCCAATTTTTTTTTCTTTTTGCATTTGTTAGTTTTGCGTCATGATTTTGTGATTTCTGGATTTCTCTCGACGAGACGAATCTAACAAGGATAAATTTATAGTCAAACCAAAAAAAAATTTAATAAAGCAAAAAATACTTGGATTATTTTAATAAAGCAAAAAATACTTGGATTATTGGATTAATTTTGGCTTTATTCAAAAAAAAAGAAAAAAAGTTTTGACCATAATTTTATACTTGTTAGATTCGTCTCGTCGAGAGAATCTAGAAACCACAAAATCTTGACGCAAAACTAACAAATGCAATTTTTTTTTTAATAAAGACAATGAATGATCCAATAATCCGGATTATGGACTATTTGCCAAAGGAGCCCGATGAAGCAATTTCCGTCACTCCTCGATCAATGACCTGCAAAACAAAACAAGAACTAGGGCACCGGTGTGGTACCGGCCGAATGGCCTCCGATGCCTAAGTCAGTCGTTTTGTAGGTTGTAGGGTTGGGTAGTGAATACTGAATGGACTGTGTTACGTACCATGTTGAGATCTCTCCAGTCACTTTTTATAGGCAATTGGAGTAGTAGAGTCCTTTTTTAACAAGGAACCGTAATTCCCGTTCGATAAGGTTTATCTCTTGGAGTCATAGTGCTCAAAGGACTCTTATTTGAGATATGTTCCGTTATTCGGATCTGGATAAACTCCCCTATCCCCCTTGAGGTTATCTATGGAGTGTAGAACCTTCTGGATTAGGTTCGAGGAGACTCGCGATCTCATATTAAACAGCTCAGTATTGCCATGTCCAAGCTGTGCCATCTCGACGAGCTGGCCTATCGGTTTGAGCTTGTAGTTAGGTCAGCTCGAACCCAACAGAGCCCTTTGTTTGATTTTGAGCAGACAAGGGCAGAAATAATGGAGAGCACACACGAATTCGGGAGGCATGAGGGGACTCAGAACAGGTTGCAGTGAGTTTTATCCAACCGTCTATTTTGGCACCGATAGTTCAGATTTAATCTGAATTTTAAATGATTCAACCGTCCATTGTTTAGGATAGACGGCCGAATGAGCTCACTGCACCCTTGTTCTGAGTCCCTCACTATAGGGCCCCTTGTTCTGAGCACACACCAACATTCGCGTTCTTCACATATGTTTGTTATTCACGTCTGTGCGACACAACATTCAACGAAGCTTATTTTTTTCATGAATATTTATCTCTCGACTACGTTCAAGATCAATGTTAAACTGTTTTTTATTATACCAAAATTCAAGTGTATAAAATACTTATACTTATGTATAAAGTACAAGCTCTTTATGCATTGGAGTTTTGACACAAAAAAAAAACAGTTTGGGCATTATCACTAACCATCTTTTTTAAGTATTACTATATGTCTATATGCTCTTATTTTCATATTTAATAGATCGATAAGATAGAAGATTATATCTTATGGGTTCAAACTGACCTCTCCTGCAGCTCGGACCATGAGGTCAGCTCGCAACATAACACAACTCGGGCACTGAGAGGCCGAGCTGTTCAACGAAGAATTATGAGTCTCCTCAAACCTAATCCAAGGAGATCCAATGACCAAATAGATAACCCCAAGGGGTTTGAGGGACTTATCCAGATTCACGGGGATGAAACTCATCCCGAATAAGAGTCCTAATGCTCTATGGGTGTAAAGGATAAACCTTATCCAACGGGAGTCACGACTCCATATCCCACTAGGACTCTACTACTCCAAATGCCTATAAAAGCTACCGGTGAAAACCTGAGGAAGGTATGTGCCCTAAGTCGCCCATCACTTATGCTAAAATCTATTACCAACAACCTACTGACTTAGGCATCGGAGGCCATTTGGCCAACACCACACCGGTGTTCCTAGTTTACAATTTGTTTTGCAGGTCATCGTTTGAGGAGTGCTAGAAATTGCTTCATCAATATCTATAGCTGTTCGTTTGAAAATTATCTTCTTGATTTCATAAAATGAATTTACTTCGTTATAATTGTTATTTATAATGAATAAGTTGGTCTTTTTTCTTTACGAAAACACCATGGGTACACCACCATGTGTACCCCAATTGTACACCATCAAATCTTGATCGTCCAAAAGCATTTTTCAACATTCCGAAAAATGAGCATTTCATATTCGGAACGTCGAAAAATGCTTTTGAACGGTCGGAATTTGATGGTGTACATTTGGGGTACACACGGATGGTGTACCCTGAGACCCGTTCTTTGCTATATGAATCTGCTTTGGTCAATTGATTTTGAATTACAAAAATGATATGGGTACACCTAACTTGCACCCCACATGCACACCAAGGTGATGTGGCAGACAAGGAGAATCCCAATGTGTGGCCTACCTGAAATGATGGGTTTCTCATTGTCGGCCACATCACCTTAGAGCTCGTTTGGATGCTGGAAATGAAAGAGGGATGAGGAAGATTGGGTTATTTAGTCATGGTCCCAAACCTCATCCATGCTTTGGCTGCCAAAATCAACCCCCGACTAATTAGCCGACGGGCTAATTAGTCATGTCCCTCCCTGACTAAATATAAGTAGGGGGGAGGGGTGTCTATGTTTAGTCGGGGGGATTAGCCCCCCAATTTACCTCCCTATCCCCATGCAATTTCCTTCGGATAAAAAAATAAAGTATTTCCTCATATAATTATTTATTTATTTTTGTACCAAATTAAACTACTAATAGAGATCTTTAATTCGAAACAAAAAAATTGAAATTTTTTTATACTTTATAATTTTACATTGTTGGCTTGTTCAGTTGCTTTGCAATATCCTTCGGATAAAAAAATAAAGTACTTCCGTATATAATTTTTTATTTTTGCTTGCACCAAATTAAACTACTAATAGTGATCTTTAATTCGATACAAAAAAAAATTGAAAATTTTTATTCTTTAGAATTTTACATTGTTCGCATGTTGGCTTGTTAAATAGTATATAAAATAAATAAATAAAAAACAAATAAAAAACGTTTTTTAAAATAAAAAATATTACAATTAAGTATTATAAATTAAATATTGAATAGTGTAATTAATTTTGGTATTTATATAATTTTATAAATACATAATTTAATATATGCATTACCAAGGGCAAGAAAGTATTTTGACATGATTTTACATTATCCACCCTCCTTATCCCCCTTTTATTATTCCTCATCCAAACCATGTACTATTTAATCTCCCTTTCTTAACTGTGGGTCCACCCTTCTTATTTAATCACTCCGACTATTTTATCCCCCCTTACTATTTAATCCCTCCTAAACCAATACGTTATCCAAACGGGCCGTTAGTGTGCATGAGGGGTGCAAGTTAGGTGTACACATAGCATTGTTGTTTATTGTTGAAACTTAAACAACCGGAACAAGTAAGAAAGCAATTCATGGGCAAAATGATTTTTTGTGTGCGATGATTCTTTGGCATTACCATAGATGATTTGCTCACGATTGGACCGGCGTTTGGCTTTGTTGATTGCGCTCCCTGGACTATATTTCCATCGATTATGCTTGTTACCTTTGTTTTGGACCTCTGCTTACCCTAGGAGGTTGATTGTTTTGATTGCAAACTCCACATATACCGACTTACTTTGGCGGTGTGAAGAAGAGTATTTGACTCGGTTTTGATCTTAATAGTTAGTCTTCCTTTTTATGCGTTCATTGTTTATTGTTTGTAGACCCTCTTCATTGTATTTGGATGAAAATTTGTAAGTGCAACGGGATTCCACATTCATGACTATAAGTCTTCATCTTGTTCAGCTCCGAGTTTAGCCAAGCGAATCGTGTTAGAAAAAGCTTTTAAAATCTCTTTAAAATAATTTATTGTGTCTAATTATATTTGATTAATAAAAGGGTGGTTATTGGATATAAATATTGTAACTCCCACACATATAATCATGGGATTTTATGCCCTATATTAGATGGTATTTATAGGGTTTTATATTATATAATTATTGGAGTATTAACTTTTTACCTATATATATGGGTGTTGGAAACCACAAGGAAGATAGAGTTTTTCACTTCACAAAATTATGAAGTATTGCTTGTGTGTTATTTTACAAACCAAGTGAGATATAGTTTTGAGCATACGGGCGATTCTTGATTCGTGTGGAAAGCTTTAGCTGCACACAAAGCTTCCGTGGATGATTGTTGTATCTTGGGAGTGAAATGTCACACAACTCGGTGCAAGCGGGGACATATCTTCTCTTAGGAGAGCGCTTAACGCGTGCCTCGATCACAATAAGTTTTCCAATCTCTCTTACTTTATATTTGTAGTATAGTTATATTATTTGTTTGTTATGTCGTTATCTCCAAATACATAAGTTTACAGAAATTCTAAAGAATATTTCCAACAAATCGCACTTTGATTGGCTTGTCTGTAGATGTGTTCAACGGTGCTATTTGTGTGAGACAAAAGGAATATTGCATCCTCATTCACAACTCGTTGCGAGTGATTTGTGGTTGCTCCTTCTCGAATTAGGTTCACCGCTTGTTGGGAGTCCGTTTCAATCTGAAATGGCTCATTCCTTTCTCCAAAATGATTGTCAGTTCCCAGTAAATTGCCCATATTTTGGCCTCCAGGCCGGCATTACACCTGAACTTCTTTTTCTTTTTATTTTTTTGAAAACGTCAAGATATTTCATATCAAAGCCATCCGGCAACGATTACATCAAAATACAGGAATGAACCAAATCTACTAACAATTGAAACAAGCATGGCATGGAAACCACAACCAGACACACTTGCCGTAGCAGACCCGACACCTATGGGACGGGATGATGAATCCAATCAAAAGACAGTAGAAGAGAACCCAAATAGGTCCCCAGCTCAAACCAGACACTAACAGCGTATATGTAATCAAACAAACAAACCCAACTACCAGAAAAAACAGTAAAAACAGAATAAAATCAGCAAAATCAAACACCCTGTAAAAAACGAAGCAACCCAGAGCATCTCTCAAGGAGTTGAATTGAGTCAGACCGAGTTGTACCGGGTGAAGACCGAGTTGATTATTTCCCACCACCACAACCCACCAAATCTGGGGAAACCAGACCGGTGCTAAGAGCCAAGCGCGAGCCGCCGGCAAAAAACCCCCCCTCTGTTCCGACCCTCCTTATTACTCCACCGCAAACCGCCGCACTAGCCACCCCTCGTTACCTCCACCACGCCGGCGGTAACCAAGTGCACCGGATCAACACCACCGATGCACGACGGCGAGAGGACCGAACTACGAGATCCAAGGGTTAGCACCTTATTAACAGGGAGAGGGTGAGGTGAAAAGAGAGGAAGGCCCCCAAAAAAAAAAAAAAAAAAAAAAACTCAGATATGGAGGAACTTTTAGGGCCGGCTAGAGAGAGAGACTAAGAGAGGTGCTCTCGCAGAACTTTCATGTGTGGTTACCTGAACTTCAATCTACTTACTCCATGCGATAGTAAAATTAATAAGTAAAAAAAGTGTCAAAAGAAACTGTTAGGTTTATTGGCATTTTCCGGGTTATGCCAAGCCTTTCGGAGTCTGTAATTCAGTTATTGGGATTTGGGAATTAGAGTGCTTAGGAGTTGAGTCTAGTTGTTCCATTCGAGGATTTCAAGCTTCATGATCAAGCCATGGCCAAGTCAAGTGCTTCGAAGCCCAATCCAATGAGGTATATTCGTGCATATCATTTGCGCATTTAGGACATTCAAAATAACATGTTTTAATGTGCTTTAGGTTGGGTTACTAATGCTTATTTCGGATCTTACATGTCAAATGAGTTAGGCATTAGTTTTTAGCTTTGAGCGTGTTGCGTCTGCACGCGTCTACACGCGTCTAGCCTTGTCTGTTGAGATTGTGCCACGTGTCAAAATCCTGACGGAGCGTCTGTGCGCGTCTACACGGGGTTGCAGACGCTTTAAGTTGCCACATGTCTTGTTTTGAGTGGCTGTCTTTGGGAGCACGAAAATGAGCACTATAAAAGCCATTTTTCTTTCATTTTCTCACAACCCACTTGAGAGAAAATCAGCTTATTTTTAGAGAAGAAAGTCTCATCTTTTCTTCATCCTTATCTCTTTTGTGAACTTGATGTTCTTGATGATTTGAGCTTGCTCTTCTCATCTTTCTTCAATCTAGAGTCTTCCTCTCCATGGATCTACTCTAGGTTGATTTTAGTTTTCAAAAACTTTCATAAAAATCCAATCTTTTTCATAGCCTCATCTTTTCTTCATCCTTCTCTCTTTTGTGAACTTGATGTTCTTGATGATTTGAGCTTGCTCTTCTCATCTTTCTTCAATCTAGAGTCTTCCTCTTCATGGATCTACTCTAGGTTGATTTTAGTTTTCAAAAACTTTCATAAAAATCCAATCTTTTTCATACATCATGTTGTGTTGCCTTGTTTCTACGTGAGTCGGTTGAACCGGTGCCGAGTTGACTCGGAGATCAAGACGGGTGTGCTTGTGGAGTCCATGGAATCAAAGAGGAGTACGGAGTACTACATCAAGAATTGGAGCTAGGTGTCACAAGGGGCTTGTTGGGTAATTCCTAGTCTTGTTAATTCTTGTAAACCTTTTGATTTATGGAATGCATGAGTAGGACTAGGCCGTGGTTTTATGCTTAGGGTGTTTAGACCCTAAGTAGTTTCCACGTATATCGTGTGTTTTTGTCTCATTAGTTTAATTACTCTATATTGAACTTGTTGAGTTGTTTGATTTGCCATGGTGAATGATTAAATTGGTTGAAATCGAAGCGATTTATTTTTAAAGTGGTCGTCCTATTCACCCCCTCTAGACTTGTAAAGTGCTTTGCATAATTTCAATTGGTATCGACTGTGTGCTCTTTTGTTGGTTTGACTACGAGTTGATCCTATTTGCACTATGGATGTGTTCCAATGGAGGGTGGCTCGTATGCTCGACCCCCTTACTTTGATGGTAGTGACTATTCGCTTTGGAAATCCAAAATGAAAAATCACTTGATTGCCCTAGGTGTTAGGGTTTGGAGGTCCGTGCTTTATGGTTATAACGAACCCACGATTGAGGATCCTAGCTCTAAAGAGGTAATAAAGAAAAATGAATCGGAGTGGAGTCCGGCGGATATTGAGAGATGTGAGATGAACTCTCGTGCTTTGAGTGCTATCTTCAATGCCTTGTCTAGATCCGAGGTCAATCGCATTTCTTCGTGTGTCACGGCGAAAGAGGCTTGGGATATCCTTTGTACCTCCCATGAGGGAATTGAAACCGTGAGAGTCTCTAAACTCCAAATGTGCACCACTAAATTTGAGGAACTTAAAATGCTTGATGAAGAGACTTTTGATAGCTTCATAACTAGGCTCACCGAGATCATTAACACATTTCATAGCCTAGGTGAACCTCTTTCAAATCTTAAAGTGTGTCGTAAGATCCTTAGGTCTCTTCCCTCTAGGTTCTTGACCAAAGTGACCTCCATAGAAGAACGATTGGATGTTGATGACATAACTTTTGTTGAGTTGGTTGGTAAACTTCAAATCTTTGAACTTAACCACTTGTCGGACTTCAAACCTTCGAAGTCCGTATCCAAGACCGGTAGGGATATTGCTTTTAGAATCGATAATGAGGAAAACACCGAGGCTAGCGACACCGACGAGAGTCTTGATGATGAGGAATTGACTTTGCTCATTAAAAATTATAAGAGATTTGCGACACTTCGGAAACCTAGAGACCTAGGTGAGAGTCCCAAGCTTTCGAGTGGCTTTGGAACTAGTGGTAAGAAACTTTTGTTTTACAAGGATAAAACTTCACAAGGTATCCAATGTCGTGAGTGCCACGGTTTCTTTTCACATTCAATCCGAGTGTGCTAATACTCTTAAAAAGAAATTTAAGAAGGGTTTTAAAGTGTCTTGTGAAGATGATAGCGACAATGAGGGTAGTGAGTGTGGGGCATATGAGCTTAGTGAGGGAAATCCTAACGTCAATGTGTTGGTTTCTACCATAGATCATCCTACCTCTCCTAAGTCTCCATCCGAATCTTCCTCTTCTAGTGTTGGGAGTGTTGTGAGCAAGATGTCTAGTGCCAAAGTTAAGTTAGCTCTTGAGGTTGAACAAAAAGAAGAAGTTTGTGAGTTTGAGAACATTCAAGAGGCCTATAATCAATTGTTCCTTGATCTTGAGAAGCTAGCCAAGAGTAAGTTGAGCTTAGAGTCAACCCTTAAAATTGTGGAGAAAGAGAAAGTTTCTCTTAGGGAGGATCTTGTTGCTATCTCTCGTTAGAAGAGCTTAAGGCTTATAATGGAAAATTAACCGATAAGTTTGCCGCCATTGAAAAAGAGAGGATTGAGGGTTTGAAAGAGGTTGAGAAAGCTAAGTCTAGGATTAGTGAGCTTGAGAGAGATCTTGGTGAGGCTAGTGAAGCCATTAAGAGGAATGAGTGTGGGGCTACACGTTTAGCCGAAATGACTAGGTCTTTTAAAGACAAGAGTGGTCTAGGCTTTATAGATCCTCCTTCACTTCAATCAAAGTCTAGTGAAGAGCCTAGTAAGAAGATCTCTTTTGTGAGTGTCGGGACTACTTCTAGTCCTTCTTCCTCTAGAATGCCCATTCCCGTGGTGTTGGAATCCTCTAAGAAGAAAACTCCTACGTGTCGTCCTTGTGGTGTGGAGGGTCATGTTCAACCTCATTGCAATCGGATGTTTGTGAGTTCTAAGTCTAAGGTTGGTGATTCTCTCTCTAGCAAGACCAAGCCAATAGGGGGTGAGTCTCCTAAGAAGAAAGTCTTAACTTGTCACCATTGTGGGGTTGAAGGACACATTCGTCCTTTTTGTTATCGGTTGAAAAGAGAAAGTGTCAAGAAGGGTCAAACTCAAAGACCCATGAACCGTTTTGTTCCACGTAGTGTGGTTCTTGGTCAACCCAATGTGGGAAGACCTCGTGGTGTTACCTCTTTACCACCGAAGTCTCGAAATGATGATTTTCTCTCCAAGTTGTCTCATCTTGCTACTCAATCATCATACATTGTTGAAGAGATAAACAAGTTGTCTTTGCATGCAAAGAATTGGAATAAAGCTTCTTGTGTTCAAAACAAATTGAATCATACTTGGAAGAAAGTTGACAATGCTTCACATGTCTCACAACCTCTAAACACTCTTAGGGAGTTTGGGGGGTTCTTCTTCTCTTCATTGAGTTTAGTTGATTGCATGTCACTCTTGTGTGCTTCATGTCATGTTTGAGTCTAGAGTGGTCATGTGTTTTTGTTGAGTGTTTGCATTGATTTTCTTTGTCTTTTGTTTAAATTTGTTGCATGCATTTAGGGTCATGTCTTGGTTATTTTGTTTGTGTGCTTGCTTGTCGAATGCTTGTGTGCTTGTCGTGTGGATGCTTCTTTCATCATGCATGAGAATAAGTTTGATGCACTTGTCGGTTGAACATCGAGTTTTGAGCATAACCATTGGGATCATTGAAGTGTGCATTCGTGTTGATATTATGTTGTGTTCATTGTCTCGGGTGAATCTCATGCTCTCCTCTATTTGCACACACTCTTTTGGGGCTTGATCTTTTTGGTGTTTAAGGGTACTCATTCTCATCTTGGTTAAACTCTACTTGATTGGACTTTTGATTGACCAAATGCTTGAGTTTACCTTTAGATGCTTTCCCCCATTGATTTTTCTCAAGAGTTGCCGTCTAGGGAGTAGTGTGAAAGCTTCCTTGGTGCATAAAAGAGTGAGATCCTTGTTCAAAAGAAATCATGCTTGTTGAAAAGAATCCCAAACAAAGTCAAAAAAAAAGAAAAAAAAAAAGGGGGTACTCATTGTGTAGCTTTTATTGATCTCGCACGTAGGCGAATGGCTACCTATTCATTGCACCATCCTAGATTTGTGTGTACCTCTTGGGTCATGGAAATTAAAATGGGGTTTGTGCGTGAAGTCTTTAGGTCTAAGTGTCTTATGGTTTGACTTCACTTGTCTATCTTGTGTGAGTTTCTCTCGAGATTTGGGTGAGTGTCCCTTGGCATTTTTGAGGATCTTGCACCATCTTATAAGAGGTCACCCACTCACTTTGATAGTAGAGAGCATGAAATTCTCTTGTTGATCACTTGAACTCATGATATTGTCATGTCATGCATTGCTCTTGCTATCTTGGTTGTGTTTGAAAATCGTGTCTCAAAGCAAGCTTGTTCATCTTCTTCTTACTCATGATGGGAGATGTACATTTTGGTTTCAAATGCTTGACTTTTGTGACATTGTGTGCTTGATAGTGTGCATTCATTTGGAGTGCATTTTGTGAGGGGGAGTCACATTTGTGTTTTCATTTGCTAATCCTTCATTATTTGTGTCTTCATCATTGGGAAAGATGCATTTTCTTAGGGGAGTGTTGTTTTTCAAGAAGCCTTGATTCTCTAGGGACTTTTAGTGTTGAGTGGTTGTTCTCTTCATATAGACTTTTTGTAAATAAAGAAGTGATTTTGATGCCTTAAAATTTGATTGCAAGTCATCTCATTTGTGTGCTTGAGTTCATGAGTGAAGTGCATTGGTGAGGGGGAGCAATTTTCTTTATTAAAATGCATTACTTTAGGAGGAGTTTTAATTGTCATATGCATTGCTTGGGCATTTCATAAGTGCATCTCATTATACCTACCTAATCATGTCATGTGCTTACTTGCGTGTTTGCATTGTTATATGTGCTTGTCTAATACATTGGTCTTGCATTCATTCACTTTAGCAAAGACAACTTGTTTTGGGGGAGTTTCAACATTTTTCATGTTTTTAATCCTATAGTGAGAAGTGCGTTTTAGTGATGGGAAGTTATTTTTAGTGCTTGAGTGATCTTTGGTTTGGTGACTAGCATCAGTGGCTCATGGATCTGTTTAGTATGCTTGGAGCCCGTTGGTTCTTACACTATCTTTGGTAACACTTCTCATTGTCTACACTTCTTGTTCATCAAATCATGCCTAGAAATTAGTCTGCTGCCCCTTTTACACCTTACACCTTGGAAACGCTATCCTCCACCATGTGGTGGATGGAAGTATTGGGTTTCTCCCGCTGCTAAGGATTATCATGATAATACTTGTCTTCCGTTGGTGATTATCCAAACGTGATGTCTTGCTTGTTGTGTTATAGCCCATATGCTGACTTCCCTTTGTTGTTTCCGTGCCAAAAAGGGGAGAAGGTTTTTGCATCAATGCATTTGCACACAGGAAAGCCCGCTTGCTTTACCTATGCCTTGGTCTCGATGCTACGTTTAGTCTTGCATGCTTTGCTTCATGGATGAAAGCTATCATTTTACCCATGCTTGGGGCTTTTGACTATGCTTCTTCTCTTGATAGCATCTCTAGTCGGGCCATCGTCTTCCGTTGTGCCATATTGTGGATGAGCTTCTTTTGCGGGTTTGTAGCAAGTTCCCATGTTTAGGGCAAACGTGGAACTTGCATATGTGTGATACTTTGTGCCCATGTTTGGGGCAAGCATGGTTTTGATTTGTGTAGCCAGATGGAATGCTCTTTCATTGAATCAACTATCATATGGGTATCTTGGCATATGTTTTGTGTTGGAGTTCCATGGCGGAGTTCTTGGAAGCTTTTATCTCTAGTTGACTCAAGTTTTTGGAAAGCTCTTGAGTTAGTTAGTCTTTGTTTCCTTGTAATGATTCTTGTCATGAAGGGTTTTGTCCCAAAAGCCAAAGGGGAGATTGTTAGGTTTATTGGCATTTTCCGGTTATGTCAAGCCTTTCGGAGTCCGATTATTGGGATTTGGGAATTAGAGTGCTTAGGAGTTGAGTCTAGTTGCTCCATTCGAGGATTTCAAGCTTCATGATCAAGCCATGGCCAAGTCAAGTGCTTCGAAGCCCAATCCAATGAGGTATATTCGTGCATATCATTTGCGCATTTAGGACATTCAAAATAACATGTTTTAATGTGCTTTAGGTTGGGTTACTAATGCTTATTTCGGATCTTACATGTCAAATGAGTTAGGCATTAGTTTTTAGCTTTCAAATTCACCAAAATGTCTTCCATCTTCCTTTTTGATTGAGATTGTGCCACGTGTCAAAATCTTTTAGAGTATCCACTACACGGGGTTGCGAGATTCACATGTCTTGTTTTGAGTGGCTGTCTTTGGGAGCACGAAAATGAGCACTATAAAAGCCATTTTTCTTTCATTTTCTCACAACCCACTTGAGAGAAAATCAGCCCTTTTTAGAGAGAGAAAGTCTCATCTTTTCTTCATCCTTCTCTCTTTTGTGAACTTGATGTTCTTGATGATTTGAGCTTGCTCTTCTCATCTTTCTTCAATCTAGAGTCTTCCTCTCCATGGATCTACTCTAGGTTGATTTTAGTTTTCAAAAACTTTCATAAAAATCCAATCTTTTTCATAGCCTCATCTTTTCTTCATCCTTCTCTCTTTTGTGAACTTGATGTTCTTGATGATTTGAGCTTGCTCTTCTCATCTTTCTTCAATCTAGAGTCTTCTAGAATGGATCTACTCTAGGTTGATTTTAGTTTTCAAAAACTTTCAAAAAATCCAATCTTTTCATACATCATGTTGTGTTGCCTTGTTTCTACGTGAGTCGGTTGAACCGGTGCCGAGTCGGAGATCAAGACGGGTGTGCTTGTGAGTCCATGGAATCAAAGAGGAGTACGGGGTACTACATCAAGAATTGGAGCTAGGTGTCACAAGGGGCTTGTTGGGTAATTCCTAGTCTTGTTAATTCTTGTAAACCTTTTGATTTATGGAATGCATGAGTAGGACTAGGCCGTGGTTTTATGCTTAGGGTGTTTAGACCCTAAGTAGTTTCCACGTATATCGTGTGTTTTTGTCTCATTAGTTTAATTACTCTATATTGAACTTGTTGAGTTGTTTGATTTGCTATATTGAACTTGTTGAGTTGTTTGATTTGCCATGGTGAATGATTAAATTGGTTGAAATCGAAGCGATTTATTTTTAAAGTGGTCGTCCTATTCACCCCCCCTCTAGGACTTGTAGTGCTTTGCATAATTTCACAGAAACTAAAGTAAATACAGAATAATCTGACATTGCTGCAAAACAAGCTGACGGTTCTCCAGGGAAAATTTTTGTATGCCGAGCGTGCACCAGGTGGCACTGCCACGTTGTGCCAATCGGCTCATCTAGGCCGTTCATCCATGTTTTGAATGCCCCAGATTTGTTGGTGTTTTTTGGTGGCATTTTTGTAATTTTGAGGAGTAAATTTACCCCAGCAGATTTGGGCCGTCCAAAATACGCATGGATGGTCCAGATGAGCCGACAGGCACCACGTGGCAGTGTCACCTGGTGACCACTCGGCACTGAAAAACTCCTCGTTCTGCAGATGTGCATTCCTGAAGCATGCTCTTCATCTTTAAATAGGCAGTAGATAATATTATTGGAGTAAGATCCACCTGAAGTTTTTCCCATGTGCGCGTAGGATTGACCAGTTGACGTAGTGTGGACTCTATGGATGCTCCCTAACGGATGACGAACTGTGAAACCCTAGACTTCTCCTCCATAACTTAGTTACGTGGCCGGGGTGGATTCGAAACCCTAGACTTCTCCTCCATTCGTTCTTCAACAATTTTATTACTTGATCCTTAAGTTAGTTTAATTTCCAAAAACCAATCGCTCAAATCTCTTTTTTCGAATTAAATTACAAAATTAATCAAAGTTAACATAATTTAACCAAATTGTCTCCGCGGATCGACACTCGGACTTGGCCACTATTCTTCTGAGTCAGGGTTAATTCCTGATTTTTATAAATTTAATTTTGATACGGTACGACACGGTCAGACTCCGTGGATGCTCCATAACGGATTAGGCCTACTCGCACATGGAAAGAACTTCAGGGGGATTAGACTCCCAACAATTATAGATTAACAAGTTTCAATCAGATCAAAGCACTACTTACAAATGTACTGCTGTACATGTTTTTTTTGTTCGTCGAGGCATCATAGCATGTTTGATCAATGTCACACGAGACTAATAAGAAACGTGTGTTAAAATTACATTGTCGAATAAGGGTCTACGCAAAAGAAAAAAAACCAACTCTTCACAATTTAATGACAGATCGCAAGTAAATTAAAGTTAGCAAGATGCCAACCACCTTTGGTTATCAACCTTTGTAACAAATTTGGAAACTGTGCAGGAGATTGTCATTGATAAATGGAATTGTAAAGTGGCAGTAGGACTTAAGCGATCCGGGTTTCAAAACATTACTTGGTAGAGTCCGGTAGTTCAAGGGGAATCAATCTCTTCTCGTCGTTCTCATCAAAATCAAGGCTTTCCTCTCCTCCATAATCCATTTCTATCACACTTCTTTCGTTTTCGCCTAACAAATCGGATCCCAAAACATGAAGTTGAGAGTATTCTTCCACGGAAGGAAAATCCTCGATCAGTTGCATCTCTGACTCTATTAAGGTCTGCATTCGTGCGCGATCTCTATCTCTCGGATAGGTATAGTAAAGGAAAGAGTAGATGAAGCAACATATCGTAAAAGGAATCCCAATTGCTGAGTAAAGTGCCTTGGCTAATGATGCAGCGTTCTCTCTGTCTGTTTCAATTTCTTCCGAGCCTGTTGATCCTTTTTGAATTGGTTTGTAACCAAAAACATGCTGAGCCAGTATCCCAACGACTGGGGGAGCAAATGAAGCTAGTACGGTCTCAAAAGACCGGTCCAAAGCATAAATACTTGTTCGAGATCTCACGGGAACTATCTCTGCAAATATTGGACTGTATACATGTCAATAACGGATGGTTTCACAAAATGTTCAACTGAAAATTTATGCAGTGAAATCTGCTGTAAGCTAATTTCATCTTGACCGTAAATATAATCACGGACAAATGATTGTCCACGTCAACTCTAGGATATATAATATAAATGTGGCATGCAGTGAAATCCGCAGTATGCTACAACCTCCGTCTCTTAATTTTGGTTCCTTTTTTTGTAAAATGTACTATCATTAATGCATGTTCCGTTATAAAGCTTGATTTGATTTCCAACACTGCCCCCCTAAATTTGAACTTTAAGAATTACTTTCAATTTTAATACTTTATGAAGTTAGATATGCAAAGCCAAACACCTTTTTCTTCAACTTTTCAAATAGGAATGATAATTTGGAATGAAATTCTGCTAAGCTTCAGTTTCAATTGCTTAGAAAATCAGAAGACAACTGAAAATGGCATGAACTTAACCAAGGCACGGCCACTTTACTTCAAGCCAAACAAACTTCTTTCCAAGCAGTGGCACAATAGATTTCAACCTTGGTACTAGGCCATAAATAAAAGAACCTTGGATTACCGAATAAGATCAGTGAAATAGCAAACCTTTGGAAATTCCTACCCAAGTGTGAAAGGGAAAGGCCGAGCAAAAAGTGTGAAAGGGAAAGGGAAAGGGAAAGGAAACTCTGAATTAAGTAACAATTCGAGTCCTTTGTAAGGCATCAGGGCTATTCTTTATCCTATATGCAAAAATCCAACTTAAGGCATTCCCATTCTTGGTCCATGCATCATATTGATTAACATTCTAGGTAGCATACTTCAGCCACGGAATAATCTGCGATCATGGCAGACTGACTGCATGCATGCCTGTATACCAGGCACATGGTTCAAAGACGCATACTTTTTTCCAATTCTGTTGGTTTTTCACTTTCCCTCTACAAATCCGAGGATTTTTTGGATACTTATAGTTGGAATTTGATTAGTGAGTCAAAAGTGAAGCTCCATGTCAAAAGAAGGAAGAGGGTAGTCCTCGTGTTGCACCCTCAGTTTTTCCATTCAAGTTTGCAGTCAATAAGAGGCCTAGATTCTCGTCTTATTAGTGCTTCTAAGAGACACCTTTGACGATCACAGGGATTCAAGTATCAACTGAGTTAAAATCATACGGCCACGTATTTCCCTAGATTAGTAATTTTGTATCTACTTCTATGTTGAAATTAATTTTTAAGAGAAATTGAGGTGCAAAAGACAAATAAAGAGATTGACCTAGTTCTTTCCAAAAATTTGGGATGGTTCGTAATTGTTTTTCCAACAAATCTACATTAACAGTATCATATGGACGGAGTTTTTCTGGAACCTCATATTTCCTTATTTGGTTCACAAAAACTAGGGCAGAATGAAACAGAGTTTGAAGAGACATACTTGTTGGTAGCTGGACCATTCCACGTGATGATTAATCCCATACAAATCAAGACAAATCCATGAAGGAATCCTGTGGAAGGATCATCAGGCAATACTAGCATCAGTATTGCAGCTAAAGGGATAGCTGAACCGGAGCTTATCTGGGACAAAATTATCCTCCCAGAATTTGGATAGCGTTGCCCGAGGATATCCCCCATCTTTCCTCCAAACAGACTACCGAATGAACCTGCAATAATAAAAAGAGTCCATAGCAATGCCACTTTCTTGTGGGAGAAGCCAATAAGCTCTAACCACATAGGGGCAAACGACAATGCATTCCAAGGAAAAGATCCCGCGACACCCTGGGCCACAATTATCTGGAAAGATGGTATTTTCATTACCGATTTTGCTTCTGTAATCACGTCCTTAACTTCTGTCCAGAAGGGTTTATGTGGAATTTGAGCTTTAGCTTCACCATCATCAAACCGGGGATCATTTGCAAAGAGGCGGACCAAAATACCAACAATAACACTGATACCGGCAACCAGATGGAATGCTATTCTCCAACCAGGGATACCCATGAACGATGTTGAAGCTATCAGCACCGAAAATAGCCCACCAATGATTGATCCAATGCTGCCGGTTACTGCTAGCCACCCAAAAGCTGTTCCTCGGTTGGTCTCATCAGTGGAGTCCGCAACAAGGGACTGAATGGATGGTATGACTATGGCCAGTCCTATCCCATTCAAACCTCTTGAAACAGCCACCTGAATACAACAAAAGCGCCATATAACACAAATATTGGGTTGCGAAAAGCAATAGCATTCAAGAGGATGTAACTTCATGGAGGCCCTACTGTACTGTTGCCCTCCAAATCTCACCAAAATGACAGTCTTCCATCTTCCTTTTTGATTCTTTCTCATGTCAGTTCTTTTAGGTATCCACATAAGTGATTCAATCTCCAATCTTTTCTTTCCCCAACCTTTTACACAACCCCAAGGGGGCAGACACTAGAAATCATAAACTATTCATCCTATTCAATAAGTCAGACTTGTTTATCGGGTACTTACAATATGCACCTCCATGAATCAATAACATTTTGTATATAAATGTATAACGTTTCGTAATAAAATTCATAATATTTGCTTCCTGGTAACTTGGATTAGCTATGAGGTAAGCCCGTCTAGAAAGTCATGATATTTTTTTTTTCCCAGCAAAACAAAAAAAAAATCATGACATCAATACAAAAACTCGTAACATATAAATGTTATTAACTGTTATGAAATTACGTCCAAATGCTATAAATTCTTAGCTAAAAAGATCTGAAGTTAATACGAATGTCAGATGTCATGAACTTCTACGCAAAAAGTAAAGAATCCAAAGTGATTCAACGGGTGCATAGAGAGATCTTATTGGTTTGTTTGGTTTTTCAACAAAAATGCATCAACATACATCCCAAGGTTGTAGGATTGATTCCCCTCAGCAATTTGTCATTGGGCCACCTCACCGCACCGGCCACCTCAACTCAGGCAATTGCGTGGAGGGAAAGGGCTGTGGGAGGGGCCGTAGAGATTAGTCCAGTTCATCTTGACACTCTTCATTAAAAATACATTGCGAAGGATCGGATTAAGCAAGTGATGCAGGACAAGAAAGAGGGAGAAGGGGAGAGAGACACCCAAGGGTCAAAATCCTAATTCTCAAATTCAAATCTTCCTCCGGCGACTACGACATCAACATCCCGGATCAGCAAGCCTTAAAGCGAATTGCAAGAAAGCTAAATCCAGCTGATCATTTCATAAGGCTCGATTATGTTTTGTTTGATTTGGCTGCACACGCGCGCACACACACACACACATACACACATATATATACACACATGTATATATCTATACAGAGTGCGAGAGCATGAAGGAGGGGTACGTACCTGAAAGAAAGTGGAGGAAATACCGACGAGAAAAGTGGCGGCGGCCCAGAGGAAGGCCCCGAGGGCGATGACGTGGGTCCGATTGTGACGGATGGCAAGGTAGGCCGCCAGAGGGTAGCAAGCGGACTGGACTATGGATCTGTACAGAGTGAGGGAGCCCAGCCCAGTTGGGTCCGTGTGAAGTGCGGCCCCCACCTCCTTGTACACTCCGGGCAAAAGTGACTCGTCGGCCCTCTCCATTATTCCGGCCAGATTCACCAGTATCAGCGTCAACGTCAACGATTTCTTTATCGCCATTTTCATTCTTCTTCTGGGTTCTCTCTGTTTCTTTGCTCTGCTCCCTCTTTTCTAGAGAGAGAGAGAGAGAGAGAGAGTTGACTGGGGGCCGGAAGATCTTTATGATTTGCCCGAACGACGGGAAATTATCGGGTGCTACTACAAAATTGCACGTGGCAACAAACCACTTGTCACTTTAATTTTCAAACCTTTCTTGGAATTTTATTAGGTTGATATGATAGGAGTACTAAAATTTTCGAATTAATCATTTTTATCTACACGAATGAAGTGTAAACAAAATGTAAAATAAACCGATAATTCCTTCTGCACCGACGGGGTGCACCGACCCCATACTGACGGCATTGTGAACGCCGTTGTGGGTCCCAAACAATCGATCCGAGCCGTTCACCCTTCTCAAAATCGAATTCCGAGTGGGCCATGCGGGAATCGAGGCAATCGGACGGCTGTATGAGCTCGATCCAAAATCACCCAATTTCATTAAAAAAAATTGAATGAAATGGGGTGATTTTGGATCAAGTTCATAAAGCCGTCCAATTGCCTCGATTCCCGCATTTCCCACTTTTCGGTGAACGGCGGATCGATTTGGACCCTCAACGGCGTCCCACGATGCCGTTTCGGTCGGTGCGCCGTGTCGAAGAAGGGTTCAAAATAAACTCACTGAAAAGAAAGTTCATTAGCCTTTAGTGCCTTTCTCATCTTTTTTTTTTTTTTGGAGAAATAGAAAAAAAAATATTATTAAATCAAATACCACCGGCCAAAAAATTGGGTGCACACAAAATCGCAGGCCTTTGAACCACCGGCCACAGAACTATCTACAAAGAAACAAAAAAATAAAAAGTACAGAAAAAAAAGAACGCAGGAACATACCATCGGAACTGTCACCCACCGCGGACAGAATGAAAATTTATTCCAACTCACCTGAAATATATGATTTCACGTGATTGAGTGATGGTGGAAGGATATTAGCACCAGAAGTATATGATTTCACATGACAGCTTGATGGTCAAATAATAGTAGGGCACTTGTTATTGCATCGTCGAAGAATATTAGCTCAATCGTGAATAGATTTTTACCTCTAAATCTAGAAAAGAGGTACCTAATTACCATTAAACTTAAGTCACTTTTTTAATTACCTTTAAGGTAAGTCACTCTTTTTTTGGAGTTGGGTTTAGAACACTTTCCCTTTTATAAGGTTTTAGTGGTTTAGACACTTTCATAATGTACCATAGGATTTTAGGCACTTTCATTAGGGTATCCTAGGATTTAGGTTTAGACACTTTCATAGGGTACCTTAGGGTTTAAGCACTTTCATTAGGGTACCATAGGATTTAGGTTTAGGCACTTTCATAGGTATTCTAGGGTTAAGGTTTAGAGTGCACTTTCATTTTATAGGGTTTTACTGGTTTAGAGTATATAATTTATGTGCACAGTGCAAGTCATTTGTATTCATGATACTCCCTCTGTCCCATTTTAAATGTCCACCTTTCTATTTTGAGATGTCCCAAAATAATATCCACTTTCTATAAATAACCATCAAAACATACCAAACTTTCAATTTTACCCCTAAAAAGTACCATGTCATTCCTAATTGATTTGACAATTTTTGATATTCATATCATTCTTAAATTGACAATATCTTTCAACATATATATTTTTCATGATTTTGAAAACTTTGTATAATAGAATTAATTGAAATCTATTAAACAAGATACATATTACATAATTTTTGAGATCCATATTGAAGGATATAAGTAATTTAATACATTTAATTGACTTAACAGTTTTTAAGGTTACTTTTGGAAATTTAGAGGAAAAATTTAATCTTTTAAAAAACTCGATTTCCCGTAGAGGACATTTAAAGGTTAAATTCCTAAAACACCCCCTCATCAATTCCAATTTTCCTAGAACACCCCATAATCTTTAAAAACGTCCATACGCACCCCTCATCTTTCACCATTAGCCACATTGACCCCTTCTGTTAAAAATCCGTTAACGGGAAAAGAAGAAATTTATGGCAAGTTTACCATTTAAAAGTTTTAAAGTGCAAAAAAAGAAATCATTTTTGTTCATTTGCAAATCATCCCGATAAAACAAAATATTCCCATTTATCTCCACGTTTAGTTTCTCTCTTCTCTCTTTATTTACTCTAGTTCTTTTTTTTATGGTGTTTGCATTTCTCGGTTTCCATAAAATGCAAAAAATCATTTTTGGCCATTTATGTTCCATTGATGACGGCATTCATTAGAGTTGGGTGGTGGAGAAATGATAAGTATAAGGGTTCATTTCAAGGGCATTTTTTCATTTTTGGAGTTGAAATGGGAGGTAAAAGTTGAATGGAATCGTGAGGGTATATCGAGGCATCAACGCAGCTGCCACGACACACGTTGATTGTCAGTTGGCTCTTCCTAGCTTCGCGTATCTCACGTTGAATGGGGTGGTTGGAGAGGATGTAGTCATGGACCTTGGACTTGATGTGGGGTGAGTGGATTTCAGCACAACACAATTTTCCGCCATCACTTAAAGATAATGGGGAGGTTTTGTCGAGTTCGTGGGAGGAGAGGAGATCTCAGACGTTATCCATGAAAACTCTGTTCATCCATGAAAACCCAGTTTACCAATTGAAAGCCCATGGGTGATTAAGAATTTTTATTTTTTATTTTTTGATCCAATAACGATTAAGAATATGTGGGATGGATTGAAGAGGAAAAAAGGAAAATGAATTAGAGAAACAAGTACTGGTGTATGCACGTATAACCCCATGGATGGGCAATTTTTTCTTAAAAAAATGATGTTCTCGCAAATACAAACGGATTTTTAACAGAAGGGGTCAATGTGGTGAGTATGGACGTTTTTAAAGGTTAGGGGGTGTTCTAGGAAAATTGGAATTGATGAGGGGGTGTTTTAGGAATTTAACCACATTTAAATTGGGACGGAGGAAGTACAAATCATTTACTAGTCTTATATGTTCAGAGCGCAAGTCATTTTATCAATATTACAAGTCATCCAGGAGTATGTATTTTCACAGTGCAAGTCATGTATGAGAAAAGAGAGACATTTATGTGAAAAAAAGAAGTCATTTGTCATGTATGAGAAAAGAGAGACATTTATGTGAAAAAAAAGAAATCATTTTTGTTCATATTGCAAATCATTCCGATAAAACAAAAATAGCGCAAGCCATTTATGTTAGGGAATTGATAATATCACTTCACTTTTTTTTATTGGCACTCTCTTTTTTTTTTTTTTTTTATCTCTATTCATAAAATGTTTTTAATTTTACCTTCTAATTTTGAAGAACCAAAATAATGTTTTATCACTTTTTAGAATGTTCTTTGTTAAGTCATCTAAGTAGAGAGTGCTAGTTAGTTGTGTTCCAAGTTCCAACTGCAAGTCAATTATTTTTGAAAATTTGAGAATTAATTAATTGCGAATTTTCCTTTATCACGTGTCAATTCAAAAGCTCATTGTTTCCGATCCTTGTGTGGGGCCCACTTTGGACTCCAGACAAACGATTTAAGCCGTCAAATAATTTCATAATAATTTGTAAATAGCCACGTTAAAAATCAATTCAGTTAGATAATTGTAAGTGCTTCATCTAGCCATTTTCTTTTTTCATTTGATCTTGATATTGAAATAATTCTCAAAAAAAAAAATTTTTAAGAGAAATGGACCAATTGCTTTATCTAAAATTGGATTGAGTTGATTTTTTAAATACACTAAAAAAAAATTGTGTAAATTAATAAACGATTTGGATCGCTAGTGTGAGATCAGAGGTGGGCCCCGTATTTAGATCGGAACCCATCGGTACCCACCATCGTCTTGTCATTTTTCCTTGGAGATGTAGTTGGTGTGTATGTAGCATTGCTTATCTTGATTAAAAAGTTGGGTTGAGGGTCGATTTGGAGATAAGCAAGTGGGAGTACTTTACTTTGCTTTTAATGGAATTAAAGTAGAGTGCGAGTCAGATGCCATTTTTGGGAACCTTTCTTTTGGGAGGATTCGGAAAAAATTACGGGCAAGTCATTGTCAGACTTTTTAATTCCAGCCAAGGATCATTTTGGTTTTTACAAGGATAAGTGAATGCTAAAGTTACTTCTTTGCCCTTGTTAATTCCCTCTATTTTCTAATAAGGACCTTGACAAACGAATACGACGCGGACAGCTCTTCCTCAAATCTTACAGCGAAGTTTCTGGGTGTGACTGTGAGTGATGAATTTAAAAAACTCTAAGGCTTTGTTCGGTTTGAGTTTTGAGTGAGGGTTTTGGAGGTAATAAATTGAAAAGATAGAAAAAAAAAAAATTATTATTTATTGAGTGCCAGTGTAAGAGTTGGATTTTTTTATTTTTATGGTGGTCGTAACAGTGGTGATTGTTGTCATGTTTTGAACTTAAAAATAAAAAAAAAAATTGAGAGAGAAAAATTCTCAGTATTTTATTTTTATGGTGGTCGTAACAGTGGTGATTGTTGTCATGTTGTGAACTTAAAAAACTAAATAAATAAAATTCAACACTAGAAAAATTTCGCGATATATTTTGATTGAGAATATTCTCAAAGTGTTTTGCGGTGGTTGCAACCGTGGTGGTGGTTGTGCATATTTTGAACTTAAAAAAAGTTTAAGATCTTACAAAAAAATTCTCATTGTATTTTGATTGAGAATATTCTCAAAGTGCCTTTTTGGTGTTAGAGATGATGGTTTTGAACTGATGAAAGTGAATTTCCTTTTAGCTTTGAGAATATTCTCATATAAAATGATTGAGAAGGTTTTTATGTGTAATATTTGCTTTATTTTTATCTTAAAAAATATATTGACATTATCGGTTGAAAATACTCCTCTTTGGTTGTACAGTGGTTTCTTTTCATAAACATATGTTTATTGTATTGATTATAATGGATTAAAAACAGCATTTGAATATTCTCATCCGAAATTTAATTGATCCCTACTGTGTACTGGTTAATACTCTCTCGTGTCTTTTTTAAAACTCTTATAGTTTTCATTCTATAATGTATTTTATATGCAATATGAATATTATTTGATAGATCTCAATTAGTTTTATTAGACAAAATTTTTAAATACTTTGAAAACATTACAAATAAAAAGATATAGACGTTTGAAAATGGGACGGATATTCATAGGAAACATTTAAAATGGAACAAAGGGAGTAGTTTTTTAATAGGTGCTCCAGATAAAAAAAAAAGAAAAAAAAAGAAGGTAATTTAACAAATGTCGAGGAGAAGAATCGACATACGGACGGTAGAAATCAAAACCAGAACCACGTGGCATATCTGCATTGCTATCCTATAGCTGCGCGCAACATCTCCTGCTCATGAAGGTTTTATTACAGGCCGGTACAAAAAACAAATATTTATTACCACTAGCTTCAATCATTCTTTTTAATTACCACTAACTCCATTAAGGTCAATCACTCTTTTTTTGGGGCTTAGGCACTTAGGGTGCACTTTCTTATTATATGGTTTTTAGTGATTTAAGCACTTTCACAGGTTACCCTAAGATTTTAGGCACTTTCATAGGGTACCCTTGGGTTTAGGTTTAGGCATTTTTATAGGGTACCCTAGGGTTTAGAAACTTAGGGTGCACTTTCCTATTATAGCTTTTTTAGTAGTTCAAACATTTTCATAGGGTACCATAAGATTTTAGGCACTTTCATAGGGTACCCTAAGGTTTAGGCACTGTCGTAAGATTTGAGATTTTAAAATTAAAAGTAAAATCTGACGGGATGGGGACTGACGGGATGGGACGGCACATGGGGACTGACGGGATGGGGTGGAGTTGCCGGAGCATTTTTTCCAGACAAGTGGAGCGCGTGGTCAACAACCCTCCAAAACTGGAGCGGCTTGTAAATTGCAAAACTGGACAATACTTGGTCCGTCCATCCATGAGCCTGTTCAATGAATCATGGATCCAATGAAGCCTGCTAAATGTCTATTGATGGGCCTTCGTTGGTAACGTGCTTAGTCCAGTACTCAAGTGTCCATCATAGTATGGACTGGGCTTCATTTGGCTTTGAACACATTACGTCTGCCTTGGGTTTACATGCTGTGGGCTGGCCTACACTTTTTACCCTTTTTACTTGCATTTTGCGTGGTGGGCCAATGGCCACAGGAGGCATCATCATTAGCTCGTCAGTGTCAGCTCCTGAAGCAGTAATGGGTTGGGACTTGGGTCATCATACTGCCGTACAACCTCTCATAATTGGGCCTTTAGTCTCGGACCCACTTTTGATATGGCCAAAGTTCGAGTAATTATTTGGTGATCCCGTGCTACCTCCACGTGGTCCCAACACCTTTTTACACCTCACTTTTTGTCGGATTTAAAAATGTGTGGTTGAGAGAGGTATTAGGGCACCACGTGTGGTGTCATAAGACCACTAATGCCTAGTTTTCCAAAAAAATTTAGCAATCCAGTTGCTAAAATCTAAATTTTTTTGAAAAGCTAGGCCTAACTCAAAAAGGTGGTCTTACTTCAAAAAAAGAGCCAAAAACTCAATTTATTATGAAAATTGAGACGGAAAATTCTAAAATCCACCTAATGGGCTGATTATAAGGCTTAAAAAGTGTATGAGAATATGTGAAAAGTGTATAGGAATGTGTAAAAGTGTATGAGAAAGTAAAAAAAAATACATTGGAAAGTTTTTTTGTTATTGCCTTATTCGGTTCCCAAAATGGATCCGTAAATGATAGAAAAAGGTAATAAAAAACAATAAAAAGCTAATAAACCAAAAAACTCTCTCAGTAGAACACCAAATAATTTTTCCTTTCCCCACTCCTGTTGGGCTCACGAAGTTAAACTTGACCCAGGGGCCCAGGGGCTCCTGTTGCGGTCTTTTCTGTGGGGCCCAGGGGTTAACAATCTTATGTAAGCCTGAGGTAGATATGACGTTCGAATTATGGGCTGCCCCTTTTGTTTTTCGGTAAATCCACGGGAATTGATCAACTCACCGACGGGGTGTATAGATCGGTTTGCGGAGCCCACTTTTGGGTCTCTAATAAAAGATTGGATCCGTTCATTAAATTTAAAGAATAGGTGATAGATATGACGTTCGAATCATGAATCCGGCTCGACTCAACCGTCCGTCATCATTTTTTGGAACCGTGGATTAATGGTCCTGGACACGGATTCAAAAATAAAAACCGTGACTTTTGGATCGGACACATTTTGATTTTGAAACCGTGAATTAACCGATCCGGACCGTGAGATTTTTATTATATATAATTTTATCACTTTTATAATTGCATAGTTATATAAATATTGTTAATTTAGTAGACTTACGGTTTGGTTGTCTTGTTGTAGGAGTTATGGTGCGACTATTGTTATCTCTATAAAATCTAGGGTAAAGTATTATAAGTCTTCTATATATACTCTGTTTGTGAGTGAAATGGAAGTAACTATGTACTTATTTACTATTTCTTTGTGAGTGGCAAGTAAAATTATCTGCTATCCTTTGGTAATATAAGTTTGTGTCTTTGTTTGTTCGGTTATATAACTATCATCTGCTAACTCGCCTTTGTTGTTTTTATTGGGATTTCCAACTTTGAACTTTCTATTTAGTGCATTTCTTTTGCTTTAGTCTTTCTTGCCTTTGTTTGTTGTTTTTTCCAATGAGTTGAAAATCCATCATTGGATTAATCCGGGCAACCGTCCGTGACTCGCGGTTCGGATTGGAACCAACCGTGAGACTTTTGGATTGGACACGGATTGAATTTTCAAAAAAATAAAGCCGTGACTTGCGGATTAGGATTGGATTCATGCCAATCCCACAATGATCCAAGTGAGCACCCTAATAGAGCAACACACACTCCTCCATCCACGTGGTGGGTACCACCGAGTGAGACCCACACCCACCACATGTGAGAGGGTGTGTGGTTTGTGTGGCTTTATCAATTTAAAATATTTTTTGAAGTAGCCCAGTGAATAATCAGCTCAATTCGATAACTTTAGATGTTTAATCCAATGTACCTATTTTTCATTTAGATACTAGGATTATGAATGAAACATGTTTACTTTGGATCAATACTTTACAATTATCTGATTGAGATGATTTTTTTTTTTGTAAGTCATACGAAAAAATATTTTAAAGTTAATGAACGACTCGAATTTTTTGTGTGAGCCTGAACGTGGGCCTTGCAAACCAATCTGTGCACCATCGGTACAGTTTCATTGGTATTTAGCCATAATTCAATGGGTAGCAGCCAGAGTGCACCGATGCACAAACGAGCTAATGATGACCCACTTTAGGGCCACACAAGTGATCCATTTGAATTCGGAATGAAACATTGGATCAAATATTTACAAGTATTCAAACAACATGATTTTTTGTAGGGCCCCCTCCAAAAGTTATTTCAAAATATTTTTAAAATGGTTGGATCACTTGTATGGGATCCTACGTTGGCCCCCACACTGCCTGTGCACCATCGGTGCATTTCGACCAATACTTAGGGTGAAAAAATAACCGATACACTTGAACCGAATCAAAAAATCGACCGTGTATTTTGTTTTTCATTTCCCAAATCCATCGGTCGGTGTCGGATCCGGAACGTAGAATATATAATTATTTCAGTTCAATTACGGTTGTCTGAAAATACGGCTGGACCAAACCAAATTTATAAACCGGTATAGGATTGAACTGAACCGAACCGAAAACAAAAACTAAAAAACCCGATATTTTAATACTGTTTTTAAATTTTAAATTTTTATCCTAGGACCAATCTGGTCCGTTGATCTCTCACTCTTAGTTTTTTTAAAAGTGGTGGGTTTGGCCCAACATATTTTTTAATTTAGCCCAAGTAGGCCCATTTCGGTTAGATTGAAATCCCTGACCGGACTGACCCCAATCGAAACTGATTTAAAATCGGTCGGGATTTGTCCTGGAACGTCATACCCCGAAGGGCCCAAACCAATTCGGTCTTGGAACAAATCACCCCAAACCGACCAAAACCGAACCCATTTCACCCCTGGCCGTACCATAGTCGAAAGTTGTTTTAGACTTTAGAGCCTCATCTTATTTGCCTAGACGGTCTTGTCTTGGCAATTTTTTACAAAAAGAAAATACTTACTTGGTTGATCACAACTATTAGCTTTAAATGTAATGTTTTGTTTGATTACAAAACCATCAGAGCTGAATTCAATTACAGAAAGTCCTCGGAAATGCTACAATTACCTTACAAGAACAACAAAAAATTGTATCGCAATGGAAACTAAAATCGACATTTGACAAGTAGTGTCAGAGCTTTCTTCTTTGGGCTCAATGTGTTTGCAATGAACTCTTACGAGTATTGATTTTCAACCGAAACGATTTTTCGGTTGATTATTTATGGTTTTCCAATTTTAAGGATGGGATTTTTAACAGAAAATTCGAAATTATAAGTAATACTGTGAGTAAAAAGTGCTGAAAGATAAATGAAAACCACGCATATTATAAATAGTTAAATACACTCATGCCTATATATTTATTTTGTACAGACTATGCAGTATGCACGGGCTAAAGTTAAAAGAGAATAAATTCTTTATACCATTGTGGGTTTTATTCTGCTAATTATTGATTTGAACCGTTCATTTTGCAGGGCTCACAGAGAGTTATACAACCAAAAAATTAGGTTGATCGGATATCGATAGTTATATCAAATTTTGAATTTGGTTTTGTAAATAGGACGGTCATTGACAGTTTAATTTAAAAATTATTAGGCAGAATCAGACTGTCTATTTAATGAAAGTAAAATTCAAAATCTAATATTCCTATTAATGCACGATCAAGCTAATTTTTTGTATGAATAAACTAATTTGCACGCCTTACAAGATAATGGTTCATATTACAACAATAAACTTAGAATGAAATCCACAATAGCGGTGATGGAAAAGTGGACTTTTACATCAGCGGGCAAATAATTTGTTCTCAAAGTTAAATGGCACCTAATAAGTCAACTACTATGTGTAGGTGAAGCTCAAAACCCTACTATAGAGGGGACAATATCTATGATTCTATAGGGATAACAAAATCCTACTACAGAGTTGCAGGATCAGTTGGCGGAATGTTCTCATGCTTGGGAAGATCAAAGCTATTTTTGGAAACATTAAACATAGGGAACGGGGTGCTTGTTTAGTGGTCCAGGTTGACGTAGAATAAGTGGCGGCCTAATTCTACGATCAATTAAACTGGTCGAAACCCTGGGGGCCTAAACAATTTTTAATTGACACTTGCCTAAATTGGCAGTATATCGACGAGCTCATAACCATCCCAAATTTAGTGGGCTGAAGCAGAATTGCGTTGCGGTCAAGACTCACGTCCTAAGTCGTGACCGATGGTGGATTTCGGCCTAATTCCTCTATTTAGTCATTCAATTGGAAGTTTTTGCCGTTTTGAGGAAATGTTTAGAATTTCAATAACGTATAATTCCGTTTTAGTTGATTCAAGTTGAGAAAGTCTTATTTTTCTTTCTAGTTTTCAATTTTAGAAGGTTTCCTTATTTTTCGAGATACTTTATTTAGCAATGTTTGTTAGGATTTCCCTAGAAAAATAAAGCTGCTTGCACTAGCTTCAACAAAGAGGTAGGTAAAATACATCTGTGAATAGTGCCTCTCCACAATGTCTACCTATGCACTATTCAACGGCCATCTAATATTGCATTATTTTTTCCGTCCTCCCTACCTACCTCTGTCTCCTCGGGCCATCAAAATAGGTAGGAAAAAAGGGGGAAAATAATATTTTAATAGAGGATATGTAGGCCGAAACGAACCGAAAAATGAGCCAAATTCATTCATTTCGTTAAAGCTTTATTTCATTCTGGATTCGATAAGAAACGAATGGAAATGGGATTTCGATTTTCGAACTTTATTTAGTTAACGAGTTTCTTAAAGTTTCTAAAAAAAATTCAAAAAGTTCGGCTCATGGCTTTCCATTTCGTTTAAGGAGGCCATTAAGTAAATTACCCTGGCCATTTCGATAAGAAATAACTCGTTTATTTATGGCCAAAAGCTGACTAAATTTTTTCATTTTAACACTTTAACACTATTTGAAAACGGATAGGTAAAGTTTTGTTAGAATGTCAAAAGTTTTGTTAGAATGTCAAGTTGCGAGTAGTTAAAACAAAAAACGTGTACTGTTCACTAGGAAACGCACATGCTAGTCTTGCAAAGTTGATACTTACACATTTCAGAAAAGAAAATTTCACCTCTTTGGAGTCCTTTGCGAAACTAACTGGGTAGTTCTTGGCCATTCACATACCCATCAGGCAGATGTAAAGCAGATTTTTATTTATTTATCAATTATCATCATCTAAAACAGATGACTCTTCCAATTTTTGACTTAAGAAGCCGTAGATTTTCTAGATTAATTTTGAAAGACTTAAGGAGGCTAAGAGAAGACTTGTCGATCGCAATTCTATTCAATTATTCAACAACTTGATTATGACCCGACCTTCAAATAAGTCAAATTAGAGAAGGATAGTGTGTTGTGTTCGTGTCTTGTTAAGATTTTTGCAATCATAACACGCCCCATTTAGATTTCGTAGTTATCATGTCATGTCATTTTCGATCTAACTTGAAGTTCATCATAAAAATGTATGATATCGCTATTTTTCTCTATCTATAGTTTAAGATCAATTCCTATTTTTTAAGTTAGTTTCTCTTAGTAAAAATTTGAATTGAATGGGCAGCCAAAATGACCATATTAACCTCCAATACTAAACGAAAGGCTATAGTATGCAAAATATGGCTATAGTATGACCATATTGAATTTAATGTCACATATCACTTCACTTGTACCCCAAATAACCTTTATCCGAATAATCATTGAAATTTATTGCTACATTTCTATTAACTGGTTAAGTGTCTATTTCGAATTTTTCGAATTACAATCCTAACTCGACCGACTTGTTATCATGTCTTTTTACATACTAATTTTACCTTGCGTTCGCCGTTAGATGTCACATCAAAATTTCGCCCGTTTACGGACAATTGATTAGAGAGTGAGAGACAAGGGCCATCATTGTTTGAAACCAGTTAGTATATCACTGGCATGGGCCCCCATGATGCTAAAAGAATGGATCCCGAATGGCTCTGGCACTTTTAAAATCTCCCAAAATCCCATGGCTCATCATCTCACTTTTACTGACAAACAAACATCATTTGAATTTCATTTGAGGGAAGCCAATTATGAAATTTAGAAATTTCACCCTTTTGCAAAATAGTTTCACCCCATCCGATGGCTAGCTATCATCTCTCCATCATCGAAATGATTCAATTTTTTAAATCAACTCTCATCATATAATATAATCTAAATTCAAATCTATAAAGGAAGTGAAGCTTGTGTAATTGAAGTGAAAATTTCAAGTGTATCCATCAATATGTTGTAAAGATCAGTAGCTTTTAAGATAGATCTCTAAAGACTGCCCCCCACTTTGTCCTTGACCTCCCTCTATCTCCGTACGATAAAACATTCTTTACACCGGCGGCGAAAACTGCTATTTTCCAAATTATTTTCTTATAACTCAAGATATCCGGACTAGCTTAGGCAATTAAACTCTGAGTGACCCATTCACCAATATTCACCCCTGAGAAGCTCACTTAAAGACGGAGAAAAGTTCAGTATCACTAACAAGCCAACCCTTTTTCTCTTGTTGTATCACATTATCACACTTACGGGTCCATTCTACTAACTTGGCTTATTGGCTTATTGATTTTTTTGGCCTTTTTATTTGATGTCTGTGAGGAGAATGACTGTCTTAAAAGCTGTGAAAAGCCAAGTTATAGCATCAATTTGGTGTTTGAAGAAAAATTGAAATTTGAATCGCACACTACTTTATGTTCGGTTAGATCAAATTTGGTAGACGATCAATATTGGTAGAAAATGATCGAGCTGCTAAGAATCATGCACAAAGCAATATCATCAAGGACGCTAATGCTCTTTTAAAGCGCACGGGAACGAAGCTATCACACATGTACAGAGGAGTAGAACAAGAGAAGAACTTAATCTCATCTGAAGATATGCCCATCTCCATAAGAGAATTTATGATTAGGGATTAATTGCCTAAACCTTATGCAAGTGGTAGTTTAATTTGTAAGTTTCTCTGGTCTGTAATAATTTGGATGGATTGGGTATGGATTTGGTGAAAATTGGGACTGACTTTGGACGAATTTTTGAGGATAAAATAGCAGAACTTTGGAAGTTTTATAGGAATCAAAGATTGGTTTAGGGTAGTTTAGGGGCCAATTTAGGGGTTGGTTTAGGGTTTTTAAGTGATTCTCTGCCGCCTGAACGATTTTATGCTAGAAACGGTGAGAATCGTATCATAATCATTGGTAGCAAGAGATTCCCACCTTGGAAATTGAATTCTGCAGTTGTGCTTTAGGCGCCTGAAGAGGGGTTTGGGTGCCTAAAGGGGTTTTGATGGCTTTCTAGGTTTTTGTTTTTGACGGTGAGAATTGTATCATAATCATTGTTGCTGGATGAGTGTGCTATTGTAAACGGATAATTTTGGCTGCCTTTTCATTGTTCGAGTGTAATTTTATCATCTTAACGAAATGCTAATTTTGTGACTCACAGGCGTCCCCAACGCTGAGGTATGAAGAGAGATAAGAGCCTCTTGCTGGTTTTAAGGAGATGGAGCAGCGAGATGGATATGAAGTGCGAAGCCATGGCTCCACCAATAGTTCTTTTAGCTAGATGGCTATGTCTTTCATTTTAAGTTGAACATTGAATGACTGTTTAAGTTTTCAGACAATGTTAAGAGTTTAATTTATTCCAGTTGTAATAAAATAGCTAACTTTTAGCTTATTGTTGGAGAATTAAGGAAAAAGAAAATGCAAAAAAAGTTACTCCCTCCTTTTTTAAATGTAGACATTTCCATTTTGGGAGAGTTTTATAGTTAAGTAAGTGTGTGGTTTGAAAAGTTAATGGGTAAAAGTTTGTACAATTATCATTTTGCCCTTTGAAAAGTTAGTGGGTAAAGAGTTAATGGGTAAAAGTGGAGGATAATTTTAAGCTAAAAGTTGATGTGGTGTAAAGTGGAAAAAAGTTGATGATTTTGAAAATGCAAAAAAAAACACATTTAAAAAAAGATTAGGGAAACTATTGTTTTTTTAGTTAAATTAAAAATTTATTTATTAACGTACCCAATTTTTGGGGGCGTTACAAGAACCCTAGTACATTTATTTCCACCTCTCATCTCTTTCGGCGGCTAAGGTTTCGTGCACTTCGAAGAATTATAAAGATTGAATGATTCTTTGATTCTTAAAATCATCTTCGAGGGGTTTTCTCATATCAACAATACTTTTATAAAAATAAAACCTTTTCATGGAGTTTGGAAGGCAATCGGTTAGAAGGCTAGAGGATTCAAGATTCGGCAATCATGCAGATGTGTGATTAACGTAGCTTTAGCAAGTAGGTCTTAGGCTTTTGAGAGGATACACGAACACTAAGTATGATTTCTTGTATTCACACATGTTTTTAGGGTATGATTCCTTCCTTCCTTTCTTCTTCTTCATCTTCTTCTTCTTCTTCTTTTTTTTTTTTTTTTTTTGTTTTGGATTTTTCCACATAAATCTTTGTGTTGTGTGTGATTGATATTTTTCTTGTTTGCGCGACTGATTGTTTTTCATTGTTCAAGTTAATTTAATTCTGTGATTCGATTAAGAAATTTCACATCAGCTACTGACAACAATTAAGGCCGCCAAACGCCGTTAAGCCCAAATCGGAATCACCCAGCAATCAAACGAGCGGAGACCATAGATGCCAATGAAATCGATTAGAATCGAAGAAAAGGAATGGGTAGGGGAAAAGAGAGATGCACCATAATACTTTTCGAAACCCATTTTTGCCGCAGGGGTGAAAATCGGTAGACTGTGGAACGAAAAAGGTTCATTTTTCCCAACAAGGCCTTCATGCCGATCCCGACCTTTTCAAAAAGAATGGATATCCGATCGGTTTTAGGGTGGTTCGGTTTTTCCTTTTTTTTTTTTTTTTTTTTGGTTTTTTTCCGGAACGCGTTAAAATTGAGATGGACGTGTGATTTGTTATTTTTTTTTAGGGTCAATTTTAGGAAACCGAGATAGGGGTGGTTTTCGGTCCAAATAGGGGTGGTTTCCATGAATATAATTCCTCCAAATCACCATGGATGACTTTAGGGTATTTCGCTTAAACATTGTCCAACAAAAATCCGAAAAACCGAAACCGAACCTCATCATAGATGCATTTCGGTTTTTTCGGTTCAATTTTTTCCTTTTTTTTCGATTTGAATCAAAACCGAAGGAATGGAGGGTTTCGATTTTCTGGTTTTTCGGTCGGTTCTCCCGTCGGTTTTTTTTTCACCCATCTCTACCATGGCTTCCAGGAGAGAAAGGAAGGTTCGCTCGCACCCGCAACCCCCGTGAATCTCCCACATGATCGACCCCATAAACATTGTCAAGATCTCGCTAACAAACCCCATAAACGACCCAGACACCACTAGGATCCTGTTTCGCCAACTTTCCCTCAGACCTCTCTTCTCGAGACATCCATTGCACCCAAAAGAAGAAGAGAGAGAGAGAGAGAGAGAGAGAGAGAGAGAGAGAGAGAGAGAGAGAGAGAGAGAGAGAGGTTGCAGGCGGCGCTCCACAGTCGAAGCCCCTAAATAGGAGTTTTAGAGAGAGAATGGGAGAGTTTTATAGAGAGATATTTTTTGGATTATGACTCAGGCCATGTTCCACTAAAAAAAAAATAGTTTTGTTTTAACTAAAAAACTAACCCATTCCACTATAAAAAAACCCACAAAAAGCCAACAAAAAAACCACTTAATTCCACTAACCTAAAAAAAACCAAACTACTTTAATCATGTAAAGTTAAGAATCTGCCCCCCTTCAAACCCCTTATCCTTTGGATACAAGGATAGCTTGGTAATTTGGTAACACAACTCAAAAAACCAAAAGGCTAAAAAACTAGTTAGTGGAACTAGTTGATTTTTTTGTAAAACTAAAGATAAAAAAAACCAAAAAACCAAAAAACAAGTTAGTGGAACATGGCCTCGATCAATATTGTTGTATGTTATCTAGGGCTGGTAAACATAACAAGGAGTATTATTTTGCGTGATGATCTTCGCAACGAACTATGAATATGAAATAAACAATAGCGGGGGCATTGTATGTTCTCATCATGGATTTCTTGACGAGACCCAATTTTTTTCCCTAAATACTCAGGGGCGATTCCAAGATTTTCATTCAGCGCTGACAAAAATACATAGTGTGTCTATGATGAAAAGTTGTATGCACAAAAAAAAAAAAATAGGGCAAAAAAAGACATACATATACATTAAATCGTTTGATAAAAAGAGATTTCACTATATTACAATATCCCACGACGATTCTTCATATTTTGTTTGGCAGGGGTATATAGGAGGGGGATATAGATTTCTCCCGGATATAAATATCCGGGTGGACCATATCCGTTGTTTGTTGCTTTTTTGTGTCCCGGATATAATTCTCCTTGGATATGTATATCCCACATCAGGGTCCTTATATTTGGACACCCCCTCCCCCATCTAAATCTTATCCGGGCACCACATTACCATAACACCCCCGCCCATTGTTCTTACGCAGAGAGAGAGAGGAGGAAGAAGAACTCGACCAACTGGACGAAGACAATTCTGACGATAACGATTTAACCCATGACCGGGGTTGGGTTTTGAGAAACAGAAATCGACTATGAGTAAACTTTGTTTCCATTTCAACACACAAATTTCAATAAAAAAATCAAACCCACCTAGCATGACAACCAACATCCAATCTTTTGCATTGTTTTGATTGTTTTCCCGTTTCCAAATTACAACCAACAAATCTCCAACAACAATTTTTTCCAACAAACAAATTTCAAGAAACCCAAAAAATGCAAAAGATGAGGTAAAAACCCAGAATTACAAACCCATTTCCAATTCTGATAGGAAGCCGTCGAGAGGAGAGATGTCGGAGATTGATTAGGGGAACTCTGAGATTTGTCAAAAAAAAATAAAATTGGAGCTCATTAACTACCCAACGATCGAGTGATTTTGTGGAGGATTTGGAGGTGTGACGAAGGAGAGACAAAGGAGAGAGAGAAATAGAGAAAGAGAGGGGAGAGAGAGAGAGAGATTGCAGATTGCCAAGCTTAACCAAGGGCTGAGAAAAACATGTGGATACCCAATTAGCTACAAATAAGGAAATTAGTTTGTTAAAAAATTATAAATATATTTATTTGAAAGGGCAAAATAGAAATTTTACACAATTTTACATTATCCACCTTCTCATATCCCCTTCTAAAAGAACTAAACAAACCAAGTAACTTTTTATCCTCCCTCCTAAAATAATCCCCCTTCAATCATATCCACATCTATATCCCCCTCTAATTATATCCTCTTCCCCTCTCATATACATATCCCTCTAACAAACAGAGCTTTAATGTTTAGTATATGGTGGGTTCTCATAATTGTGTTAAGCTTGTTTTGTTTTGTTAGGGCTACAACAATTTGGTTCAAATTTAGTTTGAAACATTTGTTTTAACCTCGCACGAGTAACCTAGCACTGAAAATACTAAAGAAAAAACTTATTTATATCTAAATTATTTTTTTCAGTGCATTTTTTGAACCCAACGAGGTCGCTTGACCTCGCTGGGGCAATGGTGGAGCCGCCCCTGTAAATACTAGTCTATTTCCTAGAGATTGACTAGTTGATTGTCATTGCAAAAAATTAAGATGAGTAGACATCGATAGCCCGATAATTGAAGTTCTAGTTGTCCGAAAAAATAATAAATGCATATATGTTAATAGTTATCGATATTCGATCGACTTAATATTTCACATAATTGTTTTACTCAGTGGAATTCTATAAAATTGAATGCTTTGGATCATTTTTTGGGGTCCACTTTGTGGAGCACACCAGGCTACTGTGCCTCGAAATACTAAAATTGAAGATTGAAAGTCACACGAGCAATTACAGAAAAGTGAAAATTCACATAACTGAATTTCGGTATTTTCGATGGTATTTTTTCGTATGTATTTTTCTTCACGTACATCATAAACATATCATTTATCGAAAACTACAATCACTTTGGCTATAGTGAAAAGACATATTTTTAATGAAACTCACCCTAAACCCATATTTGTAGCAAAATACACTGAGTTTCGGATATCCGACGGATCGGATATTTCCGATCCGTATGTATTTTGATTTTCAGATCCGTACATCATAAACATATCATTTATCGGAAATTACACTCACCTTTGAGTGAAAAGAAGGATTATTTTTAATAAAATCCCCGATCCGATCCGGAACCCTAAACTTGATCAATCCGAACCGAACATTCAGGATGGATCAACGGATGGTTCGGATCGGTTCGGATTCGGATTGACAGATGATCGACTGCTAACTTCACAGTATTTTGCTACAACACCGAACTCGGAATAAAGATAGATATACTGAGTAACATTTAATTTGTCAAGTGAAACTTTCCGCTCAGTTCAAAAAAAAAAGAAGTGAAACTTTCTGCTCTCCTATATTTGAAGCTACTAGTATTCCAATCATTCCTAGCAAAGATGGAAATCTTACTAGATGTGATAGCGGCATCAATAAAACCTTCCTTTGGGTGTGCCCTTTTTCACTTCCGTCACGTAATTTTTTAATAGAAACCTATGTTTTTGCTCTTAATTCTTGAGGGTTGTTTGGGAGCCTCGTTTTTAGCTTTTATTTTTAACTTTTTGACTTTTTAGAATACGGTCAGAATGTATTTTGAATCTGATAGGAGTATTTTGAGAAACGTTCAGAATATTTTTTGCAACATGAATAATATTGAAGAGATATGTGTAGAATACATTTTGTAAATCTTTTTGTTAATCAAAATAGAAAAAGTGAAAAATGAAAAGTCAAAAAAATCCTCACAACCCACTTTTGAGTTTTCTTCTTTTCATGGAGAATGAGTTTTAGAAGAATGACTTTTTTCTCATCTCTCCTGGATAACCAAAACTAAAAACCGTGAAAATGAAAAGGTAAAAAGTAAGACTCTCGAACACTCCCTTACTCTTTGTAATCGCTCTAAAAAATTTGCTCTTGATAATTTTGATGATCAAGAATTGATATTTTCGAGAGAAGCTTTTACTTTTGCTCTTGTTCATGCACATGCACATCCGGTAACTAAGTTTGGTACTCTCTCCGTCCCCATTTATAGTTCCTTTCAGGAGTTTGTGTCACTTTTGAATGTGTTGTATCTTATAATATATAATGTTTTAGATGATTTTAAAATTTTTGTTTAATATAACTAATTGGGATCCATCAAACAAAATCCATATTGCATACAAAAAATATTACCAATTTGAAAAAAAAAATTGATTTTCTATCCGGTTAGAATGGAACGAGAAACTATAAAATGGAGACTAAGAGCATCTCTATTCTCTAGTGCACTACCTAAAAAATATTTGCTAAAGTGTACACCTAAGCACATGTGAGACCCTATTTTCTGCGCTAAGGGCATCCACAGTGGGCTCCCTAAAAATAGCTCCTAAGTTAACTCTTAAGGTGTACACATAAGTCTAATTGGGTCCCATTTTTTTCTCCTAGAGCTTGCTAAATTTAGAGAGCATATGTGCACTCAATGGGCTAGCAAAAGCATTCTCTATTCTGTGGAAAAAAATTAATAAAAAGTGTGTGTCCCATAAATTGATAAGTCTAAAAAGATTAAAAGTGCTTAGGTCCTACTTGGAGCTAGCTATAAGGCTACTTAAATTTAGCTAATGGGTTAGGAGTCATGCTTAGGAGCTACCATTGGGAGCTTGTATTGGGAGCCCATTGAAGACCATTATTAATCAAATGACTTGCTAAATTTTAGGAGTCTCACCTAGGAGCCATTTTAAGAGTCCACTGTGGATGCCAAAGAACTTAGTTAGCTAGCTGAGGAGAAATGCATTTTAATGGGGCTCCCTAAAAATGATAATTATCTTTTAGAGTGAGACCCATTTAAGTGGTAAGGGGTGCCAAGTGGTCCCACAAAATTCTCCTCTCCTTCCCTTCTCTCTATCTCTCTCCTTAAGTCTCTCCCCAAATTTAGGCAGTCACTTAGGGCACTTTAGGTAGTGAGGGGTGCCACCTAGAATTTTAGAGAGTCAATTTTTGTGCACTATAGACCATTTTTTGAGTTTTTCTTAGCTAACTAGTTAGGAAACTTTAGGGAACTTTTTTAAGTAGTGCATTAGAGATGCCTTAAGGGAGTAGTACATTGGAAATCGTTTAGGTTTGCTGTTCGCCAAACCAAGAGGCACCGGCCAGTTGCATTCAAAGACTTGGGAGTCAACCTTGTTAAGTTGAGGTTAATTTTTTTAGTTAAAGATCAGGCATGTTGTTTCCAAATGTGATTACACTTTTTGAAATACAATAGCATTTAATTGTTAAAATTAAACAAAGCCTCAACTGGTATGACATTCATGGCTCAACTGACTTACCTTCGGGAGCTGGGATGTTCTCAGGCAGATACTGATCTTCGAGATGAAGGTATTGCTACTCTCCATCTCCCTCGTTACCTGGCATAAAACGCCAAGGCACATAGCTCCCTGACTTTTAACACTCAATAGATACTTCCTTACCGTTAATCCTTACATGGTAAGTATAGGGCATGTTAAATCAATAATAGAGATATGAACATAAATAACATATCGTCCAATTCTTTACTAGCCATTAACTTACGTGAATTAAGGATCTTTTTCCCAAGGTCATTTCCTCCCACAATTCGCTAATTCGTTCCCCAACACATTTCACACCTGGAGTCCTTTATCATCCTCTACACACAAACTTAGTACTGTACCATATCCGAGCCTCATTTACCGTTTCCCAGACACTGTACCCGGCATCCTTTACTATTCTCCACACACATTGGGTACTTTACTGCATCCGGAGCCCTTTATCATCCTTAAAACACATACTGGATATTGTACATTCCGTATTCGGGGTCCTTTACCATTTTTACCGGCTCAACATGATCTCAACTATCTTTACCATTTTTCCATTACTTAGGAACGTGTATTTGACAATGCTATGGATACACCACACATGTGTTGTGCCAAAACTCGAAATATGAGAATATAAACAAATCAACAAGAAAACAAGGCACAAGATTTACATGATTCCCCCTCAAGCACGAAGCTCTAAAGGTACGCTCACGGGGAAGAGCAAGAGGATTCACTATCAATGTGCAACTATACTCGTAACTTTACTTGAAGCAACCAATAGATATTTATCTAGGAACAAATCTCTATTAGAAAATAGAGCATCAATGTCTCACATAAACGAAAGAGACAACTCCAAATCCTAGATATCTCTAATCCCAAGAAAAGACAAAACTCTAAGAGACCACAAGGCTCCTATTTATAAGAAAACATAGAATATTAGTAGGTTAAAACCCAAAAAATAGCGCAGCCATACGTATTCCGTACGAAAGTCGACCAAATACCACCTAGACGACTTTCATTACCGCCCGGACGGGATTTCCAGAAAACCCACCGAAGACTCAAATCTGCCAAATCCGCTCGGGCGGCTCTGAATCCGGCCCAAACAGTTTTTCCAGAAACAAATCCCTCGATCCAAAATGCAAACTGCTCGCGACGAGCTTGTGTAAATTCTTCGAATGTTAATTCAAGGCACAAATCCAACAACATGCACACCAAACGCACACCAAGCTTATGTTGAAGATGAGGAGAGACTAGAGGTGAAAAAAAAACCCAAAGGGACCCAAACAGACCGAAAAATAGAAAATTCAGTTCGGTGTTCGGTCGGTCCAGCCTGAGAAAAAAATCGAAAAAACCGAACCGATAAAACCGAAATGCATCTCGGTTCGGTTTTTCGGAATTTTTGTCAGACCGAACCGAACTGAACCGAAATACCCTAAAATCATCCCGATTTGGACCGAATTACCTCGAAACCACCCCTATTTGGACCGAAAACCACCCATATCTCGGTTTCTTGAAATTGACCCCGCAAAAAATAACAAATCACAGCCGTCCATCTCAATTTTAAAGCCGGACCGAAAAAACGAAAAAAAACCCCGAAAAAACCGAACCACCCCGAACCGATCGGTCCATTATTTTTTTCGGTCGGGATCGGTTCCCAGCAAAATCACCCCGAACCGATTGGTTCGGTCCCGAACACCCCGAAAATCGAACCGAACCAACTGATTTTCACCCCTAGGAGAGACCCATTTTTTTAGGTGCATCCCACATTGATCTTCTCTACATCCGCCACATCAACTCGGTGTGCGTTTGATGTGCATAAGTTGAGTACCAAAACATTTTCCTATCCAAAATTGAGAGTCAGGCAGTCAGCACATCTGCATGTGCCTTCCCCAGTCCCTTTGTTCCATGGCAGTAGTCTTGGAGACCAAGGTGACGTGATAGTTTTGTCCAAAGGTGTACAACCTTGAAGATACTTTGCGTAAGGAATTATACAATGTCCCATCTTTACTGATAATGACTACCCCCAGTACAATTCCTCAACCACGTGTATCCCCAACCTTTAACCTTACGTTTTTAGAGCAGCAACACCTCATATGGAACCTTTTACATTTTGTCGTCTGCTTAAACTGTTCTGAGCTAAATTTTGCGGTGCAGCCTCTTTGGACCACTGTAAATTTATGATTTTTAATGGCCCCTGTACTTTGATAATCCTTACAAAAGTCCACTAAAAGTCCTATCTTTAATAATGAAGATCTACGTGTATATGAAGTTTAATAAACATAGGAGTAATTTTTAGGTATAATTTCCACTTAAAATACCGTATTTTCATTTTTCACTGTAGTTAAAAATGAGTATTGTTTCCATTATATGATATTTTTCTTATGTATCTCAAAGGAATAACTTGTGAAAAAATACTGAAAATACCGTAAAATAACTTGTAAAAAAATACTATTAAACAAGAGATTGCGGCGCTAAACTATTCCTTAAATCTCGCAACAAATCATTCCTACAAAACTGCTGACTATGTTTACGTAATTAGCTCAAGCAAAATGCTTAACTAGGAGGAGAGAGAGAGAGAGAGAGAGAGAGAGAGAGAGGACAACACAAAAATCACGCACGCTTAACTAGCTCAAGCAAAATGCTCAACTAGGAGAGAGAGAGAGAGAGAGAGAGAGAGAGAGAGAGAGAGAGAGGACAGCACAAAAATCCAGGCCATAGTTGTTTTTTAATTTCATTTGCAGCAAATGCTTGATTCTTCATGTTCGATGTTTATTGTCTGATAAGACGGAATCAAAGAACAGAAGGTACAACGATGAAGAAAGACATTAATAGACACAAGACAAACACTACTAGTTCAGAAACCAAAACATGCATCGATCTTGATGAACGGATTAGATCGGACCGTGACATGGATTTTGATGAATTACTAGCCATGAGTGCCCTTTATTTTATTTTATTTTATTTTATTTTATTTTGTTTATGTATGACAAAGGAACTAGGGGCAACTAATTGGACGCACTGAAGAGCGCAAAATTGGATCCACTGTAGAGCGCAAACTTTTGGGTGAAAAAACCAAAATGGTTTTTTATTTTGTCCTTGTTCAATTTTTTTTTTTGTGTGCATTTGTTAGTTTCGATTGATTTTTCATGGTTTTAATTCTTGATTTAGAGGAATCTAGAAAATAAAATTATTAAATAAACGTAAAAGTTTTGTGAATAAAGACGAAAATAAATAAATAACACAAATTTTTTAGCATATACTACTACTAGGCTATCAGCCATCGTAAGACTCGAATCCTGCCCAATTAGGTAGAAGCCAAGTGATTTTCCCACATTAGGTAGAATGCTCTTTGACAGATTTTGTCCATAACAGGGCTTATGTATGTGTAATTTTAGATGAAAAGTCTAAATTTTACTAGACAAAAAGTGTGTATACATAGCATCGTTTGTCTATGTTTGTGTTTCATACTCGTGACCAAATAATTGTTAGATAACTAATTATTATAAAAGAGGATTTCCCACACATTTGTGCAAATTTTAAGAAATTTTTTATATTAAAGGACCTGCTGGAACAAATCTTATTAATCTAAAAATCTTTTGTGTAATTAAAGAGAATATTTGAAATTCTGTAATTAAAGAGAATATTTGAAATTGTGCAGGAGCTCGGGCATCCCTAACAGTGCCTTGGATCTGCCCCTTCTCTTTCAATTTCTTTTTCGAACTCTGTTACCCAAACATATATGTTAGTACTAATTGAGTTTTGAGTTTGTTCTTCATGAATTCGAGATCTCATTACGTACATTAACAAAACAAGCTTGAACAGTTTTTTAAACATGCTACAATCCGTAATTATATTCGGGTGTGCGCGGCATATGCCTGTAGTATATAAATCCATAATTACTACTAAAAAGAAAACATAGAATAATTTGAAAAGACGCGTACCTCACACAACAAATAAAGCTTTTAATTACCTCAATTTTGTTTTAACTAACCTTGAACAAACTACTATTTGACCCATTTAACTTATCATGTTTTACAAAATGCATAACCACTCCAGAATGACTTGTGATAACCGAGGAACAGCCCTACACATGCAATAGGCCAATAATTGGACTCACTGCACGACCCAAACCTCGGAGGGAGTTAGCGCAACTCACACCAGTCACGGCCTCCCGCTTAGCACAGGTACTCACCCTGTGAGGAATCAAACACCTGACCAAAGGGACTATCCCTAAAGTCAGGCACTCTCCCTAACCTTTGGGGCAACCCCTGGGTGTGTTTTTGCTTCTTTTTTGATTACTCAGAATAAGCTCAAAGGACTACAACTCTCATTCGGAATCCTTGGTTGGGAAAAACAGTCCATAACTTTTGGGGAATACACTGCGTCCGGAAAATCACCCTCAACGGGTAAAGATAAACCCACAGCAGGTAGTAAAAGTTTCACACAGGGAACGAAAATCTCCATAAACGTAAAATCTACACCAAAATTAGCGGCAACAATGAAAATAAAGCAAAAGAGGATAAAACCAGCCGGTTGGGATTTCGCCGGTGATGATTTTGATTGAACCTCATTGCTTTACTCCTACCTCAGCTTAAAAACCAGATGGCCGAAAAGGAGGGTGGATTGGATCTATGGCGAGAAAAAGAGACGGAGATCGATGGAGGATATTGGTGGAGGCTGGAGAGGTACGGATAGAGAAGACGGGGTGAGAGAGAGAGAGAGAAAGGGGTGGGGGGAGATGGAGATGGCTGGTGGCTCCACTGCATTCCCACCGCAAACCCTAAAATCCTGCTCGTTTGAGTTTGATTCGACTGATAAACGAGCTAAACTTTAATATATTATCAAAACTAGTTACGAATATTTTAATTAAACTTGACAGTATCCAGCTGGAATCGTGTCCCATGCAAAACAAAATAGTAAGGCAGTAGCATCTTACTATATGAAACAAATCCTAAATTTCATACACAGACAAAAAACAAGAAATCCCATGAGCGTGATTACCGCGTCCGCATGCACAATGTCCACCCATATGATATTATAGTACATATCTATTTTGATACCCTATACTAAGAACATCCCCCAAGAGACCAAAAGAAGAAAAGCAACAAGATAGTCTACCACACAGTTGAACTAAGACCGGGATGTGAACTCATGTGCATCGAACGGTTTGGAACACAATAGTCTTCGAGTTTTTAAAGTTGTACCCGTCTCGTTGCTCGAAAATAAATTAGAAAAACAAAGACTATTATTATTTACAATAAGGTGTTGAAAAAGTGGGCATGACAAAATAATAAGTACTTGACCATGAGGTTACATATTCGAATCTCACGGATGTCGATGGTTCCTAAAAGTGGGGCTATTTAGGTTATACCCGGTCGTTTCATCCAAAGCTTCGGAATTCGTTGAGGTGCGCATAAGCTGACCCGGATATACTGTTGTAAAAAAAAAGAAAAAAAGAAGAGTAATTAACCTCCTCTTTTGTTTCTCTTCGAGTATTTTTTTCCTGATCGGAAACTAGTTAATTAATCACTAATCTGAAGAACAAATCCATGGCTCCAAATTACCTTCACCTCTGACAGGAACATTTTCAGACCGTTTGTCACCGTGAAAATCGGGCGAAGAAGCGGAGAAATTTACCAAATTGCCATTACCATTATTATTCCCACTCCCGTGTGAATACTCATAACTCCCATTGACTAACCTCAAATTACTTTGATCTGTATCACTGGGCCCCACTCCGGCACCGGCCCAGCCCATCGAAATCCTCTCGTTTCCGTCCACAGAGAAAGGATTCTCCCCATTTGAAAGCCGACGGCCCAATCCAAACTCATCCAATACCACTGATCCATTCGAGAAATCGGAAAGTGGGTTTTTTTTCGGATCAAATATCTGATTCGGGTTTTGCATTTGGTAGTTAATGGTGGTGGTATTTGGTGGCGGTGGTGGTTGAAACTTTTGGGCACATGGTCTGAGAAGAAAGGGGTTGGATCTGATACTCGACGGTGCACCAAACAGATCAAATCCACTCGATCTGATCAACGGCGATGATGACGATGAAAACGGTGGTGGTGGGATTCCAGTGAATTCCTGAACCATGGCTCTGAAATTTGTCGTATCAGTGGTCAGGACCGTGGTAGGGGCCCGCCGTGAAGCTCTGGACCGTTTCTTCTTCGGGTTACCACGCGCTCCAAGCGCGTGATCAGTATAAGCTCTTTGGGCGGTCGTGGTGGTGGTGGTAACTGTATTGTTGTTATAGTCTGATGTAACCGGAGAGATGCGAACGGGAGGGGTTGGTGATGGGCGGAAGAAGGGTTGGGTCGGGTCGGATCTTGGGGGGTTGGGCCAAATGGGGTTGAAATTTAGGAGCGAGTTTGGGTCGAATGGTTGTAGGGGTGAGTTGGAGTTGTGGTTGTGGTGAGGTGGTGGTGGCGGTGGTGGTGTTGGGTTGAAGTAGGCGGAGATGGAGTCGGTGTGGGAGTTGTATTCTTGATCATCATTACCACCGTCGCTGGATGATTGGATACTTCCACTGTTACCCGAATCCATATGATCGGATTAATTTGTACGGTGCGAATAAACTGGCACGGACACGGTTATAATAATCGAAATATGTGTGGAGGGAAAGAGAGGGAGGAGGATAACGGGCAGCTGTAGACGAGATTAGGGTTTTGAGAGAGTGAGAGAAGGGGGGTTTGAGCTATAAAGGGAGGGCGGCTGTATGCTGATCAGGTTTCCACTGAGAGGATCACCATGGGGTCTTCAAGACTCTCAACTAGAGAGAGAGAGAGTTGCGGTGTGGAGTCTTTTAGACGTAAAAGTGTGAAATGGAAAGGCATAAAAAGGAAATAGAAAGTCCATGAAGAGGTAAAACATAGCCGAATCTAATGAAAATTTTACACGTGGTGTGAAAAATTTTGTTTAGTAATTTTGGGGCATTGTTACGTGGTGTTCCAATGCTCCTGTCCACCACACGTTTTTATAAGACCTAATACTAGGCATAGTTTTTCAAAAGATTTTAGCAACTCAGTTGTTAAAATCACCATGATTTTAGCAAATGAGTTCAGCACCAAATTAAAGTACTCATCGTGTACTTTAATTCGGTGTAAAAAATTCAAAAAATAATACACGGAAACACTTAATTTTTTGATTTGAAATACCATGATTTTAGCACCTGCTAAACTCATTTACTAAAATTACCATGATTTTAGCAACTGGGTTGCTCAAATCTTTTGAAAAACTATGCCTTGAGTATATGAATCCCAAAAAAAATGTGTAGTGCAGAAGAGGTTGAGTCAGTACATGACAATGTCTCGAGACTATTGAATTTACTCGAATCTCATACCGTAGAAATGGCTAATTACCAATACAAGGATTTAAAAAAACACAAACACATTATTGAAGTGTTGAAGCTCTGAATAGGGATCATGAAACCAAGTTAACCAACCATACAACGACATTGGTTTGTATCGGACAGTTTCTGCATGGAAGTTTTATAAAGAGTAACTATCGTGATACCAGCGGATCAACATAATACATTAATCACGGACATCTGATGGCCAAAGCAATCTCTCGCTGGATATATATTCTTCATTTGTTTTGGTTCTGGTTCATGATCTTATCGTCTGTATATTGTTTCCATTGTGTTGTCCTTGTATCCAGTAGTTTGTTATAACATTTCTCATGAAATGAATTCTCTCTATTTCGCTATAAAAAAAAGGACATTGGTAGAGATGTTTTTTTTTCCTTTATATATATATATATATTAATTAGGCAATGCATTTCACCAATGCCCTAAAGAAGATATTTCATTACAAATACAAGAATGAACCAAAACTACCGAAATATATGAAACAACCTGCAACAACATACAAGCTCACATGCTTAAAGACACATACTGCCAAAACAGACCAACACTGGCTGCTAGCTTAAAGTCTGTCCTCGATTTAGTAGTAGAGAATCTCTAAGGACACCCAGCTCAAACCACAAGTAGAAAAACACAGATGAAATCATCCACATACACCCACACATGGGTAAGAAAATCCCCCGAAGGGGTTGATAACCTCCGGCTGTATTTTTCTCCATTCTTTCGTCCCTCTATATCCTTTCAATCTCTCTCTAAAACCTAACACCGCCTATCGGGTAGCCGGAGGGTGGGGGGTGGCGGCTACGGCGCTGTTGCCCTTCCACCCCTTCATACTCTCTCTCTCTCTCTCTCCTGCTTTTTTCTTGTTTTATTTTTAAAAAATGATAGATACACTCCTTCCCCAACCACTCCCTACCACTCCCTCTCTCACATGTGGTAGGTCTCACCATGGGTCCCACATGTGATGGGTCCCACCACATGTGAGAGGGGGAGTGGTTGGGAGGGAGTGTATGTATCATTGTTCTTTATTTTTTGGGGTTGTCGACAACTTTGGCGAGTTTTGAGCGGCAGCGGATGGGATCTCGGTGGTGCTTCCCTTGGTCGTTTACATTTTCACACTTACATTTTATCCGACGACGAAAATAGCAGTGCAAACTCATCCAAATTTTGAAACTTTGTATTGACCGGGCAAAACATTTTCTTCTGCACAAAAATTGTACTCCACTGATGAAATTCGACTGGGACTGAATTCCTTACCACACAGCCTTTGACCAAGACAGAGACCTTGACGGTGGAATCTGGTGACACCCTGACTGTATTCCCTCCTCCACTAATTCCTTCTGAACCTTGACGGTGGAATCTGGTGACACCCTGACTGCATTCCCTCCTCCACTAATTCCTTCCGAATCCACTTCCACCAGTACCACTCGTGTAACTTCTCCAATTTTTTTATAGGAAAATTCTAAAATCCATCGTTACAGTTTAAAAAGTGTATTGAAATATAAAAAAAGTATGTAGGAGTATGTGTTTTTTTTTTTTTTTTTTTTTTGTTTATCGTCAGTTCTGTGAACTGTCTATAGAAAGACCTTAGTTTTTATTTTCTTATATATTATCTAGTAGTAATTTAGTAGGAGTAATTTTTTTTTTTTCCCTCTTGCGTTTGAAGATAGGAACGGATGATCAGTTATCTATCTAAGATTTTGGATGGATAGATCAGTTCAACAAAAACCTAAATTTGCTGCAACCATCGTAACCACAAGTGGACTATCATAAATTTCCAGTAATTTATAAACCTTTTAATGTCATATTTAATGGGACTTCATTTATAGATGCGGGAAGTGTGCTCTTGACTTCATGATGGTGACCCAATAGGAAAGGAAGGGGGTCCTGGCACACTCCTATATTTTGAGTCGTTTTGAACAAGAAGTTTCCTATGAGGGCTCCCTCACAAAAAAAAGTGCGGGAAAATAGTTGTTAGCCATTGGATCGCGTGAAGAGCATAGGATCCAACGGCACACAACTGTTTTCCCGCACTTTTTTTGTGAGGGAGTCCTCATAGGATATGTTCTGCGTTTTGAATTCATTCCATTTTGTATAAAAGTTCATAAAATTTATTATCGAGATAAAAAATTTACAATATCAAGATAAAAACTCATTTCATAATGTTGGGCCCAGAGTGCCCCCATAGATTTGGTTACACAATGCCACTCCCTGCGACCGCTTTAAAAAAAGACTTGCGGGTGCGATGTCGAATGCCATAAAAGACTTAATTGAAACCCTTCCTAACACCAATTGGTTTTAGGAGAGTTGGTGGAAAAGCGGTCCGACAAGTGGTATCAGAGCCAGGAGGTCATGGGTTCGAGTCGCGGGAGCGTCATCGTGAGGGAGGGATTGTTGGGCCCGGAGTGCCCCCATGGATTTGGTTACACAATGCCACTCCCTGCGACCGGTCTAAAAACAGACTTGCTTGCGGGTGCGATGTCGAATGCCATAAAAGACTTAATTGAAACATTTCCTAACACCAATTGGTTTTAGGAGAGTTGGTGGAAAAACGGTCCGACACATAAAAAAGTTATGAATTCAAGATTTACATTATGATTTGATCTACAAAATGGTATGAGTTGAAAGAAGATACATAATGATAAGATTTGAGTCATATTCTGTGTCAAATATTCAAAAGAATTAAATTGCATTGTTGCCGATTAAAAAAAAAAAGATTTACATAAAATTCGTTTTTGCTCCTAAAAAAACACTTTTGATCTAAAAGTAAATGGTTGAGATTGTTCAGTTGAATTATTCTACCTCGCCGATCAAAAAAATATATATTCTACCTTACGTAAGGAGGTTGAATACTTGAATTCAAGTTTCCTACATCCAAACTATACCCATATGGGCTGGACTTGTCTTGTTTTTTTTCTTTACACGTAGGGTTTAAGAATCCAAATAGATTCCAAGTATTTCCAACGGTAATCGACATTTAATCAACTGGTATCTGTAATCTTAACGTGGGGAGATTAATAAATATTTAATAACGTGGATGTCGAAATATAATTGATATAAGGACGGGAGCACAATTATAATTCTTTAGTGGTATGGATTATAATTTGTGAAATAAGAAATAGAATCTTGACAGGATTAGGGTTTCTTATTTACATAAGGAGCCCAGATTTAATCCTCCAGAGGTCCCTGCCCTAGCCCTAAAAATATACCGTCTTATTCTCTAGGTGTCACATGTTTTTTGTGAGAATAAAAAAGTGGGCTGTGAAAGAGAAAAACAGAACTCGTTGGAGTCCACAATCGGGTACGAGATTCTAGGTATAAGGGCATAGGGCAGAAGATCGCAAGGTACGGTCAAGCTTTGTTTGTGCTGTAATTGGGTTTAGACAAAAAGAAATAAGTCCACCGTGTGCTCGTGTCTACGGAGGAGAGGTAACCCTAATTCCGCCATGTAGGGTTCATATTTAATTTTGTTGTTTAATCTGTATGCGTAATAACTGGGTTATGGGATTCGTTTTCCAACAAAGAAGAGGTGCTACAATTTTCAGTGGTACGGTTCGAACTTAGATCTGTCATCGCATAAGAGAGCACCTTATCCATAAGGCCGGCTCTAATGTTTGTGTTGTCCAAGTTCGAGCACAAGCTTGATTGCCCACTTACTATTATGTCAGAAAATATTTAAAGATTTACAAGTAAAAAAAAAAAAAAATCAAAGTTATACATTGTTCCTTTTTCTTGAATTACATAAAAAATCCAAATAAAATTGTAACCCCGATTACAGTGATTTATGATTCGCACAATCCTATTCAAAGAAAACAACTTCCTTGAATTTGACAAGCATAGACGAATGATTTTTATTTTTTTTTTGAAAAAATATCGATTTACGGAATGAAAAGTCTTGATAATTAATCATTGAATTTAGCCAAGAGCAACTGCACATTTGCATGACTGTTATGTGAAAAACAAGGCCTAAAACGGTGATAAAAACTACTTATTTTCTTCTTTTTTTTTCTCAGACTTTTTAAATTGTTCATTTTTTGAGATCCCAAATAAAGATCTTATTTGGACCCTCCGAAATCTTTATTTCGGATCTAAATCGTTCATTTTTTCAGGAATGCTGAGTACATCATAGGTACAAAAATTATGATCATTGGAGATTGGTAGATACACAATTGAGATAAATTTGTCTTACATTTTATTCTCTCAATGATATTGGCCATCCATTTTCGTAAAATAAATGATATCCGACCATATGGCTACCAATATTCAATTAATTTGATTATTTACATGAATGGTTTACTTAACATTCCCGACAAATTGAACGGTTTTGATATGAAATACAGATTATAGAGAACCCACAATTGAGATCACTACGGTGGTGTATTGACTTGAGTCACTACGAAAACCCCAAATCCAACTGTAAAAAATGCCAAATAAAAGCAAGAATTTGTAATGAAATCTAAAGTCAAAGGGCAAAGGAATTATTCGAATGAGAATATATTTCTGCAAAAATCACATGTCTATTGTATGGACTACTCGAATTTCGTAAATAAAACCTATATTCATTAGTCACCCAAATTTATAAATTCCCAACTTTGAAACATATTCCCCAGAAGAGAATTTCAGTGAAACCAATTTCCAGGAATATTCTCCTCTGTTGTTTTCGCCAACTTTTTCCTTTTTTTGGTTTCTTCACATGTTTTATTCCTTGCCCACCAATTTAGTATCCGATCGAGCAGATGTTATTTGAATTTGTGTAGTAACTTTATAACGATAGTAAAGACATATATACGAATAAAAACAGCTGCACCCAACACCCGATTTTATATTTTCGAACTCCCGGGCCCGTATTTATATCTGCATTTTTTTCCTTCTATATATTGATGTTGATGTGAATTTATAACATTTTTCTAAATAAGATATTGTGCGTCAAATCATTCTTGTTCAACTTTCGTGCCTTAGCAACGTCGCAATAGCACATTCCACTTCCATATCATTAGGATTTAACCACAATGGTCACGCCAAAGGAGAGTGAGTGCTCTACATGCCCATTCCTAATTGTTTTAGGGGTGATGTCGCCATTAGAGCCTTAGTTCTGTTTTGTAAGGATATAGATTTTGCACTTCAAGGATAAGATATCGGTAAGGATATAGATTTTGCAGATGTTGAAAAATTTAGTGAACAAAGAATAATGTCAAAAGAAATGATCTGAAAAAATAAAGGGGCCACTTAGCCAAAAATCCAAAACATTTGACATTTTTAAAGGGGAAAAAAATCCAAAAAAACAAAAAAAAAAATTGACATTTTTAAGGGAAGAAGCGACAATGAATTTTTCAATCGAACATAAAAACAAAAAACCCTATTTGACATTTTTAAAGGAAAAAAATTAGGAGATGTCACTAATTTTTAAAACTTTAAATCGAACATAAAATTCAAAAAAGATCACAAAAAACCCGAGCCGTTAGATGTCAGTGAGATGTCAATTTTTTTAAAATTCTAATTTTGAACATAAAATTCAAAAATCTCCACCCACCTCCGGTCGAACACCACCCACCTTTAGCCGACCAAAAAAATTAGTGAGATGTCACCAAAAAATTCAACCTCAAAAATCACCGTCCCCACCTCCGCCTCACCATTGGCCACCACTTGACGACCGCCGACCTAAAAATTAGTGAGATGTCAATGATTTTTAAAAATTCTAATTTCAAACATAAAATTCAAAAAAATCACCGCCCCCTCCGGCCGACCTCCGCCGACCACAAAATTCCATCCTCACCGCCCCACCTCCGACTTCCACCTCGACCAAAAAAATTAGTGAGATGTCATTTTTAAAAATTTTTTTCGAAATAAAATTCAAAAAACCGCCCCAATTTCGAACATAAAAAAAAATTAAAAAAAAAAATTCAATTTCAACATAAAATTCAAAAAAATCACCACTCCACCTCACTTCTTAATGACCAAAAACCCCATAGTGAGATGTTACTAAAAAAAATTTAAAGATGTTACTAATTTTAAAAATTTCTAATTTCGAACATAAAATTCAAAAAAACAAAGGACGAAAATCATTCCGTGACGATTTTATCCCTTTTCCCTGACACCCTTTTCCCTGTTGCATTTGGCAGCAACTTCTGAAACTCTCTCTCTCTCTCTCTCTCTCTCAAGTTCTCAACCCCTCCCCCCATCAAGATCCAGACCAACCTCTCCTTCCCCACCCAATCTCGTCGACTCTGTTTGAAATATTTTACTGCCACGACAAAATTGAAACAAAAAAACATAGATGAGGTGGGAGAGAGGAGAGGAATATGGATTTGGTTTTAATTTTGGGCGGAGCCGCCGAGAAATCTGTGACCGGTTACATTTCGACGGGAATATAGCAAGGTCTCAATAGACATTGGGCCAGGCATCCATGTGGTGATTGGTGATGGTTGTCCACCTTGATGGTGTCTTTAGGACAAAGAAGACAGGAAAGACAGAAGTAGAAATAATAAAAAAAATAGAAGAGAGACTGGGAGAACAAGGGGGAGAAAGAATTTGTCAGCTTTAAGAGGGCAATAATGTTAATTTGGTTTAATTTGTCGTGGCAGTAAAGTATTTGGTCGTGGCATTATCAGCCTCCTTTGTTTTATCCTCTTATTAATTCATAATTACAAACAATGTCTTTATGTTTGATTGCAAAAGTTCTTTGTCATTGTCTTAAAATAGGCAAAATATTATGTATTTATGACTAATTATTCAAAAAATGAATTTAACTTTCTTCAGTTCATGATCACCTTAATTATTGGGAAGTGATCTAAAAACATGATTTGCAGTCTTGAAACTCGTCGCGAAGAAAATTTCACTTACCTCACTAGAGGTTTCTGAAAAGTATAATAACCTCTCCTGAGGTTTTGAAAATGACATTGCCCTCCCTTATTTTTACTGACAATATTAATATTCTCCCCTCTTCCATTATCTTGAGAGAAGTTGTAGATTCATGATGACATCACTATTATTTTACTTGAATATACCTATTTTGCCCTCCATTAGTCACCCCTCCTGAGTTCAAAAACATAATCATGTCCTGAGCTAAAAAACATTGGAAAGATTTTGGCTTGGTGTTCGGCTCCCACCCGCGCACGATCATATATATATAATAGAGTACACTTCTAGTCAGGGAGCCCGGATTTTAAAAAAATCCGGATCTCCACTTTCCCGATCGAATTTCGACCATCCGAACCGTCCAATGTGTTTAAAAGGTGTTTTCAAGGGTCCCCGTGAGAAATCATCAAAAACAAATACCCTTCCCGATATTTTTGGAAGGGCTTCGATTGAAGTTGATCCGAGTTTTTTCACAAAAAAAAAATTAGTACAACTTCAATTGATTTTGTGAAAAATTTACAATTGATTGCCCTTTTTCAGGGGGGAGTATGAGGGGAAGTTTAAATATTGACATTTTAGGACATACAAGGTTCTAGTACAATTTTCGAAAATTTGATTGGTCAGGCTTCTATTTAGAGCAAGATTAAATTGACCAACCTAATGGTCAAAAGATTTTGCGAAAATTGATTGGTCATTTTTCTATCGAATAAAAAATAACTTTTTGGACATTTTTCTTAACCTAATTGGTCTTTGTGTTAAAAGAAAGTAGTGTTTGTCTTTGTAAAATGTTAAAAGTAGTAAGTGTTTGGCTAAAATGTGTAGTAAGTATTTCTTGTGGTGGTCGGGAAAGGCCTGCCCAAGTGCTGGCATGTAATTTTCACCGGAAAATCTTTTTGCATTGTTCTAGAAATTTACTTTAAGTTAGGAACTGACTTAAAAATTGACTTATTGCGTTTTACTAGGCAAGTCATTCTCACAATACATCAATTCAAAAAGCCTACTTAAATTAATTTTTAATTTAATTCATTTTCTGGAACAAGGTGTGTTATTGTTGTGGAACAACATTGCTAAACGCGTCTTTGCGAATCTTAACTCGGGTGTTGCGGGCCTTGCGGCCTTTGGAGAATTTTGTCCGAAAAGCATTCTCCAACGCGAGTCTTTGATAAGCCCAGATATTCATTACTGGGCCGAAGTACCACTATGGTGTGGGCCTATCGTCAGAACATCTAGTTCCGTTCGAGGGGAAAGCGCCGGCCCGTCAATGGAGTAAGCCCATTCATGAAAGCCTGTTCAAGTATTGCACATTTGCGCCCAAGTCCCAACCTTGTAGAAAGGAAGGATAATTAGAGGATAGCGAGAGCTGAGGACACATGTTAGATTATAGTTTCAAAGAAATGACTACAATACACACCCATTAAAGGTGTGTACCATATATACCTATTGTATGGTTTAGATTGTGCCACCTCATTGACAATCGTAACATTTTTTAGTTTTTCGTAACTTTTTAGCAATATGATTCGTAACATTTTGGTGTGTCTTGTAACTTTTATAAAAAAAAATCGTAACTTTTGTAGGGGTGCGTATGATACACACCCAAATAAGGGACATGTATTGTAGCCTTTTCCTAGTTTCAAACATACTTATTCATCTCAAAATATTTGTCTGGTCACAAACGAGAACTCAAAAACAATAAAAAAAATATTGAAAATATACTGAAAATACCATAAAAAATACGGTAGTAGAAACTTATCCTAATATAAATACTCGGGAAAAATCCGACTAATAACTTAAAAGGTTTAATTACTATAAGAAAAACTCTTTCTTTTTAAACCATACTAGTGTTGGGGCACGTGCTTTGCACGTGCTCGTACCAAACTCATACTTTAGTATCTTTACCTTTTATACCAATATCGGTCAATTCCATCATCAATTTATGTTAACCATCAAATTAAACTTTGTGGGCCTCATAATAGGTCAATGACCTCCCCTAAAGCTTCTGGCAAAATTACACTACTTCTCCTGTAGTTTCTAAAAATGCGTTGTCCTCCCTTACTTTTTAAAATAATTCTTGAATTCGCCACTCCAGTTAGTTCCGTTAGTTACAGTGACGAAACGCTGATGTCATCATATTTTCAATTTTAGACGCCCATATTAATCTCCCTCACTTTCTTTTTTAGTTTTCAAAAAATGGTTTTCAAGAAAGCTGTTTCCGAACAAATTTTCAAAAATTGCTTTGAGGATTTTTCAAAGTTCTTAAAAAAAAAAGGTTTTCAAAATAACTGTTTTCCCAAAATTAGTTTTTTATCCAAAGAACTGTTTAAACTAAAGTGTTTTCAAAAGTATTTTTTTTCCTTCAAAATTATTCTCAACAAATGTTTTTCAAAAAGTACATTTTAAAAAAAAAAAATTGCCTTTGATGTAAAGGGCGCGTTGGTCTTTTCAAATGTGAAACAAATTAAAATATGCGGGTCCCACACGACCCACCTCATTTTTGGCGAGTTTTTACAGCAGTATTTTTGATATTTTTGGTATTTCCATTACTTTTCACGCATTCTAACGCAATATACATCACAAAAATAATGAATAGCAATTCTTACCAAAAACCACACCCACTTTTGGGTATGCAATATACATCACAAAAATACCAATGAATTGTATTCTTACCGAAAACTACATCCACTTTTAGCTATAACTTAATACTGAAAATACCAAAAAAATCGCAGTGGAAACTCACCTTTGACCTGAGTCTCTCTAAGTCACAGGCAAAAGTGGGTCCCATACCATGCCAACTTTTATGACTGTTGCGTTGCTAATTGCATGCCACATGTGCATTGTGTGGGACGAATTTCCTCTCTGCATGACCGAACAATGAATCGTGCTACTTGTGACCATTGAGCTGCTTGTGACCACTGATAGGCGCGCAATATCTCAAGATATAAGCGCCTAAGTAGGGCGAATTAACGCATTAGATGCGCGATTTATTCCATTTTTCACTTGATGCGGTGTTGTCTTGTGTTTTGGTATTGTTGTGTTTGTTTTGTAGGAAACGGGCCGGAGGAGCACGTAAAGTGGACACATGACATTGGGCATGCTGGGAACCGGTGGGACCCAAGCAAGGACGAGCAAACAAGCCAAAAGCAATTTTAGAGGCTCGGTATCGATACATGACTTTCTCTGTATCGATACCGTGGGCATCATCTGCGAACAGAACGTCTGGGTATCGATACAGGACTTCTCCTGTATCGATACCGAGAGCCCTAAATGGGCCGTTTGACTTTGCCACGTGTTTGGGCTTCGGGAAAGACATAAATACCTAGTTTTGAGGCAAAATTAGGGTTCCAACTTTACTTTGTTTTTCTTCCAATTAGGAGCCGACTTTTCCTTTGGAGATTCTACTTTCCGGGTTACTTTTCCATTGAAGTTTTACAGTTTTATTCGCTGATTCTCGCATCGCTTTGGTAATTCTCTGTCTTCTTTACATTAATCTCAGTTCGCGGGAGTTTGTCCGCGTTCTGAGACTCGAATCTTTGTTTTAATTCTTATTCTAGTTTAATAGCATGTTTAATTTCGGAATTCTTTTAGTTGTTCTGTTCAATATGAGTGAGTAGTTCCATAGGTATGGTCGCGGGGTGATTAACACGCCGTGGCCAGGGCTGGGTATGTTCTCGCTCCTGTTTTCAGAATTAATAAACGGACAAGCAATTTTAGGTTATTAAAGAACTTCCGTGGACGAATCCGGGCATTGTCGGAGCCCAGGTAACGCGGGGAACGGGGGACCAAAACTCGTTCTTCGCTGGACATGGGTAAACGGCGACCACGAGGATTCGCATCTTTCGGGGTACCTTTTTCTCTCTAAAATCAAACATTTTTAGAACACCGAACGGAGCGAAACTGTCTGGACCTGGTCACCGTGTTATGAACCCTACGACCGTACTTTCTTTTAAATAATTTAATTAAAATCAGTTTTTCTCTTAGGTTAATTAATTCACCAATCAAATCACAAGGGTGGCTACCTAAGAGCCGTGTTAAACATTAGCAACCCGAGTTTTTAGTAAGCACTTTCCACCTTCTCTGTGGATTCGATTCCGGTCTTACCGGGTATTATGCTACACCGGTCTCCGCCCTACGCTTGGGGCAACCCATTAAATTAGGTATAGGATTTCGGTCAAGCAACCACGAGCTGCTTGTAAACTCCCGCTTTCAATATAGGTACTAGTTACATGCACGTGCTACGCACATGCTTGGCTACAGTAGAAGGCTGCCGTTACCCGCCATGTCGAAACAGAAAATTCTTTTTGTCATTATAGTTTCACAAATGGCAAACAAGCACACTAAAACAAGCAGGAAAGCTTGGAAACAAAACACGTACCAAGTAAACTATCAAAACTAGCAGCAAACAGGGCTTCATCTCGTCGCCTCCTCATTCAAGCCCGTAAATAGCCATAACTTTTAGTTGGGGAGCATGATCTTTTTCATCTAGCTTCACAAGAAAACAGAACTCAATATCTGTTTTTTCCGTTGTCCATATTTCGAGCAGATCAAGTTGTTCCTACAGGAATGAAACACGTATGATTAGAGGTTCAACGGTCGTAGTAGTTCATGACATTTAATGGATGCCAGTATACCTCCATGTTGAGGTGCATCAGTACTTAAGCATCGCATGAAAATACTCTCTCTGCTTGGGAACCAAAAAATGGTGTTGTTGCTCTCGCATACAACACCTGTGAAGCATAGTAAAATTCGCGAGAGCAAGGATCAAGAGAGCATGTAAGGACTCGTGTTTTTAAATAATTTTCCGGAAATAATGTTGGGGAAATGAAAATAGTGTGATATGGGGTCAATATGAGTTGGTGATTGCATTTGGGGTGTCTTTGGAACACATTGGAATGTTAGGGGTGCTAGTGCAATTAGTGGTGTGTATATATATATGTGAGTGGCTGAATTTTTAGCCTAAAACCATTCCCTTCTTCTCCCAAAAATCAGCCCCTCCTCCTCTCTCCTCCATTTTTGCAACTTTGAGCTCAAATTACTCCCTCCTCATCAAACTTCTTCACAAATTGACCAAAGAGTCATCATCTACGCGTGTTTGGGAGCTCGGAGTACCATCTTTTCGCATCAGGAGGACCAAAAACGGGATTGCTCAAATTGGGGATCTAGAAATTCGTTTTTGGGTTGACTTGGAGCAAATCCTTGAGGTAGGGAACAATCTTCTACCTCCTCTAAGTGTATATTGGTTGAATGATTGCATTATTTGTGTTCTTGTTCCTAAAACTCTTGTTAAACTTGATTGTCTCCATGGAATTGACTTTGGATCATGAATGAGCTTGGGTTTTGTGTATTTGGTTGATAAATCCTTGAATTGGTTGTTGATATATCCCTCTCCTATGAGTAGATGTTGTTTGGAACCTCAATTTTTGGCTTGGGTTGAAACCCCCTCCATTTTGGAAAAATCTGAAAATCTGAAAATTTTGCTCGAGATGGCCTTTGTATCGATACCCCTTTCATCAGTATCGATACCCAGCGTTTCTGTCTAGATTTTAGTTACCCGGTATCGATACAGCCTTTCCTTAGTATCGATACCCACTGCGGCAGATTTTTACCCAACTTCGCGGGCACGCCCCGGCTTCGTCCGAACTCCGATTGAGGCGATTCTTGAACCGTTAGAAAGCTCTATGAGTCTACTTTCAAACCCAATTGGTCTCATATTCATAGCCTTTGTATTTTGAGAGATATGTATTTTCTCCTATCAAGGTGTCGGGTTTTCTCAAAGTTCATAACTCCATTTTCATGTTTCTTTACGCCGGGCCTAAATTGGTCTTTTCCTAAGCTTCATAAATCGACTTCTAAGCTTTGGTAGCCTATCGTGGTATGAATGATGTTTTGTCATGATCTCTCACGTTCTTGGACACATATTAACTTTGCCACAACCAACACACTACGAGCTTTCGAACTAAATGAAATACGTGGATGTTTTTGGACACTTGATTGTTTGATAAACTTTTGAAAGTGATGATTTGTTATTTCTAGGGCCACCATTTGGTGCGTCCCTAGCCATGGGTGTTCGGAGCCCACGAAATCCGGCAGGGGTGTTCGGAGCCCACGAAATCCGGCAGGGGTGTGCGGAGCCCATGAAATCCGGCAGGGGTGTTCGGAGCCCACGAAATCCGGCAGAGGGATTCATTCCCTATTTAAAACTGTGGTTATTTGAGAAGATGTGAAAAATGAAATGTTTTATGAATATGACAATGTTTTTGAAAGGATTGAACTTACGACATGAAATGTAACGTTTACGAAGAAATCTATAGACAAGTCGTTTGATTCGATCTTTGGGGCACCTATCGGACATTCTCTCATCAAGTCGACCTAGTTTGGCCTATTTTAGCTTATTCATTCATGTGTATCACATCTCCATGTGCATGTTTCATCTTTTATACCCTTAGCGTTGGTAGAAAAGTTTCCTACTGGGCTAGTGAGCTCAACCTATCATTTTCAGGTACTCGGCAAGGCATGTGATTGGAATGCTTGGCGTGTGGACGCATATCATGAGGCTCATTTGACATGAAGTTATTTTATCCTCTCTATCGTTAATATATTTTGGGAGATGATCTTGTAACTTTAATTCCTTCAATCTTTTGACAAACTTGGTTTATGTAATAACTCTTAACTATTCATTACTTATGCATGGGTACGGGTACCTCTTGTAGAAACCCGGTGTACTTTGACTTTGACCTTTCAACGGTGAAATGTATGACTTTTGATTTATCCTACGTGGATTTTATTGGTATTAGGTTTATTAAATTTGAGGGCGTGACAGAGCAAGTGAGCGGCCTTACTGATGGATTAGGTGACTTAAGGCACTCAGTTCTAGAATTGAATTTAACTTCTTGCTTATGTGATATGCTTATGCCAATTGTTAGCAAAATTAGTGTCTCATTTATGATACTTGAATATGTTTATGCTAGTTAGTTTTCTCACACACCCCTTCAATTTGAGAACCAGTAGTGGATCACATTTGGATTATGGGCAAACTGGGGAAAGAAATGCGAGGGGGAATTCTATTGCTTGTTTGGATAGCAAAAAGAGGTGAGATTCGTGAGAAGGAAGAGAAATGATAGCAAAGTTTGTTACACAATGCACATGATCAGTTTCTAAGACCGAGAACAGAGGTAATGGGCTTTTGGACGAGTTACTATCTGATAAATGTGAGAAGTTAGATAATGATGGAATAAAATCCATCTTGCAGGAGCGCTTGTAGATCAAACCTCTTGATCTCGACAAATTATGCCATCCCGAGTTTCTTGATTTTGGAAAGAATGGTTTTGGAATATTTTGGGATTGTGAAATCTTGATAATTGATGTGTAGGTTGAAGATACGGCACGAGGGCCACATACTGAAATTGGGCCGTCCACGATAGTAACTTTAGACGATAATCTTTCTAACCTATAGGATTCAGTTATTTTTTACTCTGTGACAACTAACACGTGTGATTTTCTTGTTTCTTCTGACAGGTCAGTTAGTTCCTGCAGTTGAGCCCCATGTCGTGGATGCATCATCTCAAGACCCTGATATGCTTCCAGAAGACCAAGTTGAGGTCTCTACTTTTCCTAGTCATGTTCTTACTTTGGTTTAGTTTGGTTGTTCAGTCGTTTGTACTCTGGTATATATAGCAAAGATCCAATTGGGGTCTCTGTAATTAGTTGAAATGAAGTTACATGATGAAAGAATTGGTAAGCTGAACTGACTTTTACCTGGTGGATTATGAAGTAATGCATGCACATGCTACGGTGTAAGGCAGCTCAACATTAGGAAGTAAGGGTTATTGTTGATGGTTTATGTTCTTTGGATTTACTAGTTCAGCAGGGATATGGTTTAGAAACTATAGCTGAACAATGATTGGTTTTTACCTTTGTGATCCTATTTGTATGTGTGTGGGGCTTTGTGCAAGTCAAATTCTACATACACTGGTTATGACCAGCTCCAAGAAAAAACTTTTAGGGTTGAGATTGATAGTGTCTTGCTATTTCTCTAGAAAAGAACAGAAAGATTGCACAAATTTAGTATTTATTGTACCACCATTGGAAAGTATTTGTAAAAGACAAAATGTTGAATAGCTAGGTATACATTTTTGGGCTCGTTTCCTAATTGCTTAAGCTTTTCGGATAGGTATTGAAATCCATACGAAGCCTTAAAATAGGACTACAAAGGGTAGCAAGCTTTTCCTTTCGAAAGTACATATATCCACGCGCATACTCCTTTTCTTAACTTTGGAAAGAACGGTTTTGGAATATTTTGGGATTGTGAAATCTTGATAATGGATGTGTAGGTTGAAGATACGGCACAGGGGCCATATACTGAAATTGGGCCGTCCACGATAGTAACTTTAGACGATAATCTTTCTAACCTATAGGATTCAGTTGTTTTTTACTCTGTGACAACTAACACGTGTGATTTTCTTGTTTGTTCTGATAGATCAGTCAGTTCTTGCAGTTGAGCCCCATGCCGTGGATGCATCATCTCAAGACCCGGATATGCTTCCAGAAGACCAAGTTGAGGTCTCTACTTTTCCTAGTCATGTTCTTACTTTTGTTTAGTTTGGTTGTCCAGTCGTTCGTACTCTGGTATTTATAGCAAAGATCCAATTGGGGTCTCTGTAATTAGTTGAAATGAAGTTACATGATGAAAGAATTAGTAAGCTGAACCGACTTCTACCTGGTGGATTATGAAGTAATACATGCACATGATACGGTGTAAGGCAGCTCAACATTAGGAAGTGAGGGTTATTGCTGATGGTTTATGTTATTTGGATTTACCAGTTCAACAGGGATATGGTTTACAAACTATAACTGAACATTGATTGGTATTTACCTTTGTGATCCTATTAGTATGTGTGTGTGGCTTTGTGTAAGTCAAATTCTACACACACTGGTTATGACCAGCTCCAAGCAAAACTTTTAGGGTTGAGATTGATAGTGTCTTGCTATTTCTCCAGAAAAGAACAGAAAGATTGCACAAATTTAGTATTTATTGTACCACCATTGGAAGGTAGTTGTAAAAGACAAAATGTTGAATAGCTTGGTATACATTTTTGGGCTCGTTTCCTAATTGCTTAAGCTTTTCGGATAGGTATTGAAATCCATACGAAGGCTTAAAATAGGACTACAAAGGGTAGCAAGCTTTTCCCTTCGAAAGTACATATATCAACGCGCACACTCCTTTTCTTCTTTACATTTTGTCGACTTATCTTGTGCTCTTGTTTTTCTTATTTTGAAAGTAATCTTTCCTATGTGATGAAAAGGCTAAGGAAATGCATTTTATTTGCCCTGTTGAATAATATCACCGAAGACTTTGGCATGCATGATTTCCCTTACGAGTTTCTAGTTGAGAGATATTGTGGTTGTTTCTTGAGCAGGACAAGATTCAATCATGCCGTTGTTTGTTCTATAGAATCGGGTGTCATGTTTTTAAAATATGTTTACCTCTATGGAATCAGAGTAGGTGTACGGAACTCGTGGATTGGAATGTGCTTTCCTTTCTTGTTTGTCTGAAGGATCAGGAACCTGCAAACCGACGCTTACGCCAATGCTTCCCAATGAAAAGACTTGCTCAAACGCTTACACATGTTGGAGGTTTTTACTTGTGCATTGAACTCAAACATGCATGATCTGGATATCTAGTATTCAGTTTGAATCATTCTTAAATCTCTGTAGGACGTGGCACGAGGCGCGATGATGGTACATGGATAAGGCATAGGTTGAGAAAAAAGTCTAGGCCTTTGGCATTTTGTAGCGGCGAAGAACGCCCGTTTGAACTATGTGACTTCTTATTTAGGTAGATTATTATATATATAAGTACATGGTGCTATGCACGACTCAAATATGCGGGCATTGTTCTTCTACTTTTATTTTGATCTATTGTCTGCATTTGTCTGGTGGAGTGCTACCGCCTGGGCCTGAATCTGAAGGTGAAATGGATGGGAGAACAGTCGCACTGCTTGATGTCTTGCCAAGTGGATTTGAAAGTGAAGCCAATGAAGAAAATATGCTTAATACTGATACAGATATTCAGGAAAACAAACACGGTGATATGGTGAATGTAAGGATATCTTTATTGTTGACCAGATGATATTGGAATATTTTGACGATATAATTGATTTTATGGGTTTGCGACAAGTTGCAGGTTGGAGATACGCTCCAGGAGGCAGGGTCATCTGGAAATTTCAACTTTGGGGGCTCATCAAGGCCTGAAGCTGAGTTTCAGATAGATAGGCCACATGAAACTGAGAAGAATGTCAATCAAACCAATGTAAGGTCCTATTGCATGGGGAGTACAGTAGTTCTAGAGGATGTTCTGTGCTGAAATCTTTCCTATGTAATGAAAAGGCTAAGAAAATGCTTTTTATTCTCCCTATTGAATACTCTCATCGAAGACTTTGGCATGCATGATTTCCCCTTATGAGGTACTAGTTGAGAGATATTGTAGTTGTTTCGTGAGAATGACGGGATTCAATCATGCTATTATTTGTTCTATAGCATCGGGTGTCATGTTTTTTAAATATATTTACCTCTGGCTCTATGGAATCGGAGTAGATGAATGTGGAATCAACGGATTGAAATGTTCTTTCCTAGAATTCTCTTCATGCATGTTTTTTAACTATTGACCATTGTTTTTGTTAAAGCATAAACAATGATGTTTCTTGTTTGTCTGAATGATCAGGAACCTTCTAGTTCCAGGCTATTATTGGATGAGCAAAGTCTTGCAAAAAGACTCCCACGCGGCAGGACAACACTTTCTCATAGGCCAAGTTGTATAGGTTTTTGCTTGTGCAATTAACTCAAACATGCATGATCTGGATATCTAGTTATTCAGCTTAAATCTCTTTAGGAAGGCTAAGGAAGATCCAGAGAATTGAGTCGATTGGAGAACTGGCATCGGTAAGGCAGAGCCAAAGAATCCAGTCGATTGGAGAACCGGTAAGGCGGAGTCAGAGAATCTGGTTGATTGGATTACCGGCACCGGTAAGGCAGAGCCAGAGAATTGGAGAACAGGAACCAAGGCGGAGCCAAAGAATCAAATCAAGGCCTTTGAAATTCTGGAAGGGAGAAAGGTTTATACGTGCACACATAAATAATAGTGAGTTCTTCTTTAGGTAGATTATATTATATATGATTACATTGTGCTATGCACGACTCGAATATGTGGGCATTGTTTTTCTACTTTAATTTGATATATTGTCCACATTGTCTGCTGGAGTGATGTTTGTGATTATGCAGTATTCTCGTTGATAGTATGGATGCTTCTTTTCAATTGTAGGCATGCAATGTGTTGGGGTGAAGCTTGAGGTAACGAGGACAGATGGACAACCCACAATGGTGGTCGATTCCTTTGTGACTGAGGAGTACGACGAACTTGTTGAACAAACAGCTCTGTACTAAGATCTCCATGTCTTCTGTGTCACCAGGATAGTAAAAAGTGAAATTGTACGAAAAGTGAAATTGTACCCCTTGTGCTTTCTCACCTCGATGTTCTGGACATCAAAGGTTGTTACTTTCTCATTTGTTAATCTGTAGTTGTGATGCAATATTAAGAAATTTTTCCAATTGTGTAAACAATTTAAGACTATTTTTGTACGGAATAAGTTTCAAGTAAATTGGTGTCATTTCACAATCTGCATTGTATCTACATTCCCATGGGAGCATTGAAGACGACGAAAAAAGATTATCTGGTATTCAAACTTTGGAGTGATAGGAATTGATTAACTTGTATCTCCATTCCCATGGGAGCATTGAACTTTTCATTTTCTCTCACTTTGATTTTTTTCTCCCAAATTCTATTCAAGGAACATGATATCTAGAATATTACTTTTCAGTTGAATGGATATTCTATCTTTTCGGGATGTTTCGTTGAGGAAGCCGCAGTTTTAAGGGGTGCCTATTTGACCTTTTCCTTTTGGGTTTATGTAATGAATTTGTGGAGTCCATTTGTGAGTTACTGTTTAAGGGTGGGACATCTGTTTTTTGTTTGTTGTGGGCTACTATTTGCCTTTTTTGTTCGTTGTGGGCCATTTGATATTATGACTGACCATTTCATAGTGGGCCGCTTAGCGGAAGGGAGTGACCATTTGTTGTTGCCGTTTTTATTTTTTTATTTTTTTTATTTTAGCCGAAAGATAGAATATCCATTCAACCCAACCAAAACAAACCCTAATACAACCTACCAAAACCGGAAAAAAAATAGCAAAAAAACCAAAGAAGAAAAAAAAAAAAGGGGAAAAGAAGTCACCGGAGCTTCGCCGAAGTTGTCACACTGCCGCCGTCGCCTGTTGCCGATGATGGGAGTCCGGATCTAGAGAGCCCAGATCCGGCTCCCCCTTGCCCAAAAATCCGGTTCCAAGCCGCCCATAGGAAGAAGAGAGGAGATCGAACGCCATGGGGAGTCGCCAGAAACCATGGGGGGAAGTAATAGAGGAGAGGAGGAGGAGGGGGGGGGGGGGGCGTGGGTGGAGGCGCAAGGGAAACCCTAGGGAGAGGCCTCTCTAGACGCCTCCCCTTTCTCTCTCTAAAACTTTCCTCTCTCCCCCTTACAGCTCCTTTGGCAAGAGGGGTGAGAAAAGAGAGAAAAGGTGAGAGATTTGCTCTAATGATGAGAAGAAAAGAAAGAGGAAGAGTTTCTCATGTGTTAACCAAACAGGCGTGAGAAATCAGTTTCTCTCCATCCCATTCCTGTCATCTTTCTCGTCTTCGGCGACTCTCCGGCGAAGCACAGATCTGGCTTCTCCTCGATGAGACGAAGATAACGGTGAAAGTTTGACGACGATCCGATGACGGGGAGGCCCGCACTTGCCGCCGGCGTTCCGTTCCACTTTTGGTGAGAAATGGAAGGGCGGAAGGGAAATAGACGAAGACAACAGTTTTCCTTTCTTCTCCTTTCTTTTCTCTCCAAATCCTGCGATCCAGAGGAGCTGTTAATCTTGCAAAATTTGCCGTTTTTATATAGGTAGTAGATATATATACGAAAGTGGACCGACCAAAACACAAAAAATAAAAGATTAGCTATTTGACACTCCTCCATGTACACATGACCATTCAAGAATCACAAAACACAGGTGTCTTAAAACCTTGCATAGGTATACATACACACCTCAACACACATGTAGAGAGAGAGAGAGAGAGAGAGAGAGAGAGAGAGAGAGAGAGAGAGAGAGAGAGATGTCGAAGAGGTTGTTACGAAATGGCTACACAAAGGCCTCGCGTCACACACCCAGGGGTTGCCCCAGTGGTTAGGGTGAGTGCCTGACTTTAGGGGTAGTCCCTTTGGTCAGGTGTTCGATTCCCCACAGCGTGAGTACTTGTGCTCCCTCCGAGGTTTGTGTCGTGCAGTGGGTCCAATTAGTGGCCTATTGTAGGGCTGTTCCTCGGTTATCAAAAAAAAAAAAAAAAAGGCCTTGCGTCTGTTTAAAACTGGAAAACCAAACCCAAAAGGCAAAAAGTATTTTCCAGTTCTAGATTTACAGGACCATTTTGCTGCAAAAGAAAATGCTGAAGAAATGGTCGAGCAACGGGAGTCCATCGAAAAAAGGCATGGCCCGCGGTGTTTAAAACTGGAAAACCAAACCCAAAAAAAAAAAAAAAAATCGTATTTTCCAGTTCTAGGATTTAAACCCAGGACCATTTTGCTGATTTAAAGAAAATTTTGCTGAAAAGAAAATGCTGAGAAATGGTCAAATCAAAAAAAAAAAAAAAAAAAACGGGAGTCCATCGACATCAATGAAAAGATTCAAGCCCTGAAGAAAGAGTTCAAGGTCTACCGGTGGAGCCCAGATGAGCCCAATAAGAAGCCCTATCTCCTACCCTATTTTGTAGACCTATCAACTTGTGGACCCATGGTAAGCACTAATCGAGTAGGCCCAGTAATTAGGGGAAGTGTTTTTAGTTCTTTTTCAGGCAAGTATTTTAGTTATTAAACTTATGTTGTTAGATACTCACTCCGTCCGTATTTGTTAATCCATTTTGGAGTTTTCAGAATTAATATCATGATTTGCTTCGTAGAATCCTTGTGTTTCGAATTTTTTCGGTTCAATTTGGAGTCAAGGCTAAAATTGGCACAATTTACTTATTTACTTACTGACTTTCAAATATGGATTTTAAGGCATATGAAAAGTATGTTTGTGGACCAACAAACACAGACAAAGACAGTATTTGGAACCTTTGGCTTGAACTTTGGAGGGCCTTAGGGTTACCAAATGTTATAAGTAGCTCAACAGTTGCGTTTGCCTGTTAGCTAATCGTGCGAGGAGGATACCATGGGCCCGTGACATTAATGCTTTTTGATAAAAATCGGAGTGATCTGATAAAAAAACAAGTGGACCAGTCTCTGGTTTAACCCTATCAAATAGTGAATTTTATACGTGTAATAAGATACCTCATGTGTTATTACTAATGGCGAATCAATTCATGCCACTTGATATCTCATATTCTACTTTAGAAGAGATACTCGATAACAAACCGTAGAATTTAAGAAAATTATTTGCTCTTTCCCTTTTCTTATTAATGTTTTTTTTTTTTTGTTACTTTGTATGTGTAAGTTTGCCACTAAAAGGAAAAAAGGTGCAGTTATATGAAAAGGGAATGTAAAAATCATTACCCTAAAATTTATAGGTAAATAGGGTTTCCAAAGAAATCATGCTCCTAAACGTTGTTATACTGTGACGAAGTATTATCAATGATATATTGATATGTCTAAAAATAACAAATTGCCTAATTACCAAGGATGGAGTCGGGGTGGCTAGTGATGGTGGCAACATCTGCGTGATAATGCCATTCCTATAGTACATATTTTAGTTTTACCACTAAACTCTGTAATCCTGCCACCACTAGATTTTCCTTAATTTTCAATTTGTCACTAGCTTTCTAGTCGTTTAAGGCAATAAAAGTTCGCATGTAGTAGTATTTTTATTTGTATGTTTCTATATAAATTCGCCACCGCTAAACAAAAATTCTGGCTCTCGTCCCTAATTGCCTGTGTTAAATTCTGTGGTTGTGTGTGTAGGTATTGGACGCACTGCAGAAAATAAAAGCAGAGGATGACTCAACCTTGGCTTACAGGAGGTCATGGGGAAGGGATATGTGGGTCATGTGCAATGAACATAGATGGGACCAACACAGTGGCATGCCTCAAGCCCATAGACCCAAAAACTTCAAAGCCCACAACCATCACTCCTCTCCCTCACATGTTTGTTATGAAAGATTTGGTTGTTGACATCACTAATTTCTACCACCAATACAAGTAAGATCCTCATGTGCTTCTTTAATCATTTTCCATTATTTTTCTTATTAATGTTGGGGTTGTTCATTGTATTGGGTTAGTTGCCAAATTGAATAGAAGGGGACAAAACAAGAAGAAAAGAAAAAGATAGCTAAGTTTGATCGAGCCGAACTAAAAAATGAACGAGATCCCTCGGGTGAAATCGTGGGACCAACAAGACAACATCCATGCAAGCCTTTGCCGTTGCACTTGCAACATGCAGCGCGAAACATGTCGATCGACACCCGGGCGAGCCTGCCTCCTCTCAGCAAGGAGGTATCCCTTGGGCACACACTTGGGACTGAGGCACCTTAAGCCGTATAACCAAGCTTGCTCACCGTGCTGGAACACCAATGCATCACGGAGGAATGGGCATGCTGCGCACTACACGCTGTCGATCGAGATTCTTCATGACAACCATACTTTGCCTTGCCGAGCGTGGAGGGCAACCATTTAGCCTTGCTAAGCCTGGGAGCGACCACATTGCCTCGCTAAGCCTGGAGAGCGACCACATTGCCTCGCTAAGCATGGAGCGACCCCACGTTGCCTCGCTAAGCCTGGCCGAAAAGCACATTGCCTTGGCTTTCAATCATTTCTTCATGCGTTAATTCAATGCCAAACAAATTTTGCTTGGATAAATTTGTAAACAGTGAAATAGTGTAAGCTAGGGTTCGTTTGGAATCCATCATGTTTCATTTGATAAACTAATGGCATTCAAACTTGGGCTTGGATTAGAGTTTGGTTCACAACTAGTCACTTGTTTGTTTTTGTTGCAAAAGTGTTTATCGGTTTTTTCTCATCGTTCCAAATTAAAGATATATAACGAGTAGATTAACCGTGACATATGACGGTTCTCCCATTCCATAAGACAGGGCCCAGGGGCAAACATTTGTTCCTGAAAATCTTGTTTTACTGTACATCCCAATGCAATGCTAACATCACGACGTAACATAAAATTTTTATTTTCAAGAAGCTCTATATATCACACCATTGGTAGAGCTTTGTGACGGGCGAGAGGATCCCTTATCTTACTCTATCAAGATGAAGCTCCCTGCAGAGACTAAAGGCATTGGCCAGCATACGTTTTGAGAAATATAGTGGCCCTCAATTTAGAAATAGTAACACCTTGTTGACTGATTTTAGTATCATTCTTTGCTAATCCTGCACATAGCTGACTCTGATTTTGTTTTTCCAGCCGAGATGACTTTTTGGATGAGCAATTGCAGGCGTTAACGGAGGACAAACGGCGTTTGTATAGGTGCAGGACTATAAAAAACTGTACAATTACTTATCCAAAATGTCTGGACCCAGCTGCTGCAATCCACAAGATGAAAGCTAGGCATCTGCTTTCTGTACCAATTGAAGGCTGAATGTAAGAAGAATACCCCCTTAATACATTACTTTTCATTTTGTACACTCCTCCCCCTTTATTGTGTTTGCTGCAATAGGTTAGTTGTGGGCTGCAATAGGTTAGTTGTGGTTCGGAGGGTGTTCCACTAACAAAAAACAGTTTTTTCCAAAAACCAAGGCAGGTCATTCTCTCACAATACATCACATAAAAAATTGTGAAAAACCAGTTTATTTAGAAAAACTCCCTTAGTGGTACACCTCGCCTTGAATTTAGTTTAGATCATTTATGAGTGTTTGGTTTTTTACTTTAATTGTTGAATTGAGATAACTGACCTAACTTTTTACCCTTTTTTTGGTACTATCTTTTTAATTTTTTTTTGGTCTTAATTTTTAAGAGATTTGGGTATAATTTTTATGTCACATCAAACTTCTCAAATAAGTGAAATTGAAAAAGTATAGAAATATAGACTAAAGTTAAAAATTATTCATATAAGACGATGGTGAAGACACTAAAATTAACTTTTTTGGCGAAAGATAGTATTTTTTGTCATCTTAATTGAACTTTTTTCATATTTTGGTCTATACTTTTATATTTTTCTAGTTCTTCTCACCGAGCTGAAAAATGTGACCTAAAAATGATACTAATATCTTGTAAAAGTTAATAGAAAGCAACAATAGAAAATGGTGAAATGTCAAAAGGGTCCTTAGTCAGGAAGGCGCGCAGTGTTTTTTTAGTGTTGTTGAAGTATGCGCTTCTTTCACTGATTAATTCTTATGACATGTTTGATATGAAGGAACATGTTGATATGAAATGCTTGTTCTAGTTTTGTATTCTCGGATTTTTTGGTAGGCTGAAAGTAACTCAGAATTTTCTAATTTGGAATAACAATTCTTGCTGAAGTACTGCATTTCTATTTACTGAGTTCATATCTTTGTTTCTGTGTTCTGGGGAGGAATTCGATCTCTTCAATATCGGGATACCATCTAAATAACTGCTTCAAATTAGTCATCGTGACATCACCACCACCACATTCAATCGCTACCACCTCAAACCATGTTTTCCAACATACATTGTCACCACGAGTCTGGATCCTCTCATGAAATTCCTCATCTGATGATGCGCTGGAGATTGACTCTTTATCCATTTGACATATCAACGACTGAGATTGCCCTTTTTTTTTTCTTTTCCGGTAAGGTGAATTTTATAACCAAAACAGAGGACATGTCCAACGGGGCATATCCCTGAAACGAATTACAAGCAAAACAAGCGATTTCCTATCTGCACAAACGAGCAGAAAACGAAAACAATCATGCTATGTACATCAGCACAGCAAGGCCATACTAGGCCCATCTATACACCAAACACCACAAAATGAGCAAAGAATATTGCACGAAACAATCGAAACCAGGCAGGTGTGCAGGTTTTATAGGGGATCTTTTTAAGTTCTTCCAAGCACTCATGCATAATCGCGGATCAGAGAGAATTTTCTTCACCACGCCAGGAGGATCTTCCCTCTTGCTTTGAAATTTTTTGAGGTTTCGTTCCACACAAAAGAAGAGAAGGTGCAACTAAAGAAAATATGATCATGGCTCTCAATCTCCGAAGAATGAAGTCTTTAGTTGAGAGACGACCCCAAGTAGCTATCCACTGAATAATGGCCCGCCTTGGGACATGCCGTTTGAACCAAATGGATTTACTCCACAAAACTTCAGGATGAGGCTGTCGCAATTTTTGCCAAGCTGACTTAATAGTGAAACTACCAGTAGGTGTAAGAGTCCACACAACAGAATCCTTCTGTTCAGTAATGGGGATCAAGGTATTAGTGATGCCATCCATTATTTCCTGAACCACAACATTGTTGGTTCAGGAAATAATCCATAAGGTATCTGTACACCGCATACTCTGCCCTTACACTTTCATTCAAAAGACCCAAATTGAACTCGTTAATGTTGGCTCTAAGAAGGGAAAGACAACCCTTTTGCACCAAAAAGGTTAGCCACTGTCAATGCAAGTATGCAACTAGAAAGGGGGGGAGTATGGCCCGGTCTATCTCCTCGCCAAACTCATCAACCAACTCCAACAAACAGATCTCCTCCTGCTTCGCCGAACTTATGTTGATTTTCTGCTGACATATTGTGATTCTCTCCCTGTCTCTGCATTAGCGTTACATGACCATCAGGTAATTCCCTCTCCACAACGGAAGTGTATTTGGACTGGGAAGTAAATGCAATTTTGTGCATGCCACCTGCTTGATAGAATGTGTACGTCACCTACAGGTATGTTTCTGGTTAAAAATTTATGGAACATAATGTAAGGCTGCTTTTGGGTACAAAGGTCTAAGGAAATCCCGTCATAATGGCAGGCAATCAACACTGGAAGATCAACAAGTCTTATTAATGGTTATGATGCATTGTTTTGTTTCTTTAAATTTCACATCTTGCAAATTTTGAAATGACGTTGCTGCTAAATTGTTCATTTCCCCCCCTAATTTGTGTTTGATTGATGATGATGTTGGTGCGGTTGTGATGTGGAGGTGGCAGCGGTGGTGTGGAGAAGGTGGTGACAGTGGCGGCGGTGATGGTAGTTGTCATTGTCCTAGTGAAGGGAAAGTGTTTGGTACATGAAAAGTTTTCACCCAGAAAATGTTTAGTGTACCGGGTGAATTTCACCTGTTGAATGCATTTTCTGGGTAAATTTATGGGAAACTTTTCATGTACTATACTAGACCTCCCTAGAAAAATTATTAAGTTGGAGCCTTGGAGGATGTCATTTGTGAAAGAAAGAGAGAGTAGAGGTTAGGACAAAGCAGTCAATGAGTGGGTGGTCAAATGGGACACTTTATGTCACAGCAGGCAAACTATGTTTAATTCCTCTTCCTTGTCATCTAATTAATCTATAATTTATAATTTTTTTATTTCTCCCATTGAGACGAACTAATAATCACCAAAAACTTGACGTAAAACTAACAAACACATTATTTTTTAATAAGGACAAAACTAAAAAAATGGCGGATAACAACGTCACTGAAAAATGGGAAACTCACAGATTGGGGGATGGTGTAGTGCACAAAATGCACTGCACCTTGTAGTGCATCATCCAACTATTCATTTTGACAATGCACGGTTCAGATTTAATCCAAACAATTGACGACAATGCACGACTCCAATTTAAATTCGAGCTATATATAAATTTAATCCGATCGTCGATTGTTTGAATTAAATCTGAGCTTTGCATTGTTGAAATGGACGGCCGGATATAATGTACTACATCGCGTAGTGCATTTTGCACATTACAAGGTCCCCTGGTCTGAAACTCACATCTATATTTAGTAGATAAAAAAAAATTGAATACAATAGAATCTCCAACACCAAATGGGGAAAGGTCATGTGCCCCAATTCCGTCTGAGATTTTCTGTGCCCAAAAATAGTGTGCCTCTGTGCCGAATTACTTTGAGTCGTTGAATGGTGTTTTTTTTATTTTATTTTATTTTCATGAGATCCAATGGCCGAAAGTGCACAGGAACAGAGGAATATAGGATTTTCGGAATAGAGGATTTGATTCCATGCCCCTCCCCCCTCCCCCTCTCTCTCTAGAATTCTAGAGATCCCCATTCCTTCCTAGACCGGGTTTCTTGGCTACCCACTTCCCACCACACAACCAAAACAACAACAAATTGAGACAATCAGAAAAAGGAAAAAAAAAAAAAAAAAAAAATTGAGAAAAACTTATGTAATCAACTTCCATTACAATAAACCAGCCCTCTAAAAACTTGCTCTTTTTTTCTTGCTGCAATTTTTTCTTTCCATTTCATTTTGTCTCTCATGCTATCTTTCCCAAACCAAAATAGAGAGACAAATTAAGGAGGGATCTTTTGTTGGCCCCAACAATCTCTCTGTCCCCCATTTAATTTCTCTTGTGTTCTTTTCTTTTTCATAACATGGGTCCTCTACATGAATGCTAAAATGGATTGAATAAAAAATTTCTAGCCAATTTTTCCAATTTCTCTTTCTCTCTTTTCATTTTCTTGCACCGGAAGATTCCCTGCATGGTATTATTCGATTGAAATTCATTCCTCATATACACACAATTCTCTCCCACTCTCATTGATTCCTTGGAAAAAACTTTCTTACACAAAAATGGGAGAATCTCCGGAGAGAAAATCCGGTTGTGGCCTATTAAGTGCAGTTTTCGGCCGCCGGAATGTGTGGCCAAGGAGAACCACCTCAACAGGATCACTCCCCATAATGAACGGCAATGGCAACAACCTCGTCCGAGTCCCTAGCACGCCCATTTCAAAGCGGCGACGTGACGGCTCCTCCGATGAGGCCATCTTCCTCGAAACATCCAATGCCACCTCCGAGCCGTCGCAGAAACAAGTCGATCGGATCATTGCTCGGCCCGGGCCTAACCACCCCAAGGTGCCACCTTCGTATCAGAATTATAACCAACATCAACAATATCAAGGTACGGGGAAAAATGCTGCACCTCTCCAAGGATATGCACAAGGGAGGAGGGTCCCACAGGCATCGACCGGAATATCCGGTGAGCTCGAAAACATGATAACCGATCACCAACAGTCCAAGGGGGCGAATAGTCTGGTCCGCGCTTCCTCGGGAAATGTAATGCTGTTTGGGCATTTAGGTAATTTGAGACAACCGGGAGGCGGCGGTGGCAATATGACTTCCAATAATGTGCTTAATTACCTACCGAAAACGGCAAGAGAGGAGCCAGAAAGGGCCCATGTTGCTCCTGTTGTGGGAAATGTGGGGAACAAACGGAATGAGGATTCGGAAAAAACGCCCGCCCCGCCAACTTCCCTGTGTCGGGCGTTGTCGACGAGGATGGATCCAGAGCAGTTGAAGATTATGGGGAATGAGGATTACAAGAATGGGAGGTTTGGTGAGGCACTTGCTTTGTATGATGCAGCTATTTCTATTGATCCAAACAAGGCCTCATATAGGAGTAATAAAAGTGCAGCCTTGACTGCTCTGGGCAGGCTTCTTGAGGCTGTTTTTGAGTGCAGAGAAGCTATAAGGATGGAACCCTATTTCCAGAGAGCTCATAATCGTTTGGCAACCCTTTATGTCAGGTAATGGTACCTTTTACATGGTTTTAGACTTTTACTTGATCAACTTTAAAATCTTCAGCTCATATCTCTATGCATATGCACATCATGCTTGTTTTAAATGTTTGCCGATACATTTCGTATTGTTTAGTAAGTGCTGGGTTTTTTCGCCTCACGATACTGATACACCCTGCTAAATGAACAAGGTGAAATCACTTGCTGTCAAGGTTTTAAATAACGATTTCGTGATACGTAATGGTAACCGTTTGAGTGTAACGGTTCCGGTAGTATCGAACGTTACGTAGCAGAAATCGGATGTAGCGGTCACGAATTTTTAAAAATAATAATTTTGAATTGCTTAATAACCCGTAGTGGTCGAGTATCGGCTGTGAACCAGTCCGTGAATCAGATACTAACCGATATGTAATGGGAACTGGCAGATATGTATTCAATTTTTCCACTCACCGGTACACCCAGGGATGGAGCCAAAGAGGCCAGTAGGAGCGGTCGCCCTTGCAAGAAAAAAAAAAAAAAACCTCTAGTATTTTATTATATAGAAGAAAAAAAATTCCAATGAATTATATGGGCTCGCCCCTATAAAGTATTTTTGAAAAAAGATCTCTACCCCTACGTAGTGAAATTTCTGGCTCCGTCCCTGGGTACACCGAGGAAAGGCCAAAAACCGTTACGTAATGGCCAATACGTTACGTAACGGTCGGTAGTTAAAACCATGCTCGCTGTATCGAGCGGCTGGTATTGGCCACAACCCAGTCCACATCTGATACGATAGATTAGCCTGCTATTTTCGTGGTTGATGATTTTGACGTCTAATGCTATGCAAACACACATTACTTGAAACCTTGACTTGTACAAATTTACCTCAACTTGCAGATTAGGAGAAGTAGACAAGGCCTTGTATCACTATAAACATGCTGGTGCAGAATCCGACCCCGATGTCTTGACTAAAGCTAAAAATCTTCAGGTTCATTTGAGTAAGTGTACCGACGCCAAGAAGCAACGAGATTGGAACACATTACTCAAAGAAACCAAGCTCGCCATATCGGCTGGTGCTGATTCTGCAGCACAGGTAAAACATGGAGTTCATACACTCTAATGCTTTTGTTTTGATCTTGAATCGTGCGCTGAATATTGAGAAACGAAATTTTGTCTGTTTGGAAATTGGAAAGATTTTTGCATTGCAAGCCGAGGCCTTGCTGAAGCTCCGTAGGCCCCAAGACGCGGATGAAGCATTGAAGAAGGGACCAGATTTTGACACAGATGAGTGCACTAAATTCTTTGGCCCTATTGGCAGTGCGAATCTGTTACTGATCCGGGCTCAAGTTGACATGGCTGCCGGCAGGTAGACTTGCATATAAATTTATTTACCCGTTTATATGCCTACATGTACACGTACTAGTTTATGAATCGATATGTGCTGTTTTTGTTCGCTGTAGAAAACATAAAGGAAAATAATATGGACTAGGCACAATGATTTTTTGTATTACTCGTACCAATAGTGGTATGTGAAATGTTTTCGCAGATTGGACAATGCTATGGATGCAGCTCAACGAGCAGCTCGGCTTGACTCAAACAACAAGGAAGTGAACGCGGTGGCTAGGAGGACCCGAGCTGTGGCGATGGCTCGATCGAACGGCAACGAGCTCTTCACTGCAAAAAGATACTCGGAGGCTTGTGTTGCTTATGGCGAGGGGCTCGACCATGACCCATACAATGCGGTTTTGCTGTTGAACCGAGCCACTTGCCGAGCCTACCTTGGCCAGTTAGAGAAATCAATCGAGGACTGCACCGCTGCGCTTAATCTGCGGCCGTCTTATGCCAAAGCCAAATTAAGAAGAATCGATTGCTATATCAAGGTGACTGATTACAATAGGCTATGTGATCATAATTTTTTTATTAATCCAAAATTCAGGTTCGTAGTAAAGATATTTTTTGTGACGTGGGTGACTCCTAAAATGAAGCTAGCAACGGAAAAAAATGGGGAAAATAGACTGAGAGTTTCTGTCAAAATGATGTTCGTAAAATTTTTGTTGTGTGTTGCAGTTGGAAAAATGGGAAGCTTGTATACAAGATTATGAGGAGATGATACGGGAGACACCAGAAGACGAGACGCTGGTCCAGGGCTTGAAGGATGCACAATTGCAACTCAAGAAACAGCGAGGTGAAAATGCAAGTGACGTGAAGGTTGCTGCTGCTTATGACGTGAAGGTTGCTGCTGCTTATGACGTGGTCTCGATATCAAGCAACGAGCATCTCAGAGAGCGAGTAACATCACCTGGTAAGGTGTTTTTGATTATCACAAGCAATTTGGGTCCGCAAAAATGACTATTTCTGTTATAAATTTCTAGTGCTGGAGACGTATTTTACGTTAACATTGTGAAAGTTTACTCTTTGGCAGGCGTATCTGTTGTCCTATTTTGTAACAAGCCTGGGGACAATGGAGCATTAGTCACATTACAGTTTCTGGAGCAACTTCGAAAGAAATATCCCTCAGCCAACTTCTACAAGGTTCGGTTGTTTAAACATTCACGATCATAGCACTCGATTCCTGATACTACGTTTTGATACTTTGCTACTGATGCATGATGTATTCCAATTCACCCGTTTAAAACAACGATGAACACCCGTATGATTTGATCTGGCTAATCTCAATAGGCTATTTCAGGTGGATGTTGAGGAGCACCCTTCCGTGGCCAAATCTGAGGGTGTTAGCTCATTGCCGGCTTTCAAAATATACAAGAACGGTTCAAGAGGGAAAGAAATCCCAGGCGACAATCATGAATTATTAGAGAGCTCTGTAAAATACTATACCACATGATTCAGGTGGATATGGAAAGCAGTTATGATTTCTAATCCCCTAATCCAAAGTGTCAATGGGCTAGAGATGAAGAAAAACGAGCCAAAATATTGTTTTCTATCACCAATACATCTAACCCAGAATTTTTACCGGTTATATTTGGAGACTAGAATCTATGGACCATATTGCTTTCTGGGTTCAATACCGAATCTGGATCTACGGCATACGTCTCACTTTCTATTTATTTTTTGTTGATAAGAATTCTGAGTACACATACAGAGTGTTACAATCTAAAGGAAAGTAAAGAGGCTTGAAAAGGAGGAAAGAAATAGGACTCGTTCATGTTTGATGGCACAGCTCTTTTTTAGCATGGAAGAGTGGAAGACTGAATTCGAGCAATTGAATGGGTTTAAGAGGGGATGGGTGATCGACATGTATGCTTGAATGTAATCTAGGTTTTGACATATGTAATTGATTCATTTGTGTATTTGATCTATTTTTACTCCCAACCCATCTGTTCGTTGTCGAAAATCTCTCTCGCTCTCAATATTGTGGAGGACACAACGTTTTTAGCAACCACAATCAATCTAGTATGAACGTGAACAATAAAGATGATGAACACACGAAGAACAAAGCAAACCAAACACACAAGAACACACGAGATTTACATAGCTAATCTACGAGGGAAAGGGACGAATCAATCTACTATAATTAATACAGATTACAATCTTCAATCTCTTCTCTTTGTATCTCTCAGTCTCTCTAGATTTCTCTCACAAAACACCTCTAAACTTTTGTGTGTTATGTCTAGCTAGAGGTGTCAAACAGGCCGTGCCGTGTCGGCCCGTTTACTAAACCATGCCGTGCCGTTTCTTAATCGTGTGGGCCCATATACTTAATCGTGCCACATCGTGCCGTGCCTGTACGGCACATCTCCAAGTTTTGTCAAATATTTTTGTATAACCTAGCCAAGTTTCATCGGAATTTTTTTTGTATATCTAACAATGACTTATTAAAAAGTGTATAACATATAATTAGAAAATCCATCATTAAAAATTAATTTTTTTGGTAGATTAAAAATTAGTATTTGTTGTGTTGTGCCCTGGGCCGTACCCCGTGTCGTGCTGTGTTGCGTCTAGCGCACTTCCATGTTGTGCCATGCCGTGCCCGTCTAGACCATGTTGTGCCATGCCGTGCCCGACCCAATTTTGAGTCGTGCCTATCTAAAACAGTGCTCGTGTCGTATTGTGCCATATTTAAATATGTCGTGCGCCGTCGTGCCCCTTGACTTCAATGTGAATCATCTTGAAGACAAGCTTGTTCAGCCCCCCAAACTACACTCCTTTTACGGGTACGAGTGTTCCACTCTCAAGTCTTCGATCAACAATGAAGAACATAGAGTGTAACTCCCCGTATTTTAATAAATGCCCATATTTCATTTAACTTATAAAATTATTCTACTTTTAGTACATAAAAATGGTTCTGATATTATTTAAAAAAATATTATATATACTTAGGTATTTTTCATAAGCTAGTTTGGTATCGGGATCAGCATCATGGAGCAGAGAGGGACATGTGTGAACCTCATACAAAGTTAGGTCACCTCATGCAAACCACTCTTAAATCTTCTAATATCGCACATCAATATGTTTTGTCCATGCGTTGTATGCCTGATTCTTCGCCAAGTGAATTGCACTATGACTTTCATAATGCAGCAACACACTGTCCTGCATGAAACCAAATTCACTAACCAATACCTTAAGCCAAATTGCTCCACACTGGCCTACATGTACTCTGCCTCTGTAGTCAATAAAGTCATTGTATCTTGAAGAGTACATTTCCAATAGACGTACGTGACCTCCGGAAAATATAAATACATACCCTGTCATCGACCTACGAGAGTCGAGATTCCCAGCATAATCTGAATCCACGTAGCCCACCACGTCTTTTGAAGCCTCTTTCTGATCAAACACTATCTCTAGATCATGAGTGCCCACGAGATATTTGAAAAATCATTTAACTGCATTCCAATGCTCTTTTCTCTAGTTCACCATATACTTGCTCACCACACTGACTACATGCGATATGTCTAGTCTCGTACACACCATCACATATATGAGACACCCAACTGTATTCGCATATGGCACCTCCACCATGTGCTTTACATCATCCTTCGAACTAGGACTCATCTTGGCAGAAAGTTTGAAGTGCGCTGCAAGTGGGGTACTTATGGACTTAGCATCTTGCAAGTTGAACATCTGTAACACTTTCTGCAAATAACCTTTCTGAGACAACTGCAACTAACTAGCCCTTCTGTCATAGCTCCAAGAATTTTCTTGACAACTCCCAAGATCTTTCATGTCAAATTCACTATTTAACATAGACTTCAATTTTCAATTTCCTGCTTGTTTTTTGCTGTTTCCACCATGTTATCAATATATAAAACAAGAAGAACATAAGAACCATCTAAAATGACACGATAATATATGCAACAGTAATAGTCATAGTGCGTGTACGCATGCAACACCATGAACAAATCAAAATGCTTGTATCACTGTTTGGGAGACAACTTCATGCCATATAATGACTTCTTCAACAAACACACATACTCATCCTTACCAGGTTCTTTGAAGCCTTCGTGTTGTTGCATGTAAATCTGCTCGCCTAGGTCTCTATGGAGAAAAACAGTTTCACGTCAAGTTGCTCTAACTTCATGTCATGTATCGCGACCATTGCCAATAATACTCAGATAGAAGTGTGATTCACAACCAGTGAACAAATTTCATTATAGTTCACTCCTTCCTTTTAGGAGTAACCTTTAGCAACCAACCAAATCTTGCAATTTTCACCCTCTTTCTCTAACAAAGCTTCATTTTTTCGATACACCCTCTTGCATCCAACGACCTTCTCCCTCTTAGGCAATTTCACCAATTCTCAAGTCTTATTCTTGTGGAGCGACTCCATCTCTTCTTACATTGCTTCTAGCCATTTGTCGTTGTCAATACTGCTTGTAGCTTCCTTGTAAGAGAACGGATCTCCATTGCTAGCCACCAAAGCGAAACTAAACAAGTCCTCAAAACTATACCGAACTGGAGGTTAATTTGTGAACCCATTTTCCCCTTCCTTTCGTGACTGTGTAAGGCTCCTCTTGCTGCTGCTGCTGTGGGTTGTGATCAACATCACCTGTATCACTGAATGAAACAGGCTCCTCTAGCTCCACCTCGACTATAGATTTCTCCCCTGGACCATCGAATTCTGTCTCATCATTCCGAGTTAATATAACTTAGGCCTTTAATTTGGCTCCCGATCAAGACAAGCAAGTGTGGAGGGGAATCACGAGTGGCCATAGTCTGATGGTTAATTTGGGAGGATGTTCTCTACGGTTGAGAATATAGGATTCACATAAGTTAAAGGTTAGTTAATGAATCAATTGACTAGTTCTTTACTCCTGCACTTCCTTTATTATGAATTGTTAATTGTTTGTAAAAACAAGGGTTTACAAGTAGCAATTTATTTGCTGAGCGTCATTCGTTCATGGTATTCGTATACCCTGACTTTTCATGTAGGCATTGAAAACGGATCTGGGGGACAAGATTAAGTTGATGATGAGCCTTTTTTAAGACAGTGTGGTCAAATTCTGAACCCCTAGTAGTTGTTGCTCTGTTCTTTTTGAAAAAATTAAAATTAAAAATTGTAATATTGTTTAAAAAATTAATCTACTTTGTCAAACTAGTGAAATCAAATTATGAATTAATATTTTTTTTTTTTTTGGTTTGATCACCTTTGCAACTTCTATGCCCTTACATAGTACTACATTTGTCTGCCTTCGATCAGCTCCCTTTTCCAATCTCCCAATCCTTTTAGTATGCCCTTACATAGTACTACATTTGTCTGCCTTCGATCAGCTCCCTTTTCCAATCTCCCAATCCTCGACCGTTTGGTTTCACTTCTGCCCCTTTCCGTTGTCGGAATCCGATTTGTGTAGTGTTCTTCCCCGATTGGAATGACCTCCCCTTTCTGGTTTCCCCTTCTCCGCCCGTTCCGATCGTTTCACGATTGTGGTTGAGGTAATGCTTGTTTGTGCATTTCTGTATCTCCTTTCGTATGCTTAGGAGCTACCATTGAGAGCTTGTATTGAGAGCCCATTGAAGACCATTATTGATCAAATGACTTGCTAAATTTTAGGAGCCTTACTTAGGAGCCATTGTTAGAGTCCACTGTGGATGCCCTAAGGACTCATTTGATCTGTTTATTAAGTTGAGAAATAAGTTCTAGTTATAATTTAGGCTCCTAAAAACGTAGAGATATGGGTGAAATTAACCGGGGGAGGTGCTGTGCACTCCCGTGCCGCGCACCGTGTTGTGCGCTTTTCGGCCGTCCGATCGTGTTTTGGACTGCTCGAATGTATTTTGATTTTTACAACCAAAATAAATTTAAATTAAATTAAAATTGCCGAACACATCCGAGCCGTCCAAAGCATAATTGGACGGCCGAGAAGCGCACAACGCGGTGCATGGCACGGGAGTGCACATCACCTCCTCGGGTTCGTGAAATTATCTCGGTGCATCTCCGGGATTAACATGCATCGATCAAACAACTTCGAATTTTATGCCTAAATTAAAACTACTCCAGATATAATACTACTTATGAACAAAATCAAATTCAACCATGTCAGACATAGATATCCCAAACAAATGCATTTCCAATTTTCCAACATTTGGCACGAAACTAAAAGGGCTGGGCCAACACAGCACGGCCCATTTGATGCCTCTAATAACACTGCTCATGAACAAAATCAAATTCAACCATACACCATTCTAAACAGAGATCAAACAAATAACCTGGCCCGCGAAGGACCAACGACAGAAACAACACCTCCACCATCACCGTTGATCACTCGAACACGACCGCCATCACGAGCCTTACCACCGTCCGATCGACAGTAATCCCTGACAGCCGTGAGCTCATACGGTGAGGTATCGGTAGCCAACCACTGCTCCACCGTGAAAAGCTGCTGGCTACAGGCCATATGGGCCCCAGTGGTGGTAACCTCCACGTAGTTGCAGTACCAGCCGTGGTGTGGGCCGGACCCGTCGGACGTGAGGTTCATCGCGCAGACCGGCCCGGTCAGACACGGGCCTTTCCCGCTGAAGATGTCCAGGTTTCCCCTCTCGAAGTAGTTGTAGTCCGGGCCCATTATCCCGCCCCAGGATACTATGTCCGAGATCCGGATCCCCCACCCGTTTACGTCGTATAGGGTCAGGCCGATGTTCGAGTCCGTCCCTCCTTTTATGATCGACCCGGTTCTAACGTACGCCGTGTACACACAGTCGTCCTGCATTCATCACACGTCACAAGTATCATAATCGAACGCATATACGTACATGCTAGATGCCGGGACACACGCGAATCTGTTCAAATCATGTAATGCACTTCATGGAAAGAGGAAAATCCGTAGTGAAACTTGCGAAAATGTTGGTAGAATACATGAAAAGTTGTCCCACAATTGTCTAGGAAAGAGAAATCAATGGTTTAGATTTATTTTATGTTCAGTTTATGATAGTGATAGATCTGTATAGATACGTATGTATGAGAGAGAGGAGAGCTTACGGATCTGGCGACGGAAGCGACGGAGAGGAAGATCAGGAGGTGGAACCAGAGACCGTTGACAGCTACCATGGCCTTTGGTTTTCTGCCTTTGAGCTGTTTTCTCTCTATCTATTATGTACTATTTGAATGTGGATAACTGATGTGAGGATTTGTGGAGGCTTCTGCTTTATGAGCTCTATTGCTTTCCTTTTATATAGGCTTCAACTTAGTAGGTGATGATATGAAATTAAGGGGCATTTATTAAAAAAGAAAAAAATTTTTTTTCAAGAATACATAGAGCAAATTTTTTTTGATAACTGAATGTCCGAGTCAATTTGTGCGTACCTTAATTAATTCTGGGACACTAATGATAATGACCGGACAAACTGTGACCCTAAGGTTTGGAATGCTTGGCTTTTGTGGAAATGAGACGTGTGACTTCAAATGGAGGGATACTTTTTATTTTCTCATAATAATTTCCAACGTCACTATGGTAATAGAAATGTGTTTGGAACCATTCCATGTACGTTGATTGCACGTGGTAAATATGGGGTTATACAGATGCGGCCGGAACCGTATGCAAACATCGGGATCCGGAGGGGTGCTAGCCCCATGCATAGCGCCGTGCTGTGCAGCCCCATGACGCGGGCGCACCAGCATCCTTTAGACGATCAGAGATGTTCACCGCATAGAGCTCGTCGAGTACTTCAAGTGTACCAAAAATCAAGTCGATCAGATATCGTTAAATACCTCATCCGGACACAAAATAACTTAAAAAAGAATGGGTTCAGTGGTTTTGATCCAGTATTTGTGTCCATTTAACGATATCCGATAAAGTTGATTTTTGGTAATACTTGTAATACTCGACGAGCTCTATGCGGTGAATGTCTCCGATCGTCGGAACGATACCGGTGTGGCCGCGTTGTGGGTGCACAACACACTGCCTGCTGCGCAACACACCCGGTCCCGAACATCTGAATATGTTATGAAATTTTAGCTAGATGGGTCCTTCCTCACTTAAAAATATTTCTATTTCTATTGTCATTCGTACAGTTTTCACTTTGTGCATGTCAAATTATATGGAACAGTACCGTTTGATGAGAAACATAGGTGTCATAGCAATAATATATTATACTAATTTATTTATCTTTATTATTAATATATAATAATTTAAATTACTTCATTTGTCAAAAATCATCTTAATTACATATTGCGCACTTCGAATTCCATGCATATATACTGGCATCATTTAGGAAATCGAAACAAATGGACTAGAAGCTACTCTTTCTGTCGAAATTGCTTGTCCATTTTGAACAGTCGTTACACTTAAAAAATAAAACTAATGTTTTTTAGTTTTCAAAACTTCATTTAATAAAACTACTAGAGATATAATGTACTTTAGGGGTGTCCACGGATCGGTTCGGTTCTCGATCCGATCCACTCATTACGGATTGACGTTTTTAAGATCCGCAACTTTCCGTGGGTGACATACGGATGAGTCAGTTCAGTTGCAGATTGAACAGATCGGATGGATTTGGTGGATCAAAGAAGGATTATTAGGCAGATTGGGCGGATCGAGTGGATCAAATCCGAACCGAACCGAACCGAACCGAACCGCATCCGTCAAAATAAAAATATTAGGATCCGTATCCATCCGTAACGTACCTCGGGTGACTAAACGAACGAATCGGATTAGACGATTTGGACGGATTAAACGGATTAGGTGATCTGCTGGACAACCCTAGACTGTACTACATCAAACAGAATAAGGAAAACGCCGCGAAGTTACAAGATTGCCACTGGCTCAGAAACGTGTGTCACGGGATGTACGAGTGAGCGTACGCCTGCGAAGCACCCAATGTCAATTGATTATACCAAAGTTATCTTTGGTGCAATTATTAAGATTTATGGCTTTTGTTTCTATCTTCTTTATTTATTCTGGGCCAGGAAAGGTCCGGACCTTTCTTTTAACAGGGCATATTTTTTGCAAAAAGGTTCCCTGAGCACGTGGGTGGGGTCACGTGGGGTAAGTCGACAAAATTGTCACACAAATCTTCGGTTAAAATTATTTGCCCTCGTTATTAATTAATTTTCATTTTGCGATTCGCTCTCATTTCTCACCCTGACCGATTTTTAATAGTAGCTTAAGATATTTTCAAAGAGTTTTTTCACGCTTCGCTCACGCTGACGGAAGGTCTTCACTAAATCTCAAAAGGTACTATTTTTGGAGAGTTACTGATTTGGAAAGAGCACATATAGCTGAACTTGATGCCACCGATGGGTTATATAAAGCCCATCAAAAAATTCATGTGAAACTTGGGTAAGACTAGTAGATGTTAAAACTATTTTTAAGATATTGAAAGAACAACTTCAACTAAGAGAGTATTAGTGATTGAAGGAAAAAAATTAATAAAAGGCCTACTGAGACTGAGAGAGCACTAATATTTCTTTTCCAAGCGCGATGTTCCTAACTCCAAAATTTAAACCCAAATGCTCACAAACTTTCATCGTCTAGTCTTCACGATCACTAGGTGATTTCGCAAATCACGAATTGAGTTGGCAGTCATGTAAAACTTTCAAACATGATATCCCTAAGGATTTCACTGTATTTCTTCTCTCTCCTCTATCACTGTATTTCTAAATCTAATTATCTCTTGGTAGGCATTTTCACTTTCACCCTAGCTTAAAAATACCAACATAGAGATAATTGGATTTAAATCTTATTCATGTCGTTTGCCTTTTTCCTCCAAACAGCAGCTAAACTGCCCTGTTAAGTTTTCTCCAGAAACAAAGAGTATAGCATCGTTCCCCAAACCCAAAAACAAGACTTAGCTATGATGGGAAAACAAGAGAAATTTCACACAATCAAAACCCAACTCTCATTTTGTCTATGACCCATCTCTTAAATAGCCATCTCTTATTTTGTCTCTTTGACACTCAGATCTCACCCACTTTTGGCACACAATTAAGATTACTATTTTCTAACACACCCCCTAACTTAATTCTCTCGTCCATCATGTCAAAGCTTCGTTTGCTCTTCGTCCCGTCATCACGTCAATTACTTGGGCCGAACATGGCTTGAACCGCTTGGTGGATATCCTCGTCATCTTGTCAACACAACAACCCTCTACTCACACTAGAGGCTCATTCCACGAGACAGTCTCACACACCGCCTAGGAAGAGGCTGACTCCCGTCTTTGATGACAAAATTCTCGTCTATATTTCAATCACGCATTGGTCGTGATTCTCTTATCCATCTTACCAAAATCTCGTCATGTTTTGGCATTTTTCTTCCATCTCTCGAGCATGGTGGCCTCCTCTAGTCAACATCTCACATCACGTCTCATCTTGCGTCGCTACATGATCGAATTGCGTCGACTCGCGTCTGTGCTCGTCTGCTTGGGCCTAGTTGGATCGGTCCCGTCTCCGTCTTTTGGCCAACACACATCACGTCTCGTCTTGTTCGTCCTCTTCGCGTCTTGTCCGTCGTTCTCATTGATTTTAGGCATGGAGTGCCTAAATCTTGCTTCAATATCGGCAAAATCACGTCCGATTTTGCTTCCTCCCGTCTCATCTCCTCCGTCAACTTCTCATCACTTCTGGCTTTTCGGTAGCCAACAAATCGTCCACAAATCACATGGATATTATTGGTAAAAAAAAAGAGTATTTTGCAATGGGTTGGATCACGTGTGTGCGGAACAAGTACTGTGGCTTATGAATATTTCTTTGCAAACTAATTGCCAAATAAATAATCTGGTTGGAAAAAATCATCCAACATTTGCCGACTGGGTTTTTAGTAGGGAAATAAAAATATCCCCGATAAAATTTTTTGTCAAATTTTTAAATTCACGGAAAAACTATTGTATTAGCAACCATAAGAAACCAATGGCGGGAACCTTGTTTAAATGAAAAGTTGAATTCTTAAATTTGCAATCAAAAGTTCTTTTACTTAACTTGAGAAACTCTGATGTTGATTCATATAGGCTCCATAATCTCAACTCTCATTCGAAAGGAAATTTTCACGTCCCAATGTAACATCAAATCATAAAGAGTTACCTAACCAATGCCAATGGTATGATAATTTTATGCGAGTCTTTCTTGCATACATGATAGAAGGCCTCTTTACGATTGTGTCACCTTACTTAGTGTAATTTTTGGTCACAAGTTTGACTTTACATCATTCTATATTGCCCTCTAAGTCAAGTGTAGTCTTGAAGACCCACTTGGAACATACTTTTAGTATCGTTATGGCAATCCAATGAAATTTCAAACTTCATTGTGTTCCATTGGTTCAACTCATCATTCATGGCATCAATTAATTTGAAAAAATTATCATCTTACTCATCTTGACGAAATCGGATAAAACACATTCTTGTAGATCAAACAATTATTCAAATAGCAAATCTCATGTTCCTTCGAGATTTTCTAAATGCTACCTTCTATGATTTTCTACAATTTCTTTATTGATGACAATCTCATTATGGAGTGATTGACAACTTATTTTGTTGTTCAATGTCATTATGTTGTTTACCAACTATAAGAACAACAACATTATTCTAAGTTATGGGTAAAGGAACTAATACCCTAACTCTTAAGTAACCACAACTTATCACTCCCACTGATTTCACCATTTTTAAGGAATAAAAAATACCGACTTCTATGATTCTCGTACTATGGTTCGATAGTAAAACCCATTGCTTTGAATTTTTTAGAATGACTAATAATGTCATTCATAATCATACTAAAATTCAAATTGTTTTCATGTAAACTAGAAATTCTAGCCTCTGCAGAACAACCTTAAACGTTCAGGTGTTCTAATCTGGTTTCCTTCCCATCCATAGTTCAAAAGAAGTACTAAAACTGCCTAACAAGAAACCTAATTACATTAATGCAGCAGTCTCTAGAGAATTATCTATCCACTACATGATGGGTATTTTGAAATTACAAACATACTAATGGGAGTCGCCACCCGGGTTTGAGGATCGTACCAGAGAAACCAGTTACAAAATGACTCTTTTGCCCTTGGAATAGAAAATATTTCACTAGTTCACTGAACGAGATTCCTCGGATTTAAAGTACCCCTCGCACCCTGCATGACCACCGATCTCTACTCAATGCTTAAGGAATTTTAGAAAAGCCGTATGAATGGACTATGTTCACAAATTTATAGGAGAGCATGTAAATACATTTAAAAGGCCAAAATGAGTTAAGTGGATTCATGTGCTTGGTGTCGTGAGTGGATGATCAACATGTGTAGAACACTTAAACTACACTAAAACATACTTGGATTGTACTGAAATATCTCAAAACTCAACCACAAACATCGTGCGAATCACACCTGGATTGTAAACTGAGCACCTGGATTAAGCTGGTCCAGGCGCCTGGAATAGGTGCAGGCGCCTAGAGTAGGTGACTCCAGGCGTCTGGAATGATAATGGGCGCCTGGATTTCTTAAGTATAAGCGCCTGGAATATGACTTAGCACAAATTTTCCCAAATCTTAGATTCTGATCAAGCAACAAAAACAAACTCTGAAAACCTATTCTTACATGTACATGGTGAAGTTTGATGTTGCTTTGAACTGGATGAGCCTCGAAATCAGATTTAAGCAATGCTTTGCATATGAAAAATCATGATTTTAGAGTAATTGATGAATGTAACTTCAACATGAAAGACGTATTTTCCATAAGAAATGCATCCTCTGATGGATAAAAGATTCAGAACTGATATTCAATACTAAAAGGGGAACTGGCATGAGATGGATATATGATTGATGCCATGATGATTGGGATAACACAATATAAATAAACCTAATTCTTACTTTTCTCCTACTAATGTGCTTCCAACTAAGCTTGAAAAAAATAATGAATTTCATGAGAATCCTTTTTCATCCCTAAACTTCTCTTTCAAATTTGATTCCCCTATCAAAATTCCAATTAATCATACTTTAAAGAAAGCATATAAAACATGCAAGGGAAGTAACAACCAAAAATCACATGAGAATGCATCACATGATGAAGTAAGAACATAATAAAGGGCAGAAAAACACAGCAAGAAGAAGGGAGTCTAGACGCCTACACTATACAAGTCCAGGCGCCTAGACTCAATGCAGATGCATGTGATGAGACTTCTTTTCTGTGATGTTTGAGACCTTTCCAAGCTCTTAACTAGTATGAAAAACTAGTAAGAACTCAGATGGTGTCCCCTCAGGACCTTGATGAGCAACTTTGGTAGATAATCTACCTTTTAAGGCTTGATTATGAACTTTTGGACTAGTTTGAGTGATGCTTTGGTGTTTTTGCAACTAGATTTTAGCTACTGAAACTTGAAGGCAGGATTATAGGGGTGGTTTGATAAGCCTAACTTTGGATATAGAAGAAATCGATGATCAAAATGAGGAGAAAAATGGGTATATGGCTTGCTAAGGGATGGATTAAAGGACAGTTGGCTGGGGTAGAGTTTCTGGATGAAAATGAACAGAGTAGCAATATATGGAAAGTCTGTGATTAAGCATCCCCTCAAATGGAGAAGGGAATGAGATTTTATAGGCAAGGAAAGGCCCAAAAGGGCCACTAGGATGACCTTAGGGGTTAATTAGGGGTTCAAACCTAGGGCCATCATCTCCCCCACCCCCAGTATCTTGAATAACCTCTGCAAAATATCCTCAAGATGATCTTCCCGCCCACTATCACCTTCAAACTCACGCAACCTGGGTAGAACTCCAGGCGCCTACACTGTTCAAGTCCAGGCGCCTGGACTCCCTCTGGCTGGCAAGTTCAGGTGCCTATGAGAGGAATCCGGGTGTTTTTTTTTTAGGGTTTTTAGGTTGTTCCTAGGGTTTCTAAGGGCTTTTGGTGGGTTTTTGGAGGGTTTTTGTCGGGTCCTCAATCAAGCCTAGTATGTTCATGTTAGGCATTCACATCCTCGGGAAGTCGAGGAATTTCAACGGCCTAGATTGGGGTGTCTACAACTATTGTCACATATAATGAACAATAGCACATGGTGCACAACAGCTTCCTCTTTCGCATCTTGCCCCAATTGCACATTCTCAATTAACTTAATGCCCTTCACAACAATTTTGTCTGATTGATGGTCAGACCTTTTATTTCCCAAATTAATGTCATTTAGCAACCTCGAAACAACCTTGATTATTAAAAGTAACATCTCCTAACGCTAAATCAAATAATTGTAGCTTCCTAACTCCCCTCTAAGTCCTTTTAACCAGTCTATGGATATTTTGTACATAACGCCTGCGAACGTACGACCAGAAGGGCACCCGGGCACGATAACTACGCATGTAGCCACTGCCCGCCGGAGTTCTCGTTTTTCGGAACGCAAACGGTGTCCGAAACTGGTTGCTTCCTCCTTCCATGTATAATAAAACACTCCAATTCTTTTATCCTAACACTTCTACCCACTCTATTACCTCTACTAACCCTTCGGTTGAGACACCTTAGCTTTGAAATTAACTCCTTCTCTTCCTCGCACGCTGGAACAAACTTCACCGGAGCTGTCGACCGACTCTCTTCCCACAGTCCTATTTGCCACGTCAAAAAACAATCTACACACATTTGAGTGAACTGTCCGTAATTCGCGGGATAGTCTTCTAAGCAGTACAACATTGTATGCCAATATTATAAAAAACAGAGACATGCAAAAAAAAAGGGGCAGAGATAAGATACCAGAGCACAAAATCACCACAATAGCTGCCATCCTCTCTATCCTTATGTTCTGTGAATGCCAAGTTGACTCAAAACCCAATTTTGGTAATTTGTGGATTTGGAGGCCTGTAGTGAGCTCCTGTAGTGAGTAATCACGGCTGTCTATTCTACAATTAACTATCCGGATCAAATGTAATTATCCTACATGTAATACTCTTATTTTTTTTATGCAAGATAATCCGGATCGTTGATTGCCGAACGAACAATTGTGATTGCTTACTATAGGATGTAGTAAGCTTACTTACTACCAAGGAAATCTGGTTGTGGCCTATTAAGTGCAGTTTTCGGCCGCCGGAATGTGTGGCCAAGGAGAACCACCTCAACAGGATCACTCCCCATAATGAACGACAATGGCAACAACCTCGTCCGAGTCCCTAGCACGCCCATTTCAAAGCGGCGACGTGACGGCTCCTCCGATGAAGGGCATAGGATCCAACGGCCCACAACTGTTTTCCGCACTTTTGTTTTTGTGAGGGAGCCCTCATAGGATATGCTATGTGTATATATATATATATCTAAGCATTTTAATAAAATGTAATTAAAAATGCAAAAATGTTTTTAAAAATTGTTTTTTTTGAATGTTGGAAATTATTTTTGGAAAATCTTCAAGGGCTTGATCAATGTTTAAAATATACACGTATAAAGTTTTTTGTGTTTTGGAAAATTTAAAAAAAGAATGGTGTTTTCCACCTTGGAAATCTTCAAAAATTGGGGCATCGGATTTTAAAAAAATATTTAAAAAAATTGCGTGGAATTTTTTTGAAGATTTCCGGGCTTGAACAGAAAAAATTTGATCCGGAACTGAATATTATTCCTCTATATATATATATATATATAAAATGATTTGTTTTGTGTTGCAAATTATTTTTGGAAAATCTAAGCCGTCAATGTGTTCAAAAGGTGTTTTCAAGGGTCAATGGGGGAAATCTTCAAAAACAAATACCGGGAAGGGCTTGATCCAAGAAGTTTTCGCAAAAACTGTAAATATAAAGTTTTTGCGAAAACTGCTTGGATCAAGCCCTTCCCGATATTGTTTTTTGAAGATTTCCCGTGTAGACCCTTGAAAACACCTTCTGAACACATTGGACAGATCGGATCGTCAAAAAAATATTTGGATCATGCAGGTCCGGAATAGAAGCTATATATATATACCCTGAGCTTCTAGTCTGGGATTCCCAGATTAGAGGTTTTGGGGTGTTTTTTTGTTTTGCAAATTGTTTTTGCAAAATCCAAAGTGTTCAAAATGTGTTTTCAACGGTCCACGTGGAAAATCTTCAAAAAAAAATATCGGGAAGCGCTTGATCCAAGCAGTTTTTCGCAAAAATTGTATATTTACAGTTTTGCGAAAAACTGCTTGGATCAAGCCCTTCCCGATATTTTGTTTTGAAGATTTTCCGCATGGACCCTTGAAAACACCTTTTGAACACATTGGACGGTTCGGATCGTCAAAAAAATGCTCGGAACATGGAGGTCCGGAAGTCCGGATCTTGTTTAAGAAGCTTCGCCTATATATATATATATATAGAAGTTTCCTATGAGGGCTCCCTCACAAAAAAAAGTGCGGGAGAGAGAGAGAGAGAGAGAGAGAGAGAGAGAGAGAGAGAGAGAGAGAGAGAGAGAGAGAGAGAGAGAGAGAGAGAGAGAGAGAGAGAGAGAGAGAGAGAGCAACTCATGGGCCCAACTGACCCAATAGGCCTCTTCATTAAATTGAAGCCACACACAACAAATCTCCACCTTGACTTCAATGTGAATCATCTTGAAGACAAGCTTGTTCAGCCCCCCAAACTACACTCCTTTTACGGGTATGAGTGTTCCACCCTCAAGTCTTCAATCAACAACGAAGAACATAGGGTGCAACACCCCGTATTTTAATAAATGCCCATATTTCATTTAACTTATAAAATTATTCTACTTTTACTACATAAAAATGGTTCTGGTATTATTTTGAAAAATATTATATATACTTAGGTATTTTTCATAAGTTAGTTCGCTATCAAAATCAGCATCACGAGCAGAGAGGGACATGTGTGAACCTCAGACAAAGTTAGGCCACCTGATGCAAACCACTCTCGAATCTTGTAATACCGCACATCAATATGCTTTGTCCATGCGTTGTATACCTGATTTTTCGCCAAGTGAATTGCACTCCTACTTTCATAATGCATCAACACACTATCCTGCATGAAACCAAATTCACTAACCAATACCTTAAGCCAAATTGCTCCACACTGGCCTGCATGTACTATGCCTCTGTAGTCGATAAAGCCACTGTATCCTGAAAAGTAGATTTCCAACAGACGAGACCTCCGGAAAACATAAATACATACCCTGTCATCGACCTACGAGAGTCGGGATTCCCAGCAGAATCTAAATCCACGTAGCCCACCACGTCTTCTGAAGCCTCTTTTTGATCAAACACTATCTCCAGATCACCGGTGACCGTGAGATATCTGAAAAATCATTTAACTGCATTCCAATGCTCTTTTCTCGGGTTCATCATATATTCACCACACTGACTGCATGCGATATGTTTAGTCTCGTACACACCATCACATATATGAGACACCCAATTGCATTCGCGTATGACACCTGCACCATGTGCTTTACATCATCCTTTGAACTAGGACTCATCTTGGCAGAAAGTTTGAAGTGCGCCGCATGTGGGGTACTTACTGACTTGGCATCATGCAAGTTGAACATCTGTAACACTTTCTGCAAATAACCTTTCTGAGACTACTGCAACTGACTAGCCCTTTTTTCATAGCTCCAAGAATCTTCTAGACAGCTCCAAGATCTTTCATGTCAAATTCACTATTTAACATAGACTTCAAATTTTCAATTTCCTGCTTGCTTTTTGCTGTTTCCACCATGTTGTCAATATACCAGGTTCTTTGAAGCCTTCGTGCTGTTGCATGTAAATCTACTCGCCTAGGTCTCCATGGAGGAAAGCAGTTTTCACATCAAGTTGCTCTAACTTCATGTCATGCATCGCGACCATTGCCAATAATACTTGGATAGAAGTGTGATTCACAACCGGTGAACTAATTTCATTATAGTCCACTCCTTCCTTTTATGAGTAACCTTTAGCAACCAACCAAACCTTGCAATTTTCACCCTCTTTCTCTAACAATGCTTCATTTTTTCGATGCACCCACTTGCACCCAACGACCTTCTTCCTCTTAGGCAATTTCACCAATTCCCAAGTCTTATTCTTGTGGAGCGACTCCATCTCTTCTTACATTGCTACTAGCTATTTGTCATTGTCAATACAGTTTGTAGCTTCCTTGTAAGAGAATGGATCTCCATTGCTAGCCACCAAAGCGAAACTAAACAAGTCCTCAAAACTATACCAAACTGGAGGTCTGTGAACCCATTTTCCCCTTTCTTTCGCGACTGTGTAAGGTTTCTCTTGCTGCTGCTGCTGTGGGTCGTGATCAACATCACCTGTATCACTGAATGAAACAGGCTCCTCTAGCTCCACCTCGACTATAGATTTCTCCCTTGGACCATCGAATTCTATCTCATCATTCCGAGTTAACATAACTTAGGCCTTTAATCTGGCTCCCGGTCAAGGCAAGCAAGTGTGGAGAGGAATCACAAGTGCCCATAGTCTGATGGTTAATTTGGGAGGATGTTCTCTATGGTTGAGAATATAGAATTCACATAAGTTAAAGGTTAGTTAATGAATCAATTGACTGGTTCTTTACTCCTGCACTTCCTTTATTATGAATTGTTAATTGCTTGTAAAAACAAGGGTTTATAGGTAGCAATTTATTTGTTGAGCGTCATTCGCTCATGGTATTCGTATACCCTAACTTTTCATATAAGGCATTGAAGATGGATCTGGGGGACAAGATTAATCTGATGATGAGCCTTTTTTAGGACAATGTGGTCAAATTCTTAACCCCTAGTAGTTGATGCTCTATTCTTTTTGAAAAAATTAAAATTATAAATTGTAATCTTGTTTAAAAAATTAACCTACTTTGCCAAACTAGTGAAATCAAATTATGAAATAATTTTTTTTTTTGGGTTTGATTACCTTTGCAACTTCTGTTCAGGGTTCTCTCGAGCGTTTTAGTATGCCCTTACATAGTACTACTTTTGTCTACATCCGATCAGCTCCCTTTTCCAATCTCCCAATCCTCGATCGTTTGGTTTCACTTCTGCCCCTTTCCCTCGTCGGAATCCGATTTGTGTAGTGTTCTTCCCCGATTGGAATGACCTCCCCTTTCTGGTTTCCCCTCTCCGCCCGTTCCGATCGTTTCACGATTGTGATTGAGGTAATGCTTGTTTGTGCATTTCTGTATGTCCTTTTGAAGTACTTCATTGTGTATTTGTGTCTTTCTCATCTGGTCGGTTTCCCCTTTTGTTGTTCCCTTCCCCGGTCGGATCGGCCTTCCATCTCTGGTTTCCCCTTCCCCGTCCAATCCGATCGTCTCATGTTTGGGGTTGATGGAATGCTTTGATTGACTAGGGTTGGTTGCCTTTTTATGCTTCACTTTGGTGTTGCTTTGGGCTTGCTTATCTAGCTGCACTTTCTTTTCTGTTGCATGTTGTGTTGCTTGGTTTTTGCATTGCTTTGTTTGGATTTTGCTGATTGACGTTGTTTAAGCTGTTACTCACTTTATGGGGAGTTATCGCTTGGTTTTGTTGATTTCTACGGCTTATTTGGGAATCAGTTGGTCCAATGGTGGTGGTTTAGGTACCCATTGCAGTTGTTTTGCAAATTGATGACTATGGCAATGGCCATTTTGTTTTAGATTGGCTTTGGAGGAGTGATTGGTGGTTGAGAGTGATGGGTGCTCAGTGGATTGGCTACTTGGGCAGTGTTGGTTTGGGATGTGGGTGTTTATTTAGTTGCAATTAGGT